>CM053594.1:305567370-305583737 GCA_028646575.1 Pseudocheirus occidentalis
ACATACTATATATATAGTGTATATATATATATATATATATATACACTATATATATAGTATGTACATATATATATATAGTATGTACATGCAACTTGGTAATAAGATATACAGATATTGGGGTAGGGAGATCCGTCTTGCCCTACCTGAAAGTCAGAGGAGTGATGGCAGAGGACATAGAGGATAACTGTTTGGGGTAGGGGTTACACAGTGGTATTGCTGTTTTGGGGTGGGGGGTAGGGGAAAAAGTGAGAAAATTTGTAACTCAAAATCTCATGGAAATGAATGATGTAAACTAAAAATAAATGAAAGTTGATTAGAAAAAGAAAGGATACATATGCCAAACTATATTTTTATATGGTGAATACATGTGGTTAATTCACTCACAAAGGTAATATATGTGGTTAGTGCACTATTGTAGAGGGACAAAGACAAAGGGTATATAAAGGGATGTGAAAAGAGAGTGTATATGGAAACGCAACTAATTACTGATGTTTCAGGGTTGTCAAAATGTTCTAGTGATATCATTATACTGCTTTTGTGGTTCCCACTGGGCTCTTGCTGCTGTCATAGTCTCTGTTGGACATCTTCTCCCATGGCTTCTAAGTTTCCACTGGATAGACCTTGTGGTCCCTGCCATACTGCTCTAATGAACCCAACTGGGTTGGATGCTGGTCCACTGGGCTTGAAGTTTCTCCAGTTCATGCTCTACTGGGTCCTTTAACTGCTTCTGTCTTCTGACTTAGCTAAAATCCTTGGCTATGTCTGTCACAAGGAAACAATAGCTACTGTTATGCTGTCAGCTTAAAGTCTTAAAGCCCAACTCTTTTTTTTTTTAAAAGGGAGGAAACTGTTGCCCTACAACCAGTTGAAAAGCTACCTCCTGTGTTGATCCTACAGTCTTAGCTACTAAGTCACCTCATTTCTCCAAGAGGAGAGTATCAGTCCCAGGTATGAAGCTCTTCATAATAAACAAGCTTCTTCTGGTGCAACAGATAGGGCCCCTAACCTACAGTTCAGAAGAACTAAATACAAATCCATCCTTAGTTACTTACTAACTGTGTGACCCTGGGTGAATCACGTATCCTCTGTTACTTCATCTATAAAAGGGGAATAATAATAGCACCAAATTCCCAATGTTGTTGTGAAGATTCAATGAGGTCAAAGTTGTAGAGCGCTCAGTTTAGTGCCTGACACATGGTAAGTGTATATGCATTTTTGGCAATTATTATTATTACTTCTTATTGTTATTCAGTTGTTTCAATCATGTCTGAATCTTTGTGAACCCATTTGGGGTTTTCTTGAGAAAAACACTGGAATAGTTTGCCATTTCCTTTTCCAGCTCATTTTAAAGACGAGGAACTGAGGCCAACAGGGTTAAGCCCAGGGTAATTGAGTTAATGTGTCTGAGGCTGGATTTGAAGTCATGAAGATGAGTTTTTCTGATCCAAGTCCAGTGCTCTATCCACTGTGCCACCTATTTTTGTCTTTCAGGCTCAGAACTTGAAAAGTTTACTAATCTCTAGAGGATTAGCTACCACATTACAGGAAGAAAAAATACTACCCAGAGTCCTCACCGTACAGGCTAGGATAGTTTCCCTCCTTCCCCCTGACCCAACAAAAATCTAAGAAAGAAAGCTATCCTGAGACTTTATTGGTCTAGGAGACTAAGACTTGAGTCTTTGGTGTAGTTTCCCAGTCACTTAAATCTATAAGGATTTGGTATTTCTCAGATTTGGAGATACCCTCCTGTCAAGAGAAATAGTATATGTTGCATATCTTTATGGAAGTAAAAGGATCATGTTTACCTGAACCCAGGTCTACGTCTTTGCTGAGTATCCTTTCTATGATGTAATTAAATAAACTTACTTTTGTTACCTATTAGAAAATGTGTTTTTAACCTTTCTGTGTATGTAACATACACACTGGCAGACTGGAAGAACCTAGAACATTTTTTTTTGTAAATGCATATAATAAAATAACATACTCTTTTCTCCAGTCAAAAGATTTTTCATGAAGTAGCTTTAGCCTTCTCAATTTCCATTTGCTAAAGCTATAATGTCCTCAGTATGTTAAGGTCTGTATTCTAGTCAGGACAATTACCTATTGGCTCATTTCAAAGACGTAAAATACTCCAATATATGAGGTAGAAAACCAGAAACTCTGAGTTAATGCTAACTTTTTAATTGTACCGAAAGCCTACTTGAGAGCACTGGCTCTCAGTCTTTTTGTGTCATGTACCCTATGGACAATTTGAGAAAATTATTGGATCCTTCCTTAAAATAATATTTTTAAAACCACAAAATAAAATTCATAATAATATAATGGAAACAAAATATATGTATTTAAATAAGATCACTAACTTCAATTTTAGAACCATTATTTGCATATGTTTGCCTGTCCCATTTTCTTCTAATTCTGAGCCTAAATCACTAGAAAAGCCTGAATCAAGTTTCATCTACAACAAGGGTTGTTGTTTATTTTTGGTCACAGAAATTCGTAAGAACTCTCTGAGATAAGGGAGAAGACTCATGATTCTCCATTTGTGGTTGAAGGACTTACACCAACAAAGTCATGGATCTATCCAGATTTCCTTTCTGTTGGTGATGGTGTGCCCCTTTGGAAGCCTAACTACCTTTTAATGAGGTTCTTAAATTACATACAAGAGTTTTATGAGCTCATTAGTAAAGGCTTTTATGAGCATCATATATGCAAGAGAAAATTTTGACTGTTCTTAGACGTGTTGTCTCTTTAATTTTCTCACTAAAAAAATTAGGTAAATGCTTCTAATATTGTGATCGAAAAAAAATTGGTAATCCTGGACCAGAAGACATGGAAACCCTTGTTTTAAACATGTGGCTTAATGAACTGGCATATTTGTACTCAAGGTTCTCAAAGTGCTTTGCAAACACTACTGAATAAATCTCCATAACTTTTCTAATAAAAGGACTGGCATAAATTATCATTATCTTTTCATATGCAGGGGAAAAGGCATCTAATTGCTGGAGTGCCTCAGTTAAAATGAGGCACAAATTATGGAGAAAAAATAGATGCTTTCTTCTAAGTTGTGTATGAGGTTTATTATTGAGACACAAGGTAAATGCATATACGTTTGATGGAAGTTGAGGTCTCAGTTTAGCTTCCAAAAATAACACGGTCATACTTAGCTTGTGTTTTAGTCTAAATTTTAAAATAACATTTTTCCAAGACCAGAAAGGCTGTGATTGAGGTTAAATCAGAGACACTGATATATTTTGGAACACTATGAAAACATTAGGATGCAAACAATTTGCCCTCCTGCAAGGAGCATGTTCTCTGATTGCTCGTTAGTCAGCCTCCTGAATTTTAATTTTATACTGTTCCTTTCCCTTGAATATTTCCCAAACCACACAAATTCAAATGTCCTATTTACATTGACAATATAGCTGCTTCCCACAATGTTACACTGTTTGGTTGTACTTGAGTCAGCAGCCCTAGGTGGGGAAGAAATTTAGTGGTTGGTGTGTTTGCATTTTTCCTCATTGTAATGGAGCAGCACCTCAGTCACTTGGCCTATGCTCTCATCCATCTCCAAGATGCTATGCACCTGCAACCAGGAATTCAAGTTCCCACCATCAGACCCTGGGCTTCAGATTCATGAATATGTACCATATGTGGCCTGGGCTCTGACCGTTCACACCACTCTTGGTCATCATTATTCCCTCCTCCCTTCCCATCCCTTATCTAAATCAACAACACTTTCTAGAAAAATGTGTGCTCATCAAATGGTCCATGACTAAAATCACCATCTATGTGGCTTCTCTATCCAAAACGTTCCTACTTGGTCACCATTTCACTATATGTGATCTTCCTCTATGAAAATGTAAGCTCCTTCAGAATAGGGACTATCTTGCTTGCTTATATGTGTATACCCTCTACTTAGCACAGTGCCTAGTTCATAGTAATTACACATATAAAATATGTTTTTGAGGCAGTTAGGTAGCACAGTAGATAACATTCTGGGCTTAGAGTCAGGAAGATTCATCTTTATGAGTTCAAATCTGGACTTAGACACTTACTATCTGTGTGACTGTGGGGAAGCCTCTTAACCTTATTTACCTCAGTTCCATCTATAAAATGAGCTGGTAAATAAGATGGCAAACTACTCCAGTATATTTGCCAAGAAAACCTCAAATGGGGTGACAGAGTCAGACGAGACTGAAACCTTGCTCAACAACAGATATATATATATATTTTTTTTTTCATTCACTTTTCATTCATCTGTACATTCATCAATGGCAAGGTTATTGTCACTTTCTCTGGGAGGACAAAATTAAGGTAGAATATATTTTGCTTTATTGGGCCTTTGTGAATTTTGCCAAGGTTTAGAAATATTTAAGTCAGCTTAGACTGCCCCAAGTCATGTCATTTTTAATTGCAAATTCCATTCATATGTCCACATTGAAATCAGATGAAAAATCACTAGCATATATCTTACATTTCTTTTTGTTTTCTTTTTGTCTTTATTTAGTATTTGATTTTCCCCCAGTTACTTGGAAAATATTTTTTACATTTGTTTTTAAAACTTTGAGTTGTGAATTTTCTCCCTTCCCCCCTCCCCAACCCTGTCATTGAGAAGGCAAGCAATTCTATATAGGTTATATACATGTAGTCATGCAAAATACATCCATCATAGTCATGTCGTAAAAGAAAACAAACAAAAACCTCCAGAAAAGTAAATGGAAGAAAATAAAGGTTGTTTCAATCTGTATTCAGACACCATTGGTTCTTTATCTGGGAATGGATAGCATTTTTCATCCTAGGTCCTTCAGAGTTGGCATGGATTGTTGTATTTCTGAAAATAGCTAAGTCATTCACAGCTGATCATCTTGCAACATTGCTGTTACTTTGTACCTAGTACATTTCACTTTGCATCAACCCATGTAATTCTAGATTTCTCTGAGAGCATCCTGATCATCATTTCTTATAATACATTCCATAGTAATTACATATGATGCTTTACTTGATCATTCCCCAATTGATGGACATCCTCTCAATTTCTAATTCTTTACCCCCAGAAAAGAGCTGCTAGAAATATTTTTGTACATATAAGTCCTTTTATTTTTTATTTTTTTTATCTCTTTCAAGATATAAACCTAGTGGTGGTATTGCTATGTCAAATGGTATACATGGTTTTATAGCCCTTTGGAAATACTTCCAAATTACTCTACAGAATGATTTAATCAATTCACAACTCGGACAATAGCATATTTATATCTCATTTTTCCAGTATCCCCTCCAGCATTCGTCATTTATCTTTTCTGTTCTATTATCTAATCTAATAGATATGAAGTAGTACTTCAGAATTGTTTTAACTTGCATTTATCCAATCAGCAGTGAGACAGAATATTTTTCATATGGCTTTAGTTAGCTTTAACGACTTCATCTGAGAATAATTATATCTTTTGATCATTTATTAATTGGGGAAGAGCTCTATATGTTCTTTATATGTTAGAGTTCTCTATGTGTTAGAGAAATGAGACTTTTGTCAGAAACCTGCTTTATTTATTTATTTGTTTGTTTGTTTGTTCATTTATTTTTATAGTTAGGATTGCTAACTGTATTTCTCTCTGTCTTATTCCCCCTAACACCTTTTATTCTATCCTCTCTCCTTTTACCCTATCATACATCAAAAGCATTTTGCTTCTGATTACCCCTTCCCCAAATCTTTCCTCTCTTCTGTCACCCCTTTCTGTTATTCTCTTTCCCTTCTACTTTGCTATAGAGTAATAAAGATTTCTATATCCCATTAGTTGTGTATCTTATTTCACAGTTACAAGTAAAAACAATTTTTAACATTTGTTTTTAAAACTTTGAGTTCCAAATTCTCTCCTCTCCTCCCTCCCGAAGCACCCTCATTGAGAAGGCAAGCAATTTGATATTGCTTATACATGTGTAGTTGTGCAAAACACTTCCATAATAGTCATGTTGTGAAAAATTAAACGACATTTCCCTCCATCTCATCCTGCCCCCAATTTGTTCTGTTCTCTTCTTTCATCCTTTCCCTTTTCTGATAAGCCCTTCCCCCAAGATTTCCCTCCCTTCTCTCACCCTACTTTTTATTCCCTCTGCCCTACTTTCCTATGGGGTAAGATAGATTTCCATACTCAATTGTGTGTGTATGTTATTCCCTCCTTAAATCCATTTTGATGTGAGTGAAGTTTACTCTTTTCTTTCACCTGCCCCCTCTTCATCTCCACTATACATTTAATCTCCTGGTGCATGTGCATTTTTGTGTTAGACCAGATGGTCAGCCTTACGATTCATTTTCACCTGAAGTCCTTTCATTAGGTACAGAACCTCAGACCATGATTGATCTTTTATAGCCATCCACAAGGGTAAAAACGGCTAGCCTGTGAGGATATATTTGCAATTTAACCTGATTGTGTATCATACCCCAAAAAAACAAACAAACAAATCTATCTGTTGTTTAGGAAAGAATAAAATAAATACTACCATTGTTACTGGAATGGGCACCACAATCTACTGCCCAGGATTCCACTTACTGTGTCCACAACTTCCTAGACTAATACTTCCTAACTCCCCAAGGAGTGCTGAACATTCTTAATAAAATACAAACTGTTGGAGGAAAAAGATAGTCTCACTTTAAAAATTTTTATCCGCAGAGTCAAGAATGGTTTGCAGCACATAGTAGGTGTTTGATGAATGCCTGTTGCTTTGTTGGTTGCTTGGAAAGCTATCACTACTGCCCCTCCACCACCATTCTTATTTTTTTTTCTCCATAGTCTATTTAGTGTTATACATTACTGGAAACAGCTCTAACCAGATCCAGATAAAGCATTATTTAATTTTCAGTGTGATAATTTATACATTAGAAATCATCAATCATACAAACCAGGATTTGATTTATTTTTTGTTGGTTATCTAAACTTAATAAAGTGTTAATAATACAGATTAAATTTAGTTATACGTAGATGACTTTTTATTTTTTTTTCTTCTGGGAGAACCCAAGTGTTAAACAATAACAGGACACACTCCAGTTTTGATCTACAAAAATTGCTTGAGATTAGCAGAAGTATAGTAGAATGTTCAAGGAATTCAGTAATTACCAAACTGGAGGTCTATTAACCAATTGTAGGATAGCAGCAACAACAATAACTTTCATTTATATAGAACTTTAAAGTTTTCAAAATACTTCAATTTCATTATTTCATTTTAGCTCCACCCCCTCCCTTTGCTCTATTATGGAAGACCACTGTGCATGCCATAGGAATGATTGTTCAGTGATACTCCTTCCAGTTCAGGGAACAACTGAAGGAGAAAATTACTGATGTAATCCTATTTTTGATAATGATAAGGATGCTGGGGAGTAAGAAGGGTCAATCAGTAGTTGTTTGGTGGTATTTGGAGAGATGAATATGCTAGGGTGATATTACTGGTTAGGGAATAGAGTGGTAGATCAGTGGAATGGATTAGGTACACAACACAAAGGGGTAAATAAATATAGTAATCTAGTGTTTCATAAACCCAAAGATCAAAGCTTTTAGGATAAGAACTAAACATTTAACAAAAATTATTGGGAAAACTGGAAAGCAATTTGGGCAAAACTTGGCATAGACTAACATCTCACACTACATACCAAGATAAGGTCAAAATAGATAAATGATTTAGATATAGAGAGTGATAGGAGAAGTAAATTAGGGGAGCGTGGAAAAATTGTACCCATTAAGTCCACAGATAAAGGAAGACTTTATGACCAAACAAGAGATAGAAGGCATTAGGAGAAGTAGATTGGATAATTTTGATCAAATTGAATTAAAAAGTTTTCACACAAACAAAACTAATACAGTCAAAATTAGAAGAAAAGCAGGTAAATGCGGTGAAGGGGAGAGTTTACAACAATATCCCTATTATGTTTGTAGGCCAAAGAGCTTGAGGAAAATGGAAAAGAATCTATTGCATAAACATTTATAACCACTCTTTTTTGTGATAGAAAAAGAACTGAAAACTGAGGAGACATCCATCTGATATCATGACTCCAAGACACCTACAAAACCAGTAGCTAATTGGAGGATGAAGAAATGGTGGAAATACTCTTTATAGAGCAGAGACATAGAAGGTGGTATGGACTTCAGCACTTAACATACAAAGCAGGGCAGAGTAGAGCAGATTTCCAGGAGATCTTTAGAGGTTCCTTACCTTAGCTGAGTGAGGGGACAAATTGAAGAATCTCAGAAATTGTCATTCAAAGCCATGTGGCAGCTCATTTGGGGATTAAGAAAACTGTCCAGAGCTCAGGAAGAACTGGGCAAAGGATTTTATTTCTGTTGGAGATGGGTTGGTGCAGGTGTGGGAAACCTAGGACCTCATGGCCAATGTGACCCTCTATGACCTTTTGACAGAATCCAAACTTAAAGGGCCACCCTTACGGACTTAGAGGTGGACTCAAGCCTGCAGGTTCCCCAGCCCTGGTTTGGTGCTCTCTTTATTTTTGCTAATATTTGTTTTTCTTTATAATCATATGTATTTCACTTTATTGATTAAAAATATCACTCTGAAAAGCTATCCATAGATTTCACCAGATTGGTAAGTGGGTCCATGATACACAAAATATTGAGAATCATTGAACAAAAGGATCTCTGAGATAACTTTCAATTCTGAGATTCCATGACACAGAAAAATAGCAGATCAAGATGATAGGAGTGAATCAGGCCCTTCTGGAGGATTATTTTTTTCCCTATAAAAATAATGACTAATGTCTATGGGATAACCATTTGTTTTGATTCAATTATTTATGACCACCAAAGTCACTAAATGAGTCCAACTACCTCTACTTAATCCAATCAATTTGCATAGTAATCAGGCATCACCATTACTAGAAAAGCAAATAAACAGAGCCATTTATAGTTAGGTCTTTAGACTTGTTAGTTAAATAGTGAATTCTGGAAGGTTGTTGCTCTAAAAAAATTGAGGGAGAAGAATTAAAAAGCATTAATCCATGTCAATGCCACAGACACAGGTGGTCTATTTAAATTTAAAACATTGAATTTCAGAATCAATCATAACTTTTTTCCTTTATAAATCTCTGTATGTATTTGTGTATGTGACAGTATGTTTCTGGGTATAGATGTATATGCATACATATGGATATATGTGCATATATTTAATATTAGGACAACGTCATGCTAGTCACATGGATGCATAAACTCACATGTATGTGTATACATCTATATGTGTACAGACACACAAATATAAATATATGTACATACATGTTATATTTTATACACACAGTCACACTCACACACACACAAACACACACACATACACACCCCTTTTCCCCTTTTAAGAGGTTTGGGCAATTTAGACCACCAAGAGATTTAACTACCTACTATGACAAATCTTTATCCATGGTCTTCTCATAGTAATTTTAGCTGATAATGATGTTGAGGATGATGATTATCACAGTTTTATACTGCCTCAGTACGGTGTATCTGAACTGGAATCTTTTAAGTTAAAAGTGATGTGTTTATTTCCCCATCAGTTTCTCCCTCACCCCCCCATTCTTCTTGATCATTGCCTTTATAGCAATTAATGTAATAAAATTGTCATCTTATGCCTTAATATCTCAGGTGGCAATACAAAGAATAGAAGGAGTCTGAATGAAAGCTTCTCAAGTCTCTCTGGCTAAATACATCCATAGTTTTTATTATTGTCATTGGTAGATGACATTAGCAGGAAAGTCATAGTTTACAAATGTTTTTATTTTCATATTCTTAAATGAATTTAATTTGGATACTCAGTGATAATGTCTGTGAAACTACAATGTGTTTTCAGGTCGAAGTTGATAGCACTGATAGGATTTCTTTACCTCAGCAATTTTAGTAAGTTCAACAAAAATTTATTATATACCTTATATTTGCTAGCCATTGAAAGAGAGGTAGAAAGTGAACTCCCCTCCCCAACCTTTTAAAGGAGCTTATAATCCCTTTTGGGGAACAAGTAACAAAACCATGAATCTAATAAAGAATGGCATAAAATGATATTCAATAAAATGACAGCTTTGTTAGAACAAAGCAAAAGCTATAAGAGCAGAGAGCATTGAAAGATGGTGGAATGAGAGAGTCTGAGAAAGCCAAATGAATTATATACATATACATATATATATATTTTTTTCCTTTTAGATCTTGAATAAAGCATGGAGCTTAGTTAGTGGAAAGAACATGGGAAAGCATTCCTGGGTAGGCGTGATCATGAGCAAAGGCATGGAGACAGCATGGTAGAGACTGAGTCAGGAGACTGGCATGATTGCAGGCATGAGAAGAGTGAGAACAGAGGAGTGAGAAGTAAGACTGTGGAGAATCATAGATGTAAGCTTGAATTTGCAATGAGAGATATGTAGAACCACTATATTATAGGTTCATAAGTAAGCGCAATACTTCACGAAAGCAATGCTTCAGTAAAATTAATCTGGCATCAGGGTGTAGGGTAGACTAGATATGCAAGAGGTGGATACCACTTAGGAAAATGATAGTGCAATCAAGACATAAAGTGGTAAAGACATAGAATAGAATATAGAATATAATCATAAATTTAGACCTGGAAGGGACTGTAGGAGCCATTGAGTCCAACTCCCTCCTTTTACAGTTGACGAAGCTGAAGCACAGAGAGATTAAATGCTTTGCCTAGTGTCACATAGCTAATTAGTGTCCAAGGTAAGATTCAGACCCAAGTCTTCTTGACTTCTACTCTAGCATCCCAGCCACTGTGCCACCTATCTTCCTAGCAGTGAGAATGGAGAAGGAAGGACAGATCCAAGAAATTGAAAAGAATTACCAGGACCCACTGTCTGATTTAATTACATAGCAATAATAAGATTAGAATCAGGAAGATTCTCCACTACCCCACTCACTGTGTAACCCTTGGAAAATTGCTTAACGTCTTTATTTTCCTTAGACAATTCCCTAGAATTTATCTGCTAAGCTTTATATGGGGTGCAGTCTATGTTGGAGTTTAAGTTTCCACATTGGGAGGTCTCAAGAATGGCAAAATAACAGATCCTTTGCATATTTGCATACTCCTTACTGCTATCAATATGAGTTAGCATTTCTCCTTTAATTGTTATACCTAGAAGTTATACTGAAAGAGTATTAAGGGAATCATCAAATTTGATGCATAGATTTAGGAATAGTAGCTTCAAATAGGTTTGTATGTGTTTAGTCTTGCATCTGACAACTTACATGTCATAATTATGCCTTCTTAAAGGAAGCAGTGAAAATAAATGAGTAAATTTAGATCTGTTAAGGAACAAAGGAGATGCACGTGCTCTCTCTCTCTCTCTCTCTCTCTCTCTTTCTCTCTCTCTGTCTCTCTCTCTGTCTCTCACACACACACACATACACACACACACATGCACAGAGCTGAAAATTCTTCCAAAGTTATAGTGAATGAATACAGCAATAGCAGCTTGGATATACATGAGTAGAAGAAGTGATATTTAAAATAGGTTGATTTTAAGATTTTTTAAAAGTTGGCTTCCTACTTACTGTAGGAATACAAGTTGTTTATTTTTCAAACTGATTAAGCA
This sequence comes from Pseudocheirus occidentalis, assembly GCA_028646575.1. Taxonomy (NCBI): domain Eukaryota; kingdom Metazoa; phylum Chordata; class Mammalia; order Diprotodontia; family Pseudocheiridae; genus Pseudocheirus; species Pseudocheirus occidentalis. The sequence continues at coordinate 305,578,952 of CM053594.1, forward strand.
TTAGACTTTTTAAAAGGAGAATTGATATTTTTTTCCTTCAGAAGAGAATGAGCATTTCTTTTGTGAATTATTCACTTTTGCAATTTATAGGTGCAGTTTAATCCTTTGGAAGCTTATTTGCATTTGCAATCCTATAGTTGGGAGCTTCCTCCAGGACTTGAAATTCAAGTGGATGACCCACCTTATGTATCCTCAGAGGATGACTATAATCCCTAACTATAGCCCCTTTCTACTTAAGGCATTTTGGTGTTGACTTTCCTCATAATCAGGTGGCTCATACAAACTCAATTCAGCTTTGGCCAAAGTAAACCTTGAGTAGGAAGTCAAATTTTTGAGAAAGAAAAGAAACTATTCCAGAAGCCTTTTAAAAAATCCAGTTTTAGATGATCTGCTTCACTGCTCACTCTCCTCCATTACTGTAGATATGTCAGAGTAGCTATTCTTGCTTTTCTATTGAGATGAGCAAAAAGTTTTGTGGAGCAAGTCCGTCAGAATATCCCGCTGAATAAACACTTAAAAACCCTTTGGGAAATTATTTTACAAATTCTAAAATACTACACAAATTTGAATTATGATTATGAGTACCAAAGAAAAAATATCCAAATCCTAGTTTTGAAAGGGAAAAAATAGTCATTAGGATAGATGATAGCTCTCAAAACTAGTGAAAATAGTCATTGTCTTGCCTGAATTCAAAAGGAACATTTATTTTGAATATAAGGAGGCAGTAAATTTTTTCAGTCATATTAATTTTAAAATGTTATTTATCAAACCAGTGACAATTAAACTTCCTTCAAGAAAAATAGGACTTTCTGCAGGCATATGAACACATATCAATTTGCACAACAGCTGTGCCCCTGAAAAATCATATCTTCTACATTGCAGTTATTGCCCACTAATAATTCCAGTGCTGCTATTCCTTCACATTGATTAAATTAGCAGTGACTGCTAAAGGTTTTTCTGTCCCCAAAGCCTCTATGCAAGTTACTAAATGAACCATAAAGATCGCAAATGCACTAAAGAAGCATAGTATTTTGAAGAACTGTGGTGAATCTTTGGAAAATAGGAATGCTCTCCTTTTCATGTGTATTATCTTCCCCCTTATTTATTGGTTTTGTACATTTATGTTTTCATGGAGGCTAATCCTAGAATGTTAGAGCTGGAAGGCACTTTGGAGACCATCTAAAACTTTTGTTGGCTTTGGTGATGCAGGGACTATACCTAGCCTTTTATACAGGCTTCTGTACCCAAAGTAAAACAGATGTAATTTAAGCTTTAGCTATATAATCATGTTCACAGCAGCATAGAATCACAAAGCTAGAATGAACTTTTGGGATTGTTTCATCCCACCTAAACCCAAAGACAAATTCCCCACAATGTCCTCATGGGCCTCATGACAAAATGACTACCAAAAGATTTACTGTCAGGAGATTAGAACACTTCTCTGAGCCAGAACAATTGCTTCCTAACGTGAAGGGAAAGTTGAGCCAACACATAGTTGACAACAGTGGAGCATAAAAGTAGTGGGAAGCTTTCAGAAACTTGATGTACAGTGAAGAATTTGGTCCTCTGGATCAGAACATTCATGAACATCAAGAATGGTTTGATGAAAATGATGGGGAAATTCAGAAGCTGCTAAATGAAAAAACAAGAACTCCACAGTGTACTTTCCAGGGATATACACATAGATGATGAGTTGACACACACATTATCAGAGCTAGCTCTGTGTTTGGGAGGCTCCAAAGGAAAGTATGGGAGAGAAGAGGTATTATACTGACTACCAAACTAAAGGTCTACAGACCCTTTGTACTGCCTCATTGTTGCATGTCATGGCACAGTATACCAGTTCCATGCCAAGAAACTGAATTGCTTCCATTTGAATTGTTTTAGGAAGATTCCTGAAGCTCACCTGGCAGGATAAAGGGCCAGACACTGAGGTCCTCTCTCAAGCTAACTTCAGACTTTCAGACGCTGCTGATGAGAGTATCACTCTCGTGGGCTGGCCCTGTTGTTTGAATGCCAAATGTACAGTTGCTAAAAAGACTATTTTATAGAGAACTCACACAGGGCAAACACTCACATTGTGCTGAGAAAATGTAATGCAAGGGCACTCTCAAGGTCTCTCTTAAGAACTCTGGAATTAATTGTGTGAGGTAGGATACACTGGAACAGGACCACCCAGCATGCTTTGCCCTCATCAGAAAAGGTATTGTGCTCTGTGAACAAAGGAGAATTGAAGGTGCTCAAAAGAAATATGAGGGGCGACTGGGTGGCACAGCGATTAGAGTATGGACTCTGGAGTTCGAAGGACCTGAGTTCAAATTCAGCCGCAGACACTTAACACTTACTAGCCATGTGACCTTGGGTAAGTCACTTAACCCCAATTGCTCTGGTTTCCCACCCTTCAAAAAGCAAAAAAAAATAAAGAAAGAAATATGAGAAGCACAAATTTAGTGGATCCACCCCAAATGTTCATGTGGGCTATTTGTTCCTGACCTGTGGTAGAGCACTCTGACTTGTATTGGTCTGATCAGTTATAGTCAAACACACTGTAACTTGACTCTAACACAGTGATGTCATTTTGGTCCTTTTCAAGAATGAAGGACAACAACCAAACAACTAGCTGTGTGACCTTGGGAAAATCATTTAATCCTTTGTTCCTCAGTTTCCTAAAAAACCTTTAAAAAGAACTGGAGAAGGTAATGGCAAATCACTCTAATATTTCTTCCAAGAAAACTCCAAATGGGGTCACGAAGAATTGGACATGACTGAAAATGACTGACCTACAAAAATTAGTTCTTCTCTTACTTATGAGTAACCTTGGACAGACTAAGGAAGAAAAGAGAGGACAGGTTCTCTTGCCACAAGACAAGAAGGGATTTGAGTTAGATGACAGTCAAAATTACTGTATTTCTTTTTTGTTTTTTTTGGTGGGGGGAAGGCAGAGCAATTGGTATTAAGTGACTTGCCCAAGGTCACATGGCTAGTAAATGTTAATTATATGAGGCTGGATTTGAACTCAGGTCCTCCTGACTCAAGGGCCAGTGCTCTATTCACTGCACCTCTTAGCTGCTCCTTAAAATGACTTTATTTCTGAACAACTACTGAAGGCCAAATGAACACTGAAGTCAATTTGACATATATACACATGTGTATATGTGTATGTATATATGTATGTGCATATTCTGTATATATGTATACTGTAAATATAAACACATTCCTATACATGTATACACATGAATATACATATATTCATGTATGTGTGTATTCAAAAGCAGGTACTTAGAACAAAGAACTAATATGAAGAATGATGCTCCTTTTATCTATAGTAATGAATTGCTGGGTTTTTTTTGTTTTGTTTTGTTTTTGGCTTTCTCCCTTTAATTTGAATGAAGACCTCAAAAATTATATTGCAGTTGAGAAAATTGAGGAACTTTGGATTAAGGTATTGTTTTTTGAATGAGCATTTTCTGGAATGATTCTGAAGGGATATAGTCTGGCAGTCAGAAATTAAGCTCTGTTTAATTAGGAGAAATAGTTTAAGAGAGTTTTCAAACCATAAGTGAGATAGAGGTTTGGAGCAGAGATATTGCTCATGATAAACAGAAGAACATAAAATTCAAAGATGGATTGAATAGACGTTTATAGGCACTTTTTGTGGGTGATCTATTTTGTGTTTCAAAATAGCTTTTTCTCAGAGATTCTGTTTCTAGAGAGAAAAATCAGAATTAATGTCCAAGTCTCCGGAAATTGACAGATTTCTTTATCTTTTCTTTTTTTTTTTTTTAGTAATTTATTTTAAGCTTACATACAAAATAAGAAAAGAAAAAAAGAACATTGCCATGTGCACAGCAGATCATAAGAGAGGATTTATAGTATGTAGTAATAAATTTCCATTTCAAGAAAGTTTTGGTAATAAATACTACATTCTGTTTTCAGAGTTGCCCATCTTCTCTTTTCTTCCTTGTAAGTTTCCTTTTGTTCTCTACTGTGAAATTTTTACTTTTTTCTTTTCAAGAAGGCTACAGTTGATCATGAAGATACATACATGCACAAATAAAGCATATATATGTGTATATATAAATACACATATGTATATTCTTACATACACACATGTGTATTTATGTAAGAGTATTCTAAACTTGTTTATCCTCTGTTTTTCTGAGGGTAGATAATAGCTTCCTTCACAAGTCTGTCTTTCCATATTTTTCTAAGTCTACCAACTCATCATTTTTTACACCACAACAATATTCCAAACTTATACTGAATAATTCTAAATAGTCTAAAACTATGTTGATTAATATGACTGACATATAGTATAGTTTTCCTGTTTTTCTCTTCTGATTAAATCTATTTCAGTCTTGACTTTGTCTGAGATAGTAATTATCACTTTTTTCCTAAAAAAAAAATTACTCCTGACTTTATTTTGTTTTCATGTATGTCTCTTATTTCCTACACCTCCTGATTTCTTTACTTTACTTCTGTTACCTTGCCCTCCTATTATTTAACGTACCCCTTCCCTTGTCTTCTTTCCCCCATCCTTTCTCCTTACTGTCTTGTTTCTATCTGAATTTAGAAGACTTTTATAACCTTCCAAATATATATATACTATTCCCTCTCTATTTAATTTCCACTAATATAGATACCTTCTATACCCCACTCTGTCCTTATCCTAATCCTATTCCATCAACCTCTTTTATTTCTTTATAAATTTAGAAGACTTTTATTTTCTTTTAAATGTATATATTATTCTCTCTTTAACCCAGATATGATGTGAGTTGCATTTCCT
>CM053594.1:305583837-305596270 GCA_028646575.1 Pseudocheirus occidentalis
TTCATCTAAGAATATCAATATTTCCTCTCACCCCTTATTTATATACAATAACTACTCCTTTTACCTTTTCCTAAAGAGTTGTACTTTTTAGAATTACATCATACTCAGGTCTACCCCAATGTTTCTTTCAAACTATCCTATTACTAATAATAATCTTTAAAATATGTCTTGCATTTCCTCATATAAAAAGTAAACTCTATGTCCTTATGGAGTACCTTATAATTATTCTTTGATATATACCTTGTATTTTTCTTGCATCTTTTATGTAAAATTTTCTATTAAGTTCAGATTGCTTTTTTGCAACAAAATCCTGAAAGGGTGGCAATTCATTTAATGTGAATTTTTATTTTTTCATTCAGGATTATGCTTAACTTTGCTGGGTATGATATTTTCAGCCAAAACACCATTTCTTTTGCTATTTGATACATAGTGTTCCAAGACCTGCAGTCTTTTAGTGTCACTGCTGTTAGGTCTTGTGATTCTAATTGTGGTTCTGCTATATTTGAATTATTTTTTTTCTTTTTGCATGTAGTATTTTCTCCTTAAGTTGGGGGTTTGGGGATTTGACCGTGACATTCTTATGGGTTTTCCTCACAGGATCTCTTTCAGGTGGTGATTGGAAGAATTTTTCTACTTCTACTTTCCCCTCTTTTTCTAGTAGTTCATGACAATTTTCTTTAATTATTTCTTGTATTACTATATCAAGATTCTTTTTCAATCATAGTCTGATTATTCTTAGGTTTTCTCTTTTTGATCTTTTTTCTGAATCAGTTGTTTTTCTGATGAGATTTTTTACATTATCTTCTATATTTTTTCATCCTTTATATTTTGCTTCATTATTTCTCAGTATTTTATAACTTTGCTGATTTCCTGTAATGGTAATGGAATTTGGAGATACCCCTGAATTGACTTGGCTTTTGGGTTGAGTGTTAAGACCCAGAGCTTGTGAATCCCACTTCTGGTATGGATTTGTTGATATGAAGAGAGAGGACTGAATTGGGAAGAGCCATGAATTGTAAGAAAGGCTCAAATCCAGAGAGGGCCAGAAGAAGAAGTACTTTTAGGAGATCAGTATCTAGCATCATAAAGCCTGAGTTGCTGTTGAAAGCCCATTGGAGCTGCCCAGGACTTTTGAGGACCGCCACTTAGAGCTGCTGAGAACTGAGGAGGCATGGCTGTGATGCCAATATTTTGTCTGTTTTGATGTTGTTTTTCCAGATTCACCTGATGGTGGACAGTGCTGCTGTTGTGGAGGTCCTGCAAGCTGGTGTTGGTGCAGAAGCCCAGAAGAAGGACTTTCTTGTTTTATGTTCACAGAAATCTTGGAAGGGGACCTTGCTGATACTTTCAGGGGTTCTGGGACTGTTCTACAGGCAGAGTGTGACTTGATGAGGACACTGGCTATGGCTTTATTGAGCCTTTTCTCCCTAGGAACTGAGATTGCTGAGGACTTTCCTAGAGTGAAGATGAAAGAAGGACCTTTCCTTGGGCTTTCAGTGCTGAGATGTTATCTTGACTTTGTTATGGCTTAATGGTGGATGGCCTTTTGTGCTCTCCTATTCCCTTTTGAGAAAGTGCTTGGTGGTAATGGATGGCATTGTAATTGCTTTGAGTCCAGGGGTGGGATCAAATGTATGTACTTAGTTTATGATTAAAAACCGATCTCCATTTGAGAAGAGACTTTGACTAAATGATTGTACTGTCTCAGGGTAGAGTAGTACCTGGACTGGATTAAGAACTTACTTGCTAAATGAATGAGTTATACTGTATTTTGACTTTCTCTGTTCTGTTAATGTTTGGTGAATAAATGGGATTTGCTATGCTGGTAATCTGAACCTTGGAAGTTGCCATTGCTTGGCATTACATTTTTGTGGGGATTATGTTGTACTTAAGAGATATTAATGCTAATTCATATTTAAGTTGATTATGTAATGGGCATGAAAGATCTTGGGGCAGAATGTAATGGGAATCTGAAGATCTTTCCTGCCCCTAGACCATTTGATAGGCTTAAGTGGCTCTGAGAATGTTCCCTGATTTGAAAGTATACTCTGCCCCCTAATAGGCTGAATGTGGTCACATGGAGCCTGTGTTGGGAGGCTTGTTTTTTGGGAATGCTACACCTTATTACTTTGTAATTGGACAGTGGGTCAAGAAGGCTGTGACATTCTCTGACCCAGGAAAAGGCTATATATACACCCTGATCTGAGTTTTGCTTTGGAGCTCACTTTGAGAAGAGTTGTGTGATTTGGCTAAATGAGACTCTGGGAAGCTGTTGAGGCCCCCAGCTTTGAAAAACCCAGATATTGATGCTTCCCTCTCTCATAACTTGAATAGGTAATGGATGTGATGGCCATATGGTTGGAAGCCAATCTGCTGATGTGTTTCTTGGTCTGCTTGTAACTTGTGTTTGTAACTTGTGCTTGTAACTTGGGTTTGTATTCTCTGGAGTTCAGGGTGCTGACTTTTTCCCCTGAACTAGGTAAATGATATGTTTGTTTGATTAAAGAAAGATTGTTAACCCATTTTGAGTTGCTTTTCTTTAGAAAAGCGGATCTAAGAACCTGTGCTAGCAGCTGCCCTAGGTATGGTAAGGTGCTTACTGATACATTTCCCTTTACCCAATTCTAATTTTCAAGGAGTTGTTTTCTTCCTTAAAATTCTGGATCTCATAAAAATAGGAAAAAAACTGACATGTGCAAAAATCTTTATGGCAGCTCTTTTTGTGGTGGCAAAGAATTGGAAATTGAGTCGATGCCCATCAACCGGGGAATGGCTAAACAAGTTGTGGTATATGAATGTAATGGAATACTGTTGTGGTATAAGAAATGATGAGCAGGCAGACCAGAAAAACCTGGAAAGACTTATATGGACTGATGCTGAGTGAGGCAAGCAGAACTAGGAGAACACTGTACACAGTGAAATCCATATTGTGCAGTGACTAACTTTGGTAGATTTGGCTCTTCTCAGCAACACAAGGTTCTAAGACACCTCCAAAAGGCTCATGATGGAAAATGCTATCCACATCCAGAGAAAGAATTATGGAGTCCGAATGCAGACTGAAGCATATTATTTGCTCTGTCTCTCTCTGTCTCTGTCCTTCTGTCTCTGTTTCTGTCTCTGTTTCTGTCTCTCTGCCTCTGTCTGTCTCTGTCTCTGTCTCTCTCTCACACAACATAGCCTATTTATTAATTTGTCCTAATTTAGTTTGTTCAACTTTATTGAAACATTAATGAGATAATATTTGGTTAGGCCTGTGTGACCTTTATGATTTAGGATATAAAATAGTAATATGTTTAAAAATTATTTCTCTCAATTTCTGACATATTATTTTTTCTGTAAATAACTTGGTCTGAACCACAATAGAGATACAGGCTTATTTTTCTGAATCTTTAACCTGTTTTTGAGCATAATAAAACCTGGACTTTTATCTTTATAACTTTTGCATTGTGGCTTGATTTGAGAGGTATTTCCTCCAAAATAGGGAAAAGAAAAACCTTAAAAGGAATATAAAAGGAGGAGGTACAGGAGGAGCATGTACAAGGCAGTGCCTTGTAAAGATAGCCAAGACATGAAGGCCTAGTTCTGGTCAAAATAAACTAAAAGCTCACCTATTAGAGTCTGGTATCCCAAAAGCAGACCATAGTTCTGATGAAAGAGTCAGGGTAATGGAATGATAGTGAAGAACAGAGCATACATAGAATGATGTGGATATGGATGGGCATGGAGGCTTTTCTCTAGTTAAGGTGAATTTAAAAAGATCATTATCTGATCCTGTCTTTCCAGGAGCAGAATATAAGTTTCCTATGGCAAAGTAATGGGGATGATAGCTACAGTGCCAGTGGCATGATATGGAGATGAATGGGAAGGTAATGACTCATTTAAGGATTCTACCTGAATACAGAAAATGACATCAGAACTTTAATAGCCATGAAACCAATGGAGTCTAACTCAGCAGCTACCACAAGATGATTGGAACATCACTAAGTAGAGATTGCACATTCTACAAGACTGACAGGGAATAATTTTGTTGTTCAATCATTTCAGTTGTATGTGACCCTATTTGGGGTTTTCTTGGCAACATCACTGGAATGGCTTGCCATTTACTTCTCCAACTCATTTTATAAAGAAGAAATTGAAGCAAACTGAGTTGTGTGTTGCCCAGTGCCACACGGCTAGTAAATATGAGAGGCCAAATGTGAACTCAGGCCTTCCTGACTCCAGGCCCAGTGTTCTATCCATTGTACCACCTAGTTGCCCACAGAAAATATAATACTCAGCAAGAATAGTACAATGACAATATTGGAAGATATAGTCAAGCATGACTTGTTCCTCTACACATTCCAGCTACAAGGTTATCTTCATGAGTCTTGCTCCACTCATGTGCCTGAGCCATATACTTTTTGTGTATGTGCCTCCATACATATTCTTTCTATTTGTCTACACTTCTCATTGATGATTTGCTAATTAGTAGGCTACTGTGCCTCAAGTATAGGGGCAACATATTCTACTACTTTATGTATGTTATTCCATTAAAGGACTTTATTTTGAACTAGTGTCTGCTGACTAATTAGTGAAAGTAAACATATTGGTCATGACCTACGATTTATTGGAAGCATAAATGAAATTATTAGAGCTCCTTATCTCTGGGATAATACTTCTGGGGGTACCCCATGGGAAAAGTGAGGTTGTAAGGTGGTACCTTAATGTTATACAACGACTTTTACTAGTTTTCAGATCTGTTTGATCAGCCATATTTGTAGAGCAATGCCCCAGTGAATACAGCAAGATAATCAGCCACAGTTTTGAAAAGTATAATCCTCTTATTAGTTACATAAGAGAAGCTTTTTAACTCTCTTGTTCTCAAAGTTGGCACATTACATCCTAGAATTATCAGTAAATCATGCATTTTCCAAGTTATTTCCTTGACTACAAAGGATTAGAGAAAATTATTTCCATTCTGAGAACAGCTGTCAATATAAATCCATCTGAGCTTGGTTTAGATATGTTTTTCTTCTGATTATCATGGCATATGATTTCAAATAGCATCCAGCATGTATTCTCAATGACTTGAAATTGTTCTACATAAAGTTATTTAAAAGGATAAAAAACCCCTAAATTAAATATACTTTCTATAAATCTTATTAAATTCTAAGGTTTTAAAAAATGTGTGTTGTATTCTAATATAAAACACAAAACAACTTGAACCAGACTTTCCAAGCTTCAGTGGGCTGTGTTTACAGTAATTTAGAATGAACATATCTTTCTCTTGGTCCCACTATTACTAATTATAATTGTTTCCCTGCTCAATATATTAAGATGATGCTTGATATTTAAAGTTCTTTCTGTCTTTCTAGTCTTCTTACTCAATATTTCTCTTCATACCCTGTGTTTACTGTTCCTCACATACAGCACCCCATATTTTATCTCCATGTGGAGGCATTGTCTCTTGTACCTGAAATGCTAACCTTCCCACTTCTGCCTCACCACATCACTGGCATCCTTCAAGAATCAGTTCAATTAATATCCTCTAAAGTTTGATTTTCTTTGTCCATTTCTTGAAACACAATATAAAATACTTGGGAATATACCTGCTGAGACAAACCCAGGGACTATAGGAACACAGTTGCAAAACACTTTTCATCCAAGTAAAGACAGATATAAAGGAATATTAATTGCTCAAAGGTAGGATAAGCCAATATAATTAAAAAGACAATTGCTCCTAAGTTAATTTACTTAGTCAATTCTGTATTAACCAAACTTCCAAAACATTATTTTAAAGACTAGAAAAAATAACTAAATTCTTCTAGAAGAGAAAGGGTTAAGAATATCAAAGGATTCACTGAAAAAAATATGAAGGAAGGCAGTCAAGTAATATCAGATATCAAAATATATTGTTTTACAGTCATTTCAGTTGGATCTCTATTATTTGTGACCCAATTTGGGTTCTTCCCAGAAAAGATGAAGTACCATGCCATTTATTTCTCCAGCTCATTTTACAGATGAGAAACTGAAGCAAACAGGGTAAATGACTTGCCCAGGTTCACACTAAGTGTCTGAGGCCAGATTTGAATTCAGACATATGAGTCTTCCTGATTCCAGGCCTTACACTCTCTCCACAGTGCCATTGACACCCCTCCAACTATATTACAAAGTGGTAATCATAGAAACATTATGATACTGGCTAAGAAATAGAATGATGGATCAGTGACTAAGATTAGCTGCAGCACACACAATACTAAATAACTACAGTAATCTAAAGCTTCATAAACTAAAAAATTCAGTCTTTTGTAGTAAGAACTTATCATTTGACAAAAGTTCCTGGGAAAACTGGACAAGAGTTTGGCAGAAACTAGACATTGACCAACACTTCACATCATATACCAAGATAAGGTCAAAATTGATAAGTGATTAAACATAAAGGGTGTTATCAGGAATAAATTAGAGGAGCAGGGAAAAATATACCTGTTAGAGCTATGGATAAGGGTTTTTGACAACACAAGAGATCATGGAAAGTAAAATGAATCATTTTGACTGCATGACATAGGAAAAAAAAGCTTTTGAACAAATAAAACTAATGCAGCCAAAATTAGAGGGAAAACAGGAAACTGGGATAAAAATATTTATAGCACATTTCTCTGATAAAGGCCTCATTTCTCGCAGCTATCAATTGTCATGACAAAATGCCATAAATAACTACTGATCAAAGAAGTGCAAATTACAAGAACTCTGAGGTACCGATCTCACTAACATCATACTGGCTAACAAGACAGAAAATGAAAATGACAGATGCTAGAGGAGATGTGGAAAAATTGGTACATGAATGTATTATTGGTTGAGCTGTGAACTAGTCTAATCTAGCAGGTCTAATTGTTCTAGAAAGCAATTTGGAACTATGGCTAGGGGGTTATAAAACTGTGTACACATTTGCCATTTCCTTCTCCAGATTGTTTTATAGATGAGGCAACAAGTGGAATGAGGTGACTTGCCCAGGGTCACACACCTGATGGGTATCTGAAGGCAGATTTGAATTCTAGTCTTCCTGATTCCAGGCCTGGTAGTCTGTCCACTGCACCACCTACCTGCTCTAGACCATCAAAGTTGCCCACTAATTAGTTTCTCTGCTCCAGTCCTTTATCCATTGCTCACACTGCTGCCTGAATTATCTTCCTCGTACATTGCTCTGATCATCACCTAAAAAAACCCTTCATTGGTTCCCCATTATTTACCACATATGTTATAAATTCCTGATTCTTATATTTTGTGTTTAATAAATGCTTTAGTTCATTCAATAAACAGCTTAAAATTTTTATATGAAACTTTGCCTGAAATAAAATAGGGATTTCCATATACATAGTGGACTAAGATTGTCATGAAACCATGAATCATATATGTACATGTATATATGTAAAATTTACACACACATGCATATATATACACATACATATATTCACATATGTATGTATGTATATATTTATATGTATATACACACACATATATACACATATCTTTTATTTTACAATTTAAATGATATTCTAAATAATACTATTATAAATTATAACATATTCAAATGTGCAACATTCAAAATAACCCTAACCATTCATACTCTTTGACCCAACAATATCATTACTGGTTCTTAAGTGCAAACAGATAAAAAAAAAAGGAAAAGGACCTATTTGCACAACATAGCATTTCTTTTTGTTGTGGCAAAGGACTGGAAATTGAGAAGAAAGTCCATTAATTGGTGAATACCTGTGGTTATTGTACAAGTTGCAGTACATTATTATGATGGAATACTACTGTGCTAGAAGAAATGAAGATCTGGATGCTTTCAGAGAAACCCCAAGGTAATAGATGAACTGAGGCAAGGTGAAGTTAGCAGAACAACTATAGAGGCTATAAAACTGTGCATCTCTTTCAGCCCAGCAATGCTACTACCAGGTTTGTACTCCAGAGAGATAAAAAAAAAGAAAAGAAATGGAGGGAATGGGCCTATTTATACAAAATGATTTATAACAACTCTTTTGTGCATGTGTTGGGTAACAAAGACTTCGAGATGGAAGGGATGTTCATCAATTGGGGAATGGATGAATAAGTTGTGGCGTATGATTGTGATGGAATACATTATACTACAAGAAATGATGAATAGGATGGTTTTGAAAAAACCTGGGAAAACTTATATGAATGCATGCAAAGTGAAGTGGACAGAACCAGGGGAATGTTTCACCACTTAACAGCGATATTGTAAGTATGATCAATTACAAGATTTTGCTAGTATAATAAATACAATGATTCAAGATGATTCCAAAGGACCCAGGGTAAATAATGATATTCAGTTATAGAGTGAAAATTGATTAACTCAATTTTGATTGAAGAATATTTTTTAACCTTCTTCTTTTAAAAAATTTTCCTCAATTTTCTTTTGAAATGTGGATAACATGGAAATATGTTTCATACAACTTCACATATATAATTAATATTCATTTGTTTGCCTTCTCAAGGAGAATGAATGGGTTGGAGGAAGAGAATTTGAAATTCAAAATGTTAAAAAAAAGGATTTTTTTTAGATTTACATCTAAAATGGAAATATTAAAAGAAAATATTTTTAAAAAAGAAAAATAAGATAAATGGGTTACAATAAAATCATAATTGGGACTGGGCCTTTTGTCCACATGAGGTCCCAAGAAATGTGTGCCATACTTTATTCTCCTTGAGCCCAAGGGCCCTTTTTGCTTGGTTCTCCCTTGATACCATTTTTACCACCTATTCCTCCATCTGAGTTCCTCTCCAATTAGATTCCCCAACCTCTACAGAAAGAAGTACAAGTATTCAATCTCCCTCCTACTCAGGCTCTTTTAAAAGAATCACATTATTATTTTGGAGGGGTTTTTCCATTTGGGGGGACTTCTCTTTAAACAGAATATTGACTTACTTTTCATGATTTTCTTGCATCATTCTCATTTCTCTTCCCAATTTTTCCTCCACTTCTCTTACTTGACTTAAGAAGTCCTTCTTGAGCTCCTCCATGGCCTGTAACCAATTCATATTTTTCTCAGAAGCTTTTAATGTGGGAATTTTGACATTGTTGACTTCTGGTTCCATGTTTTGATCCTTTTTTGTCCCCCCAAAATAATTCTATGGTCTGATTGCACTTCCTCTACTTTCTCATCTTGCCAGCCAATTACTTGACTTTTGAGCTCTTTGCCAGAGTAGAACTTTGCTTCAAGAGTACAGAGAGCTGTGTCTTAAATTTTTGGGCTTTTCACAGATATTGTCAGAGGTCTGAAGAGATCTGAAGAGGGCACAGCCACCACAAGTTCTGGCACACTGGAATTTCTCACCCCAGGACCAACACCCAAGACTGTGATCCAGACCCAAGCAGGTCAAAGCAAGAGTTATTACCCTCTGAATGGTCTCTTGGTCCTCTGTAACAATAGTGAGAATTGAAGTTCCTTTTGTATTGCTAAGCTAAGGGGTACTTAGCACCTAGCTCAGATTAAGCCTCTTTTAAAGAAACAGAAGCTATGAACTCCTGTCTCCTGTTGCTGATATAACAGGAAGGGGCTGAACAGGGAGGGGCAATACTGTATATAAGGAAAATCCCAGAGAGGGAGAGTCAGATCTTCTTGAATCAAGTTTTGTGGAGGCAGAAGCTGCTGCTGCTGGGGATGCTGCAGAGGAGCCAAAGAGCCTGAATAGGTAAGCCTACGCCCTCCATCCTCCCCCACCCACCACAGACTGGAGAGAATTATTTTGATTTTGAAAATCTGGATGGAGTGATTCTGGGAACCAGCTCAAACTTCTGCTGAGTCCAAGGGCCAGCTAGAGCTGCTAAGGATTTCCTATGGCCAGTCAGAGCTGAGGTCCAGCTAGAGTTGCCAAAAGACTGAGGAAGCATGACTGTGATGCTAGCACTTTGCATGAACCTGTTTGTGGCTTTGTTGAACCTTGACTTCCTGGGGAACAGAGACTGGGAAGGATTCAAGGTGGACTGGACACTGTGAGATCCAGCATGGAAAAGGAGCTGCACAGAGAGTGAGACAAGGACCTGGGAGTTGTCTGCCTTTGAACCCAGGTGACAGATCCATGTAGGATCTGGGACCATGGAAAGGGATCCAGGGAATCTGAGAAACCACCCTGAGTCAAGCGGAAAGAAGACTTTACTTGGATACTGTGTACTGACTAAGAAATTGGAAATTTACTAGTGACTAGAGTCAATATGGCAGCTTAGAAGCAGCAAAATTCCACATCTCTCCCCTTAACCACCTGAAATACCTATCAAATATGACTCTAAACAAATTTTAAAGCTCCAAAATTCACAAAATGACAGAGTTTAAAAGCTCCTGCTGAAGGCAGGCTGGCAGGCAGATGGGAATGGGTTCATCACAGCCTACTGGGATCCCAGATCAGCACCACATGAACCCATGGCTGAGGCCCTAGGGCCCCAGAACAAGCCGTGGCTGGAGTGTGAATCAGGCAGCTGTGGTGTTTTACAGAATTACCAACCCATAAGAAATAAGGACTAAGTGGAAGGTTAGTGGAACTTGGATAAATTTGGGGGAGAGGGTCAGGCCAACTGCCTGAGAGCTAGGAGTGGCTGAAGTGGCAGCCATGCATCCACCTACACATGGTTGTTTCAGAAGCTCCTGGCCTGCAGATTGGTGGGGGGGGGGGGGAAGCAATCATTCAGAGTCTAAGTGCTCTTGCCTTAAGCTGCTTGGATTGGATCCCACTCTTGGATGGTGGTCCTGAGGTGTATTTTCAGTGAGCCAAAACTGGTGGGGGCTGCAGAGAGAATGGCCTCCCAATACCTCCAGCAGTTGCAAAACCCCCAGCAATTTGGGACAGAGCTCTCCCTGTGGAAAGCAGAGTTCTGCTGAAACTGAAAGTCAAGTAATTGACTGGCAACATGAGTAAACAAAGGAAGCAAAGCAAACCCAGCAATGCAACTTTAGATTCCTTTTTTGGGACAAAAAGGATCAAAGCAATTAATGGGAGGAAGACAACACAGTCAGGACTCCTGAACCAAAAGATTCCAAGAAAAAAGTCTTAGAGCATCTTAAGAAAGATATTGAAAACCAAATAAGAGAAGAGGAGGAAAAATTGGGAAGAGAAATGAGAATGATGCAAGAAAATCATGAAAAGAGAGTCAACAACCTGACTGAAGAAAATAACACCTTAAAAAACAGATTAACTCAAATGGCAAAGTAGGTCCAAAAAGCCAAAGAGTAGAAGAATTCCTTAAAAAGTAGAATTTTCCAGATGGAAAAAGGAATCTCAAAAGCTCTCTGAAGAGAATAATTCCTTTAGAATTAGAGTGGAGCAAATGGAAGCAAATGACTTTATGAGAAATCAAGATACTATTAAACAGATCCAAAAACCACTGACATGGAAAATAATCCAGAAGAGACAGTTTAAAAATTATTAGACTACCTGAAAGCCATGATCAAAAAAATAACCTAGAAAGCATCCTTTAAGAAATTCTCAAGGTAAATTGCCCAGATATTTTAGAAGCAGAGGGCAAAATAGAACTTGAAAGAATTCACCAATCACTTCTTGAAAAAGATCCCCAAACAAAAATTCCTAGGAATGTTATGGCCAGGTTCCAGGGTTCACAGATCAAGGAAAAAATATTACAAGCTGCCAAGAAGAAACAATATCAATACTGTGGAAACACAATCAGGATAACCCAGGATCTAGCAGTTTCTACATTAAGGAATGGAAGGGCCTGGAATATGATATTCCAGAGAACAAGAGATCTAGGCTTAAAACCAAGAATCACCTACCCAGCAAAATTGAGTATAATGTTCTAGTGGAAAATATGGTCATTCAATGAGATGGAGGACTTCCAAGCATTCTTGATGAAAAAAAACAGACCTGAATAGAAAATCTGACATTCAAATACAAGAAGCATGAGAAGATAAACATGGGAAAGAAATTGTAAGGAACTTATCAAAGTTGAACTATTTACATGCCAACATGGAAAAATGATAATTATAACTTATGAAACTTTTCTCAGTATGAGGATAGTTGAAGGATATATATGTATGTATGCATGTATACATATATGTATACATATGTATATGTGTATGTGTATATATGTGTGTATACACACATGCATATATATGCATATATATGTATATATGTGTGTATACATACACATATATCTATATAGAAGGAGGCATATAGGGGTATGAATAATATATGAGTGTATGTAGATGTGTGTACATAGACAAAGGGTGCAGGATCAATTGAATAGGATATGATAATATTTTAAAAGGTGAAATTGAGAGGTGGGAGAGGAATAGAATGAGAGGAGACAAGGAGAGACAGAATTTACCTCTCATATAGAAGAGGCAAGGGATAATTGTTACAATGGAGGGGAAGAACAGAAAGGCAAAAGGGAGTGGGTCAACCTTACTGTCATTAAAGTTGG
>CM053594.1:305596770-305624287 GCA_028646575.1 Pseudocheirus occidentalis
CTTCCTCAGTACCATCAAACTGTTTCATTTTGTTAAGTTACACCTTAAGGTTACCTTTCAATGAGCTATTACTCTGCTTCATTTAGTCTACAATCCAACCAATCTTTCTGGTACATGAAGCTACATTTCCCATTTCTGTGCCTCTACAGTAGCTATTGTCTGTTCCTGTAACACAGTTTTTCTCCATTTCTCCATTTTATTGTCCCTAGCTTAAGTCAAAACTCAGTGAAAACACCATCATAATCAGAGGATTTTGCTAATTCTGCCCCTATTTCTGCCTGGTGATACACCTCTCCAACTTCATTATATGTATTTTGTATTTACTTACATGTGTGCCTGTTGTTTCCTCCAAAAGAATGTAAGGACTTTGGAGGCAAGTACTGTTTCGTATTTATCTTTGTATCCTCAGTGCTTGGCACAGCGATCAATATGTAGCAAGTACTTAAAAACTTCTTTTTCTTTTTTGTACATATTCAGCTCAGGATAGTTGTTTCTTTTCATGCAGTACTCTGATACTAATAGGCTTGGTTTCTGCCATGACTAAATTGTTAATCATCTTGGCTTGATACGCTCTATAGAGTGTAACTGATAGCACTTTAAAAAGATGTAGAAGGTTAACTTTTTGTTACACTTTGGATCTGAGAGGGTCCCTACATTTTGTGGAGCATCTTCATTTTACAGATAAGAAGAATGAGTCTTAGAGAGATGAAGAGACTTACCCAATTATCATATCAGTAAAATAGGCTATAGTAACTGGGTTTTTTTTCAACAGAACTTTAGCTTTATTTAGAATTTGTTACTATATCAAACCCAATTTCTATTAGTCTCCCAAAGTTCATTAGTTTGACATTATGGAAAGAATTTGAAAGAAGAAAACTTGACTTTGAGTTCTAACAGTACAACTTACTAGCTGTGTTACCTATGCCAAGTTCCTTAACCTCTCAGCATCCCATTTTCCTCATTTTTAAAACTATGAATTTGTTTTTGGTGATTCCTAAGGTCCTTGATCTAATTCAGTCAACTTCACTGCTTGTATAGATGAAAAAAGTGAGGGACTAGATTGATAAGTCAAATGACTTATACAGAAACACACAGGTAAATAATTAATGGCAGAGTCTTTTCTAGGACTCAGAGCTCAAGACTTCACAATTCATTGCTTGTGAGAACTTGAGAATAGGGACAGTTTCTTTTCTGTCTTATTTATTAACTATTAATATGGTTTATGTTGATTCTGGCCCCCTCCAGAAATGACTATGCAATAGGTCTCCAACAAAAAGCATTACCCCAAATAGTCAATTTTAGAATGAAAATATAGAAATGGAAAAAAACAGAGTATTTGCTGATTTGATTTGTGAAATCAGGATATTTTTGAGGGTGAATTTTTTTTCTTATTAAAAGCTATACGCTGACTCTGATACTAAGGAAGACCTTTTTGTCCCACTGAGGCCTTTCTAGATTCTCCTCCAGGCTGAGTTATTTGCAAAGGTTAGAGGTTTAGATGCCTATTCTCTCTTCCAGGAAACAAAACCAACAATAACAATCTATGAATCAATGTAGAGATTTTGCTCAATCCCCCTTTCCCAAAAAGCAGATGTCCCTTTTATGGCTAAACTTTTGAAATGCAACTCCTTTTCTTTTCTAAGAAAAATCTTCTTTTCCCTGCCTTAATCATTTTTGTTACTCTTCTTTTACCTTCTCCAGTTTCATTTAATAATAATAATAATTAATAATAATAATTAGTTATAGTAGTAGTAGTCATAGTAGTAGTAGTAGTAGTAGTAGTAGTAGTAGTAGTAGTAGCAGTAGTAGTAGTAGTAGTAGTATTTAAATGTGAAGGCTAAAATCAGATATGATATCCTAAAAAAAAAGACTGAAGCAGTGTTCAAAATAAAGGCAGGACATTTTTCTGATACTCATTTAGGAAAGTATTTCTTTATTGTCAAAATGTTGTTGCTGATATTTTTGTGAGTCTGCTTCACAGTATATGTGAAAATATTTTCAATATATTGTGTTTCCTAAAACATTAGGATTAATTGATCCATCTTCCAAATTTAAAGTTTGAGGGGGATGCATTTAAGAATTAAGTGTTCTTTTTAGGTGTGTATACATATGTAGAATTCTTATAAATGTATATGTGTGTGTTTACAACATATCATTGATAAAATTTTACGAGTTTTCTTCAGATTAAGAAAAGGCATATAACAAAAATAACTGTCATTTTATAAATATTTTACACATATAACATCATTTGTTTTTGAAAATAACCCTGAAAAGTAAGTGTGATATTCATTATTATCCCCATTTTATAGATGAGAGAACTAAAGATGATAAAAAGGAGGAAAGTAATTTACCCAGAATCATATAGCTACTAAATTTCTGTGAGAGATCCAACCCCTTCACCCTCTACCGTCTAGTTGTCTATACAGCTTCTCAAAACGTAGACTGTGCTCAGACAAGTGGTTTCAAAACAGACTTGATCTTGCCTGATAAATCTGGATATTCTGAGTGTCATGTCTTGCAAGTTGCAAGCATCATCATCCAGGTTTGAAGAGGTGAAATTCAAAATCAATCATTTTAGCTTATTGTATAGATGTGACCACAGTCTAACTGAAACAAATAAATGTTTAAATATGTCACCTTTAACTCAGGAGTATTTCCTGTTTTATAATAACAACTTGTGCACAAAAATTGCTCTTGATGGATTGGAGATATTACTAGTATACATTTTATTTTGGCAGCCATCGGATTTCTGTCATAGCAGAGAGTTTTAATTATATGAAAATAAAATACATGGTAGTCACTTCTGGTGCTACCAAGAAGGGGAAGTACTGAAACAAACTTTTGTCCAAAGCCAAAAAACAAGAAACAAAATGACTGAATGTCCCTGATTACAATGTCAGCTATTGTGCTCAGGTAAATACATACTTGCTTAGTTTAAGAAGGGACACTAATCATTTTTTTTAAATCCAGCAGGCTTAACTGCAGGAAGTCCTGAATAAGTAATATTTATTCAGGAATACACAGTTCTTTTTTCAGTAGAATTGAATTCAATATACTAAGCATACGTGAGATGGGACATTCAGGTTCTGTGATTTTCTAGTGTCTTATCATTCAGCCTATCAGAAACATTTATTACAACCCTGCTATATACCACGTTCTGTGTTAAGTACTGGAGATACAAACAATTATTGCAGAATGCAAAAGATATAGATTGGGGGAGGGGTTATACAGCGGGATCACTGTTTTTGAGCGGTGAGTAGGGGAAAGACGGGGAGAAAATTTGTAAATCAAAATATCATGGAAATGAATGATGTAAACTAAAAATAAATAAAAGTTAACAGAATGCAAAAGATAGTCTCTACTCTCGGTAAGATCATTGATTAATAGAGAAGACAACATGCACACAACTCTGTACAAACACTCTAGATACAAGGTAAATTGGAAATAATCAACAGACACATGGCACTAGAATCAAGGTGGATCAGGAAAGGCCACCTAGTAGGTGAAATTTTAGCTGAGACTTGAAGGAAATGAGGGGACAGTGAAAAGTAAGGAGAACATTCCAGGCATGAGGGACAAACAAAGAAAATGTACTGAGAGAAGAGTTGTATAGTCTTGTTTGAGGAACAGAAACTAAAGAAATGTGATTTGACTGCAGAGCTTGCAGAGATTGTTGGGGAGGGGGCATAGTGTATAGTATATAGACACTGGAAAGGAAAAGCAGGTTACATTGCCTTTGAATGCCAAATATAGGATTTTCTATTTGATTCTGGAAGTAATAGTTAGCTTCTGAGGTTTACTGAGTAGATGGATGACATGGTCAGGTATTTAAGAAGATCATTTTGACAGCTGACTGGAGGATAGATATTAATCACGATGGACTTGTGGTAGGCAGACCAAGCAGTGAGCTACGGCAATATTTGAGGTATGACATGATAAACATCTGTACTAGGGTGATGCCAGTATCAGAAGAGAGAAGAGTAGAGAATGCATTACAAGTTAAAAGGGCAAACTCTATAGACGTTAGCAAGAGATTAGTTATGGGGAGTGATAGGGACTGGGGAGTCAAAGATGACACCTGCCTAGCAAGCCTGGTTGACTGGAAGGATTATATTGTCCTCAACAGACATAGAGACTTCTGAGTCATGTGACCAACAAGATAGAGAATTAGGTATTTTCTCTGATCCTCACAATTTTTCAGCTTCTTTAAAACATAAATTATTTTCCCAAGATAAAACAACCTAATCTAGGATACCAAAAACCCTAAAGAAAATTAAGCACACACATATGTGAGCACACACACATGCACACACTCATGCACGTATGCACCACAAACCCCACACACAAGAACTAATATCTGTGCTTACTTAATACAATATACTTGAGCTTACTTAGTACAATATATTATGCCCAAGTGGATTAAAAAGAAATGAAAATTATAGAAGAATTTATGGCCTATGAAGCAGAAATAATTGGTAGAATATATAACCTTACAGCTGTGATGGTGTCACCAAAGAAATATAAGAGAATATAACTGATTGAGAAAGCAAATATATAAAAGTAAAAAAACAATCTAGATAAAAAAAGTAAAAAAGGAAACAAAAATATTACTAAAATAGAACAACTCAGTTCAAGTAAATCATAGTGGTTTTTAAGACAAAGGAGTAAAGACAACTTAAAGGTCATAGGTATCCAAAAGGAACACAACAGAGCAGAAAACCCGAACACCAAAATTTAAGAAATAGCACAGTAAGACTGCCTAAGACTTCTGAAGATTAAAAGGAAGTACCAATTGAAAGAAGGCATAGATCTCCACAGGAAAAGAAAAAAATAAAAGACGAAGGTTGCAAAGTCTAAGACACCAAATGTTTGAACATAATAATCCAATTTACAAATGTCAAATTCTGCAAGTGACCAGGAGAAAGATCATCAAATACAAAGGAAATTATAATATCACAAGAACATCCTGTACGTACTAGGAAATGAAATTATGTGGTTTGAAGAGAAATGCAGCTCAGGCTGTACTCCAAGATGACCTACCCAGTAAATCTGAACTTAACCAAGCATGACAAAAAATGAATGCTCAATAATAAAGAACCATTCAAAACATTCTTAGAAAGAAAAGCAGAACTAACATGATTGTTTACTTCTTTTAAATATCCTCAGTGTAGGAGAGAATAAATGTAACAACCAAGTACAGCAAAAGCAACAGAATGAAAGCAGAGAAGATATTTCTTTCTAAATGTACACAAGGAAACAGAAGGGAAGTTACAAGTCAGAGACCCAGGCCTGGTGCCTTATGAATGAAATCTAATTACACCCAACCTACAGGTGAATCAGTGTCTTTTGTGGGACTACAGTACAAAATGGAAAGATACACTGATGCAGGGAGGATAGGAACAGGATACTTGGGAATATTTTATGAGCCCGAGTTAAGACAAGGACTATCAATATAGGAAAATTCTCCTAGGAGACAAACCTACAGAAAAAGGGGTGAGGAGAAGAGGAGAAAGGTTAAAAGGGAGGAAGGATAAAAGAGCCTTTTTTATCTTGATGATGAAAAAATTCCTGGAGCTGAGAGATGGACTGTCTTGATCTAGGAACACCTAGGGGCCAGTGTCACTGGACCAACAGGTAGTTGTTGGAAAAGAAAGAGTAAAAAGACTGAAAAGGTAGAAAGGAGCTAGTTTATAAGGATCTTTGGATTATACTCCAAGGAAACCATTGATAGGAAGAAAATCTCCCTACAAATTAATATATTTATAACAGAACGTTTTGTGGAAATAAAGAATTAGGGGAAAAAGTTGACTGGTAAATTATTAAACATATTGTGGTTATGCATATAAAAGCACATTGCTGTGCTGTAAGGAATGATACAATTATTTCAGAGAAGCATAGTAAGATTTACACGAACTGATGCAGACTAAAGTAAGCAGAGCCAAGAAAACAATATACACGATGGCTGCAACCATTGTGTATGAGACAACCACATCTAAAAATATCATAAGGGAATGTAACAAAATTATAAAGATCAAGAAACCAAATGAATAGATATGAGAGCACCTGCAACTAACCCCTTCATGAAGGTGGGAGGTCCACAGGTTTTACACACTGGGCATATGTTTTGACTTTTTAAATATATTGGTCA
This sequence comes from Pseudocheirus occidentalis, assembly GCA_028646575.1. Classification (NCBI taxonomy): domain Eukaryota; kingdom Metazoa; phylum Chordata; class Mammalia; order Diprotodontia; family Pseudocheiridae; genus Pseudocheirus; species Pseudocheirus occidentalis. Next base: position 305,602,919 of record CM053594.1, read on the forward strand.
TTTGCTTTATGGATGGCACTCTGAGTGGGGGAAGGAGAGGCATAATCAGAAAGACTGTGATAATATAAGAGAAAACCCCAGGCAGCATTAACAAAAACTTATTTAAAAATAGTGATGTAGAAATTCAGAAGAGGGGGGATTTTTAATGAGTTCAGTTTGAGATACGTTGAGTTTAAGATGGGATATTTAGTTCTTTATGTTCAATATGTAGTAGGAAATGCAAGACCAGAAATCAGTAGAGAGGTTAGGGCTAGATGAGTAGATCAGATAATCATCAATGCAGAAATGATAATTGAAACCATAAGAGATGATGAAATCACTAAGAGAAATAGTACATAGGGAGAAGGGAAAAGGGCACAGCATGGAGCCCTATGGGAAACCTAGAGTTAGTAGAAGTCACCTGGATGGAGATCCAGCATAAAAGACTGTGCAATGGTCAAGTAGGTAGGAGGAAAACAAGGGGAGAGTTATGTCACAAAAACCTAGAGAGAAGAAAGAATCAGGTAGAAAAGGGTGAATGATAGTGAGATTAAGAAGGGTGAAGACTGAGAAAAGAGTGTTATACTTGGAAATTAAAAGATCCTTGGTAATTTTGATGAGAGCAATTTTGCTTTAATGCTGAGGACAGAGGTCTTACTGTAGAGAGATAAGAAGGGGTGAGGGGAGCAATGAAATGAAGTATTATAGATGGAGTTTAGTAATAAAATAGAGGAGAAGCACAGGATAATGGCTTTCAGGGATTGCCAAATTAAATGAAGTTTATGTGAAGATGGGGGAGATATGGCCATGTTTGTTTTCAGTAGGGAAATAGCCAGTAAGCAGGAAGAAAATGAAAATAAGTGAGAGAGTAGAGAAAATGAAGTGCTCGTTCTGCTGGAGAACAAGGGATGAATTGGACTCGCTTGTGCATGTAGAGGGGTTTGCCTTTTCTTGTTCGAACTACTACAATAGCTCCCCATTTGCTCTCCCTGCCCCAGACCTCTCCTCATTCTAATCTATCTTCTACAATAATTGTCCTAAAGCACACAACTGATCGTGTGACCTCCACTGCCCACTCCACAAGTTCTAGTTTCTCCCTATTGCTTCTAGAAATAAAATAAACTTCTCTTTTTGATATATAAATCTTTTTTTATAATCTGACACCTTCCTACATTTCCAGAGTTTTTACACATTATTTCCTCTTTCTAGAACTCTAAGATCTAATAATTCTGACTGACTTACTGCTCTGCACCCTCCATCCCTCATTTTTGTGCCTTTGTACTCGCTGTCTTCCTGTCTGGAATTTGCTAAATCCTTCCCTTTCAGCTTTTGCATTCCCAGTTTCTTCAAGAGTCACTTCAAGCATGACTTTCTATAGACTTCTGCCCTTCTCCCTCCATCTGTTAGTGTATTCCATCCCCAAACTATCTTCTGTTCATTATGTATATCTTAGATATGTATTTATCCATGTATGAACTGTTTCCTTCATTAGAATGTAGGTACCCTGAAAGAAGGAATTCTCTCACTTTTGTCTTTGTATGACCAGCCTGCTTAGCACAGTGTTTGACACAGAGTGAAAGCTTGATAAATATTGTTCCTTGATCCAGTGTACAAAATACAGCACCAAACCAATCAGGCCATACCACTGACATATATGTAATCAAGACATGAATGTTTCTACAAGATGATGAGAGTAAACAAAGACCTTGACCATTTAGTTTACTTTTTGTTTTGACTCAAATGTATTTGCAGATGAACTAAAGATAATCTTTGGGTTTAATAGAGTATAAAACCATAAGTTAAATAATTATGTAGCAAAATTCAGATAGATTGCTCCCAGCCTAAACATAGATCTTTCTTTTTGGACTACTTTTTCTTGGGCTAATATTAAAGCTATCTACTACAGGTAATTCCTTTACTTACTGCTCTACACTCTTAATTTCTTAGCTCTGAATGGCCAAAGCAAAAGGTAAATTAGGGGAGTAAGTCCATCCATCCCGCCTGCAAAATTCTAGGCTCTAGCTTTTAAAATACATATCTGTTAAACACTATTTTCTTTGGTAGCCTTTTTGGGCCAGCAGAAAACTCTTATTCTCTTTATAGGTATAAGCACATGTATAGGTGTACAAAGTATAAGCCAACAGCAGGTGTACAAATGTACCCAATAGGTATGGCAACAGAGTGGTGATGAGATTAGAAGAAAAGATTTGGGAGTGGAAGACTTTGATGAAATTACTTTGTAAACCTTCAATGTGAGTGGTAGTCATTTAGGAGTTTCATTGAGAGTTAAGCATTTTAAATATTAGTTGTTTTTTTTAATATCTAATAAAGGAATAATATCACAGATACTATTTTCCTCATACGGTTGTGATTAGGACTATGAAGTGACATAATATATATGAAGGCATTTTAGTCTATATAAATGTTTATAACATATGCATGTATTATAATATGTAATATATAAATAAAAGTCTATATAAATATGAACCACAACTGTTTCTTGGCTAGTGGAAGTTCTAAGGTTCTGGTTTGTAAAGACAGAGAAAGACAATTAAGTAACTTGAAGTCCAGAGACTTTAAAGTCTTGGACTAGCAGTTCTAACTATTTTTATTTTAGAAGCATTGGAGTGCCATAGAATCCTTTAAAGAGGAATTATCTAATTAGAATGATTCTCAAAGAAGATTATTTCAAGAATAAGTTAGAAAGAGAGGGCCTCCATAACAGGGAAACTAACATGGAAATGTTAGCATAATTTGGACATAAGATAATAACTACATTATAGGCATGATTGTGGAAAGGGGGAGAGTTAAAAGTTAAATCAATACTACTGGGTACCTTAAAAAAACCCAAACCCTTTTGTATTAGTAAAATATTAAATGCAAAGATGAATGAAATTGATCTAGAACTAAAAGTTGAAGAAAGCTGATATTAGGCTGGTAGTGAAGGAAGTAAGGCAAAACCTCTGAAATTGAAAAAAAAATGCAGATGAATTCCTCAATGCAGTTTTGTTTTTACTATCAAAACACACTATTCCTTTTATTTGATTAGCTTTTAAAATAATGAGCATTTCCAAAAGAGAACAGAGTTTTGTTCCCTCCCCCAGTTGAAAACACTCTATTCAAATAGCTTATCTTAGACTTCACTCTTTTGAAACAAACAAAAAAACCTGAGACTTAAAATGATACCTCTAAACTCCAGTATTGTTACCGTGTACCTTTGTTTCTTGGAGGACAGCATATCTGGTTCATATTTTATGAATGCTCGTTATTGTTGTTGCTAATTTATAGAAAGAACTCACTGCTGTCTCTCAGTGTATGTGTTTATTAGATACATGCCTAAAGCCTATTTTTATCTTGCTTTGTATCCTGCTGGGATGATCAAAAAATGCAGAGCTCTTTCTCACATCATCAGATCAGCTCTATGGAGACAAGAAGGAAAACAAGTAACGAGTTGTTCATTTTCTTTCTAGAATTCTCCTTTCTGACCTGATGCCAAACTCTCTCAAACTGTAAGCTGGAGGCTTCTTGAGGCCTAAAAGAAATTTTTGGTGTCACACGGAATTTTTACCTGATCCACTTTCATGGTATAGGCAGAATTTTTTCCTATTCATTACACATATTGATTCAGATATTATTAATAAATTATTTTGATGATTTGAATTGTTCTTTCCTTAAAAGGAGAGCGTCATTTTCACTAAAGCACACAGTGATTAAATTTCATGTCCAGAGTCACACAGCCAGTAAGTATCAGAGATGGGATTTGAAGTCCGATATTTCTGGCTCTAAGCTCTATGTTCTATCTACTAGGTCAAATTGTTTTCTTCCTCATTTATTGAGCTAAATACTAAGAATAAGAAGGACAAAACATTGAGAGCCGTCATGATGTGTGCTAAAGATCAGGCTTAGTAGTCAGAAAGATTAGAATTCAAAGATAGGGCCTCTGACTTATCCCAGCTATGTGATTATCAGCAAATCACTTAACCTTTCAATGCCCTCAGACAGCTCTCCAAGACTATATTTTATAGATAAATTCTTGATCTGCATCAGTAGAGTGTATTTGGGTCATAAAGAATGGGATACAGGCCATGGATAATATAAAATATTAACTTCTAAAATAAATATAAATAATAAGGAACTGGTATGAAGCAATATTTATGAAAGCTTAATAATAGTCATTGAGTTCAACAGAAGCCGTATTTTATTTATCCACTTCGTATTGGTCATTCCCCTTAATAGATGCTTAAATTTTCTTTTCAGTCAGATATTTCACATTAATGATTCCTTTTGAAGATCTATAGTTAACTTTCTCCCTGAATAGATGAGATTCTAAATGGTAGATTCCCTTTCAAGAAGATCAAAGCCTGGGCTGTTTTCTAAATAACAGGTCATTTTATACACTCGAAGTCTAAAGTCATTTTGTTCCACTAATGGAACACATAAACATTAACAACACTCAGACTGGCACAGAGAGTTAAAAGCCATCCATGGTTCTGGTCCTTAGGAAATGGAATCAAAATGATGCTACAGAGGATTGTGTACTTGAAAAGAGCAATTTTTCTCCAACCTAATATAGGAAAAGATGTACTAGATTGGATCAAGGAACTATCTAGCCCAATGCAAAGTCTCTGACAGTGGTACCTTATGACAAAATGAGGGAAAACTTCTTACCAAAGTGATGGAAAAAAATAAGACATTCTGCCCTGTGAATCAGTAGGGTTTTTTTCTTGGGTCTCTAGTAGCTTTTCTATACTCCTTTTTACTCTAACACAGGTTTAGATTGAAAAGGAACCTCAGAGCCCTAGATTCCAACTTTCCTCACTCCTCCACCTCATTTTACAAATGGGTCCAGAAGTTACACATGAAGTATTAGTGAAGAAACTTAAAGATCCAAGCCTGTCAGAAAGAACTACTATCCTAAGACTTTTAGACACGTCATTTCCACACATATCACGTGTATTATTTTCACTCTTCATTTGTGCCCAGAGATGTATAAGCAATGAGACCCCTTGGGAAAAAAAAACTCAAAAATACTATGCAGTTGCTTCAGGGATGGGCCAATAGAACAGAGGAATGTAGGACAGTGTTCCTTATAGTAATCCATCTAAAAGAGAAAAGACACATTGAAAATAGGGTGATGACATTGAACAGTACAAAGTACTTACATTCTAGCCATCATTTTCATCTATCTTCCACTATAGTTTTAGACTCTGTCTCTGGTTCCTATGACTCTGATAGGTGAGATTTCAACTTCCCATATTGCCCTTTGTAAAAAGCCCCAGTGCTACATTCTGCTGCACTGCTATGAGACAGCAATAAGGGAGAGGGATTTTCTTTGATTTCATTTATAGAGAGAATTCCTTCAAGAGAAAACTTCCTCTATTAATGCAAGACAGCATCTTCTCTGGAGCATATAATGGTAGAGTGTTGCCCAGAATATTGAGATATTAAATGTTGCTCAGAGATAAAAAGTCACTGTATGCAAGAGTTTGGATTTGAATCCAATTCTTATTGGTTCCCTGGGCTAGCTTTCTATCCATTTCTTCTCAGGGCCCTCATTGCTGTTGTAAACCAACGTAAATGATATTCTGTAATGCCAGAGCTCTTACTTTTCAGCCTTTTTTCCATAACCCTATAACTCTTAGTCTCTCCTGTGTGTAAGCATGCCCATATATCTCTTTCTTTAACTATCTAATAATCAAATATTCTTTCACATCTCTCAATTACTGTTTAGTTGTTATAGTTACTATTGTTATTGTCAGTCATGTTTGAATCTTCCTTAGCCCATTTGGGGGATTTGAGACAAAGATACTGGGATATAATTTTTCAGTTCATTTTACAGATATGGAACTGAGGCAACCAGGAGTAAGTGACTTACTCAGGGTCCCACAACTAGGAAGTGTCTGCGACTAGATTTGAACTCAGAAACATGACTCCATGCCCAGTGCTCTGTCTACTGCGTCACTTAGCTGCCCCTTCACCATCTAGCTGCCCCTTCTCAGTTATACTTTACATAAAAGTATCATACTGAAAATGAAATAAAAAAACAGTGTAGGGACTAAATTGAATGAATGGGGGAAAAAACTTATTTCACATAATGAAGAAGATTTATCAGAATTAGGGTTATATGACCATGTTCTCACAGCATTTAATTTGTTCTAAAATTTTTATTAAGTTACCTACTTCCTTTGGCAAGTTTAGTTTACTGCACAATATTCTTGATTCAATTGTGATGAAGTTGGAAGTTACACTTCAGAGGATTAGTTTATAGGTTGCTATTTATGATTAATATTTGGATGGGCAGCTGCAAATGGTAGTATATATCACTACTCTATACAGATTTCTGCAGAGAAATTCCATAAAACCAACTCTGTTTCTTTCTTTTCATTTATCTTTATTCAGCAAAATTGACATTTGAATTAAATGTTATTCAAAAGATCTATACTTAGCATGCATCAGACCCCCAAAATGTGACTGGATTTTCTAAAATATTGGCTCCCCTGTGTGAGAACAATTTTATAAATAGGAAAGGTCCAGCTTCTCTTTTAAGGTATTACAAGCAATTATTTTCCCAGATATTTCTAATGTATCAACCTGCCATTATAATTTTTTTAATTTAGTGTCAATGAATGAAGATTCACAGGATTTCAGGGTTTAATGGGTGCTTGCTGACTGTCTGTTCCAAACAGTATCTGAAAAAGAATAATTCCTATCATATCTTTGACAAACCAAACTTCATTTATAGACCTTTATTGGGAGGTAAATCAATACGTACTTCAGCATCCCATTCCACTTTTGTAAAATTCTAATTGTCATGAACATTTATTTTTGGTTTTTTTCTTTATGTTAATATTGAAATTACCTCTCCATAATTTTCACCAATAGAGCTTGCTCTGCTCTCTGAAGCCAAGCACAAAAATATGACTCTTTCCCATAGTAGTGATTTCATTACTTAAAGTCTTCTATGATGACACCACCCAAAATCCTCTCTGTTCTAGACTGTCATTTCAAATTTTTAAATATGATCTTAGTTATGATACACTGTCCTTTTAAGTCTGTTTTCTGAAGGAAGAGGTTAGCAGCCAACATACTACCTGTCACAAATGAATATTTGTTCATTTAACTGATTGATGTTGTACCCAAGAACTAATGTTAGAAAGTGTTACATCAAAATTTCATAGGGAGGTAATACCTTTATTTGTATGACAACTGATGAAGCAGGGACAGGCTTGCTAATGCAAAACCCATTGCATCATGACTAAAAACTATTGGACCTATACTATTGTATTGTCTCTGCTGTTATAGCTATCCTTTAAAAAAAATTGATAGTATTTTTTTACTCAGTTACATATCAAGAAAACTTTTAGCATTCATCTTTACAAGATTTCAAATTTCAAATTCTTCTCCCTTTCTACCTTCCCTCCTCTCTTCTAAAATGGGTGGGCAGTTTGATATAGTTTTACCTGTGCTATCATGTAAAAATATTACCATTCAAATCACAGTTAGGGGGGCGGCTAGGTGGCGCAGTGAATAGAGCACCGGCACTGGAGTCAGGAGTACCTGAGTTCAAATCCGGCCTCAGACACTTAACACAAAAAACTAGCCGTGTGACCTTGGGCAAGTTACTTAACCCCAACTGCCCTCCAAAAAGCAAAAAAAAAAAATTCACAGTTAGGAAAGGAGATCAAAAGGAAAAACGTATGAGAAAGAATAAAGTCAGAAAAGTGTGCTTCAATCTGCCTTCAGAGTCTATTAGTTCTTTATCTGGAGGTGGATAGCGCTTTCCATTATAGGTCCTTTGTACTTGTCTTAGAGCAGTTGTTCTCAACCTTCCTAATGCTACAACCCTTTAATATAGTTCATCGTGTTGTGGTGACCCCCAACTATAAAATTATTTTGTTGCTATTTCATAACTGCAATTTTGCTACTGTTATGAACCATAATGTAAATATCTGATATACAGGATGTATTTTCATTGTTACAAATTAAACATGACCAACAGGTTGAGAACTGCTGTGGACTTATATCATTGTGTTGCTGAGAAGAGTTGAGGCATTCATAGGTGACCATCATAAAATGTTGTTGACACTATGTACAATGATTTCCTGGTTCTGTTCATTTCACTTTATAATAACAAAGCAAACTCATTTCATTTTGTATAAATCTTTCCAGATTTCTCTGCAATTGGCCTGCTCACCTTTTCTTACTGCACAATAGAATCCCATTTTATTCATATACCACAACTTGTTCAGCCATTCCCCAATTCATGCACATCCCTTCAATTTCCAATATTTTGCCAACAACAAAAGGACTGCTATAAATATTTTTGTACATATAGGTCCTTTTGCCTTTTCTATGATCTCTTTGGGATACAGACCTGACAGTGATATTGCTGGATGAAAAGGTAACAGTTTGTTTGCCCTTCAGGTATAGTTTCAAATTGCTCTTCAGAATGGTTGGATCAGTTCACAACTCTACCAACAATCCATTTGTGCTCCAATTTTTCCCACATCTTCTCCAACATTTATGATTTTCCTTTTCTGTGATATTAGTCAATACAATAGATGTGAGGTGGTACTTCAGTACTGAATGTGATGTAGAGCACTTATTCATATATTGATAGATAGATAGATTTGATTTATTCATCTGAAAACTGCTTGTTCATATCCAATGATCATTTATGAATTGGGGGATGCCTTGTATTCTTAGAAATTTGCCTCAGTCCTTTGTCAAAGACAAAGCTTTCTGCTTTCCTTCTAATCTTGATTACATTGGTTTTGTTTGTTAATAAAAAAGATTCGTTATACATTTTGTAATGCTGTCTCTTGTTTGATCATGAATTCTTTACCTCCCCATAGATCTGAAAGATAGATTATTCTTTGCTCTTCTAATTTGTTTATGGTGTCATCCTTTATGTCTAAATTATGTGCCCATTTTTACTTTATCTTGGGCTTTGAGGTGAGATGTTAGTCTGTACCTAGTTTGCAACATATTATTTTCCAATATTCCCAGCAGTATTTGTCAAATAGTGCATTCTTATCACGGAAGCTGAGGTCTTTTGATTTATCTAATACTAGATTACTATGGTCATTGACTATTGTGTCTTGTGTACCCACCTCACTGTTTGTTAGCCAGTACCAGATAGCATTGATGATGATTACTTTATAAAATAGTTTGATATATGGAATTGCTAAGCTACTTTCCTTTGTTTTTGTTTTTTCATTAATTTCCTTGATATGCTTGACAGTTTTTTCTTGCAGATGAATTTTGCTGTTATTTTTTTCTTACAATAAAATAATTTTTGGTAGTTTAATTGGTATGACATTGAATAAGAAAATTAGTTTAGGCAGAATTGTCATTTCTATTATATTGACATGAACAATTTATAACTTTCCAGTTGTTTTGATCTAACTTTATTTATGTTAGAAATATTTTGTTATTATGTTCATATAGTTACTGGGTTGTCTTGGCAGGTAAACTCCAAGTTATTTTATATTGTTAACAATTATTTTTAATGAAATTTCTCTATCTCTTGCTACTGGGCTCTATTGCTCATATAAAAAAATGCTGATGATTTATGTGGGTTTATTTCATATCCTTCAAATTGACTAAAGGTGTTAATGATTTCAATTAATTTTGAATTGATACTCTAGGGTTCTTTAAGTTTATCATAATATCATCTGCAGCAAGTGATAATTTTGTTTCCTCATTGCTTATTCTAAGTCCTTCAACTTCTTCTCTTATTGCTATAGCTAACATTTCTAGTATCATGCTGATGATAATTGGCCTCCTTTCTTCGCTCTTAATTGCATTAAGAGCGTTTCTAGCTCATACCCATTACATATAATGCTTGATGATGGTTTTACATAGATACTACTTATAATTTTCAGTAACACTCCCTTTATTCCTATGAAATCATGTTTTTAATATGAATAGGTGTCATATTTTGTCAAAAAGTTTTTCAGCATTTATTAAGATAATCATATGATTTGTTGGTTTTGTTTTTGATATAGTCAATTATGTTGATAGTTTTCCTAATATTGAACTAACCCCGCATTTCTGGTATAAATCCCACCTTATCATAGTGTATAATACTTGTGATATTTTGCTGTAATTGCCTTGCTAGTATTCTGTTCAAAATTTCTGCATTAACATTAATTAGGGAATTTTGTCTATAATTTTCTTTCTCTGTTTTAGCTTTCCTTGTTTTAGATATCAGCACCATATTTGTGACACAAAAGGTATTTTGTAGGACTCCTTCTTTGCTGTTTTTCTATTCTTTTCTATTTATCTATTTACTTAGTATTGGAATTAATTGTTCTTTAAATTTTTGGTAGAATTTTCTTGTAAATCCATATGGCCCTGGAGAATTTTTTATTAAGAACTAATATCATGTTAGATTTATTTTTCTAAGATGGGGTCATTTAAGCAATCTTTTTCCTGATCTGTTAATCTAGGTAATTTATGTTTTCACTAATATTCATTTATTTCAGATTTATTGGCATATAATTTGGCAAAATAATTCCTAATGATTGCTTTAATTTCTTCTTCATTGATGGTGATGTTAATCTTTTTATACTGGATAATAGATTTTCTTCTTTCTGTTTTAGAATTAAATTACCCAATGACTAATCTATCTTTGTGTGTGTGTGTGTGTGTGTGTGTGTTTAAAACCAGCTCCTACACTTATTTAGAAGCTCAATAGTGGGTTTTTTTTACTTTCACTTTCATTAATCTTGACTTTGATTTTCAGTATTTCTAATTTCGTGCTAAACTGGAAATTTTTCATTTGTCTTTTTCTAGCTATTTTGGTTGCCTGCCCAATTCATTGATCTGATCTTTTTCTATTTTGTTGAGGCAAGAATTTAGAAAAATAAAATTTCCTCTAAGTACTGTTTTGACTGCATCCCATAACTTTTGGTATATTGTGTCATTTTTGTCATTATCTAGATTATTGATTGTTTCTATGATTTATTCTTTGATCTACTTATTCTTTTGGATTAAATTTATTTCATTCATTTTTTATCTTTGTTGCATGTAATTGTTATTGCATTATGATCTGAAAAGAATGCATTTAATATTTCTGCTTTTTTTTTGCTTCTTTTTTTTTTTTGATTTTTTGGAGGGCAATTGGAGTCAAGTGACTTCCCCAAGGTAACATGGCTAAGTCTTGTGTTAAGTGTCTGAGGCCAGATTTGAACTCAGATTCTCCTGACTCCAGGGCCGGTGCTCTATTCACTACATCACCTAGCTACACCTATTTCTGTCTTTTTACATTTGATTTTTAAGTTTTTTGTCCTATTATGTGGTCAATTTTGTGTAGGTAGTATGAGATGATGAGAAAAATATATATTTCTTTTTGTTCCCATTCCATTTTCTCCTAAAGTCTGTCAGATCTAATTTTTCTAATATTCTATTTACCTCCTTAGTTTCTTTCTTGTTTTGTTTTTGGTTAAAATTATTTAGTTCTGAGAGTGGATAGTTGAGGTCCTCCACTAGTATAATTTTGCTGTCTATTTCTTCCTGTAACTAACTTAACTTCTCTAAGAATTTGGAAGCTATACCACTTGGTTCAAATATGTTTAACATTGACATTTTTTCTGTTGTCTAGTGCCTTTTAGCAAGATCTAGTCTACTTTCTTATCTAATTTAATTGCATCTATTTTTGCTTTTACTTTGTGTGAAATCAGGATTGCTCTCTTTGTTTTCATTCAGCTGAAGCATAATAGATTCTGCTCCAGACCCTTACTTTTACTCTGTGTGTGTCTCTGTTTCAAGTGGGTTTCTTGGAAACAACATATCGTAGGATTCTATTCTTTGTCATCTCTGCTCTCTGCATCCATTTTATCAGAGCTGATCGCATTCACATTCAAAGTTATGATTACCGTGCGTTTCCCTCCATCCTATTCTTCTTCCTATTTGTATTCTCTACCCTTTTAACCTTTCCCTTTTCACCACTGTTTTGCTTTTGTCTACCACCTCCCTGATCTGCCCTCCCTTCTGTCAGTCCCTATCCTCTCTTACTTGATGTCCTCCCATCCTATTCTCCTGTAGGGTAAGATGGATTTCTACATTCAACTGATTCTGTTTATTATTCTCTCATTAAGCCAACATTGATGAGAGGAAAGTTTAAGTGATCCTTATCATTCACCTCCATCTTTCCCTTCACTGTAATAGGTCTTTTGTACCTCTTAATTTGAAATAATTTACCCTATTCTACCCCTCCTTTCCTTCTGCACACTTTGTTTTCCTCTTTCCCATCCCTTAATCATTTTTAGTCATTCCCTCAAATTCACCTCATACCATACCCTCTGGCTATGTGTATTCCTTCTAGCTGTACTATTAGTGATCAATCTATATAGATGCATCTGTTTCTAGATATATATTTTTAAGAATTATAAGTATCATCTTCCCTTGCAGGGATGAAAATAGTTTAGCTCTATTAAAGTGCTTGTTTTCTTTTCCCTTTTTGCCTGTTTATGCTTCTCTTGGGACTTGATATTAGAGGTCAGATTTTTGTTTTATTCCCACTATTATGCTTATGAAAGCTTAATATCCTCCTAATTTTCCCCTTGATGTATTAAGCTTAATTTTCCTGAGTAAGTGATTCTTGGTTGTAATCCTAGATCTTTTACCTTCCAGAATATCACGTGTCATGACCTCTACTCCTTTAATGTTACAGCTACCAAGTTCTTTGTAATCCTGATTGTAACTATCTGATATTTAAATTCTTTCTTTCTGGACATTTGTAGTATTTTTTTCCTTGGCCTGATAGTTTTGAAATTGGGCTACAATATTTCTTGGAGTTTTTATTTTAAGATCTTTTTTTTAAAATGATGAGTAGATTCTTTCATTACCTATTTTCCCCTCTGGTTCCAGAACATCAGGGCAGGTTTCTTTGATAATTTCTTGAAAAATGCTGTACTGGTCCTTCTTTTGATTATGGCTTTCATGATTCTGGCCTTGTTTCTCCTGGATTTATTTTCCAAGTCAGTTGTTTTTCCCATAACGTCCTTTACATTTTTTTTCTTTCTTTTAAATTTGTTTGATTGATTCTTGATGTCTCATTGAGTCATTAGTCTCCACTTCTCCAATTCTAACTTTAAAGATGTTTTCCTCATTTAGCTTTTGCACTTTCTTTTCCATTTCATCAATTGTACCCCTTAAATTGTTGTTTTCTTCAATGTTTTATTTTTTTGTATGTTTTTCCATTTAACCCAGTGGTTCTCAACCTGTGGGTCACGACCCCTTTGGGGGTTTGTAGGGATCTGGCTGCTTACTCGATGCTGACCTGGGGTCTTAGTAGTGGTGTCTGGTGTGTGCTGAAGTCCTGTATAGTTTTTCTGAATTTCCCTGGGGCTACACTGAAGTACTTGGAAGTCTGGTTGCTGAAGGATACCTGCCTACTTGGGGCTAGACTGAAGCATGTGGTAGTTCTCAGAGATCTGGCCTGCCAGTTCTGGCTATCCTAAGGCATATGGAGCATCATTGGATTGGCATTTTCATGCTCCACCACACTGGGGCTCAGGATCTCCTGCTAGTTATACTAAGGTGGGACTTGCTGCTGTTTTTCTGGGATACTTCCTGTCCTTTCTATCACTTTTTAGATGAGATGGACCTTTCTTGTAGAACCTCTAAGTCTCCTGGGCTAAAAGACCACACCACCACATCTTTTAATGGCTCCTCTGTTCCATGATTTATTCTTGGGTGCTATTTTATCATTGTTTAGAGGTGAATATGGGAGAACAACAGCAACTTACTGCTTACTCTGAAATCTTGCAAAAACAAAGAACAAACAAACAGAACAGCAAAGAGTCGCTCCAGAGGCATCCAGAACTCTTTCATTATAAAGGATTGTATATTTTGTAAATCTGGTGTTTTTCTTTTAATTAAAAGACCATGCACAGAATTAAAAAATAAGTGATGATGCCAATCCAGAAAGGGAAGGAAGGAAGTAGGTATGGAGGAAGAGGTTGAGTGAGGAGGGAGGAAGAGAGGAAGGGATGAAGAAGGACTAAGTTATATAAAAACTTGACATAGGAACTTGAAAAGTAGAATTGAAAACATTGTAGGGAGCCTAAAAATCTCTTTGCTTGGAGCTCTGGCAGTTAAAAAGAAATAGCTAATAGGAGACTTCAGCTGAGTGATTTCTGAATGATCAGAGAGAGAAAGGATTGCATTTGTTAAAAGCTCCAGAGACTAGTATTGCTGAGAAGTGAAATGTCTTATAAAGTTTTCTTGTTCTCTATTGACATATTTCTCAGCAGGTTTGCAGTTTTTTTGGTATACTGGTGAGCTGGATTAAATAGTCACTCTGAGCTGTGTTGCTGTGGACTTCATCCTGATTGGACAATGCAGCATTTTGTTTAGGGAACAGCAGTCCAACATCTTGTCTCTGTAGTCCAACGATAGCCAGTTTAATGAACTCTGAAGTTTTCTGGCTTAAAGAGAACTGGTACAAAAGCTAAAAGATCCTATATTTTTAAGTTACTATTTAAGGGTGGTAGTTAATTGAAAGAATGTGTAAATGTTATGTCTGAGTAGAGAAGAGAATTTCCCTAGTTGAAGAGTAGTAAGGTTCAGCAGTCAGTGAGAAGGAAAACAGCTTTGTGTATGTCCCCATTGCAGTGAGACTTCTAATTACCTTAGACATATCAGTTGTCCTTCCTTATGCCAGGTTTCTCTAAGTGTTTATCCACTATTCACTATAGATAGTAAAGGTTTTGGTGGTAGAGTATGATCTGGATTTATATACATTTCAGGATATATTCTATTGCTTAGATGTTTTATATCTTAAACATAACCACACATCTAGCAGTGTGGCACAATATATTATACTATAGGTAATATAGTATAACATAGCATAGCCCCATAATGTAACATAACATAAAATATCACAATATAATGTAATATATCATATAATGTTATATTGTTATTTAATATGCTTAATACTATACAATATTATTTATTTCAGCTCATTGTTAAGTAAATGATTATGTTTAAGATCTAAAAGTATCATTATTGTGAGTGGCTAGGAGGGCAGAAGGAGAACACATTGGATGAGATCTCAAGAGATTGAGTAATGAGTAGGAGAAGTGTATTCCCACTGACCAGGGTGTGCTCTGACTTTCTCTATCATTCTTCACTCAGTAAGCTCTTCATCCAGTCTTGGAATTCATATCACAGAAGTATCCATAATATCTCTCTGTCTCTTTGTCTCTGTCTCTCTGTCTCTGTCTCTCTCTCTCTCTCTTTCTCACATATACACACACACACACACACACACACACACTCACACACTGTAAAGACAAGCACGAGAAGCTTTCCAGAGGACTGCTGCTCTGAACAGCTTCAAGGTTCTGATTATATAGTATAGTGAATTCTCTATTTATTCAACAGTAAATTAAAGCAAAACTTTGACAGAAACCAAAGTACAGCATTCACAATGTTGTGAGACATCAACTTATCACTAAAGTGGCCACATAGTTTTAAACAAAAGATATCGTTCAGTAAGTCCTTAACTCAATCATCCTTAATGAGCAGGCCTCCTTAAGGGACACAAAGTAAAAAGATCAAAGTTCTCTACCCCTAAGTCACAGTAAATCATAATCTTACCCAAGAAGAGGTCTTTTCATCTTGCCTCAAGGTTGACTCTCAGCTTCCATAGTTCTTCTTCCATGGTCCCAGCTCCTGACTGAATCTACCCAACTATCACCTGAATTCAAAGGTAGGCAGCTCTCAGTTCCTTGTCCAGCTTCTCATCCAGTTCCTTGTCCATTTCCCATTCTATACCGAAGCTCACAGTGTCCCATCCACCTCAAGTCCTTCATAGTTCCCGTTCTGGGAAGACAAAGCTTAACAGAGCCACAATAACACCTATACACATGGCAGGCACCATTATCATTTTACTATCTACCTGTGAAATCAACAGAGACCTACCAACAAGGTCCAAGAACTCAACACAAATCATCAATATAGAAATCAACACAAACCCACAAACAAGATCCAAGAGGTCAACACAAATCATCAACACAGAAATCAACACAGACACACAACAACGTCCAAGAGATCAACATAAATCATTAGTAAAGTCCCAGGACCTCCAAAACCCCCCTCCAGGACTTCTATAAACAGACAACTACAAAATCCTCTTTTGGGATTTCTAGTAAGATCTCAGGACTTCTGTACAAAGTATCACAAAGAAACATCAACAGAGACAGAGAAGACAAACATAAAGTGCTGGGAAACCTCTCCTTCTCAACTCTGCCATCAAAAGAGTTTTCTTCTCAGTTCTTCTCAGTTCTACTCTCTCCCAGCCTGGGCTTCTCCTGTATATGAGATATATATATTATCATTAGCTCCTACCAACAGGGGTGCATAAGTTCTGTTTCTTAACAAAGACTTGATATAATCATGTGCAAGGCTTAAAAGAAACTTGAACTGAAACAAGGTGTTAAATAAGTAAAAAGCTGAAACAAGGTGTTCACTACTTCTTTGCTTGTCATTACACACACACACACACACACACACACACACATTCTAGAACCTCTCTTTGAGTGGGCACCCAGATAATCCATGTCTTCATTTCCTATCAGTCGTGACTTCAGACTTTCTGACCATGGCCCTGAATCTAGTACTTTTATTCCCCTCTTCCCAACTTCCTTTTAAGGGTTGTTTTCCCCCACTGGAATGTAAGCTATACATTATGTTTTAAATATACACGAATATATGTATTCATATAAATGATTTAAGGATTATGCAATGTAAGTCCTTCATTTTGTAAATGAGCAGGCTGAAGCCTAGAAAGGTGAATATCTTTCGCTATGTCACAAAGTTAAAACTGATCACTTGTGTTTCATTTGTGGTAGGTAAGTGGAATAGGTAGACTGTTGACTCTCATAAGCAAAAGCATTTGACCTCAGTCACAGGATGACCTCCACATAACTACTGTTTGGAAATGATAAGGGGCACAGAAATAAATTGTAGCTTCTATAGCA
Source organism: Pseudocheirus occidentalis (assembly GCA_028646575.1). Classification (NCBI taxonomy): domain Eukaryota; kingdom Metazoa; phylum Chordata; class Mammalia; order Diprotodontia; family Pseudocheiridae; genus Pseudocheirus; species Pseudocheirus occidentalis. The sequence continues at coordinate 305,619,892 of CM053594.1, forward strand.
GATGTATTGCAATTTTTCTCTGTTGGGGGCCAAGACCTTCAGAGGTCCCGGCACACTAGCACCCCAGTTCTACAAGGGCATTTTGCAGATAGGCAAGGATAGTATAATCTTGTTGGGTGGATGCTCTCATTGGCCTCCTGAATATCTAAAGTATGTACATTTGCAAGTCCTGATTAGGACTCTTAATCTATTGTGCCCCCAGAGGTGGTTTTAGAATAAAGATCTGGATGACTGATTAACCTTGGGCTGAGGTCAAGGGATGGGCAAGACCTAAGATGCAATAAGGAATATAAGCCCTATGATTTTCTTGTATCATTGGCTTGGTATGGAATAGCTCTGGAATAAACAGACTATGAAATCCATCCCTGTCTCTCTGTTTCTCTCCTGTAATCCAGCTAGCTTTAAGCTTTTCTTACTCTCTCTCTCTATTTTCCTCAACTGGGAGCTAGGCCTAGACTGCACTGGCTGCAGCATTTCTCTTGTAATGATACTGAGAGATAAAACCTAAAGAACTTTGCTCTTGGCCACATCAGTGAAAAAAGCATATTAGAACAAGAAGCCTAAGTACATCTTTGGAAAAGGTCAGCATTTCAATATGACAGATATTTGTTTAATATTTACTTAGGCAAGACATAGTAGTAGGTGATGAGAGGGATAGAAAGATCAATGACTTGGCCCTTGAGTTCATGCAGCTTACTTTCTATGAGGAAGAAATTAGAGTTTTGTATATAAATGAACATAATTTAGAATAGCATTGTGAAAGTACACAGAGTTACAAATTGTGTTCCTTAATATTAAGGAGGGAGAGCACACATCTGGCTAAGAAAATCAGGCAAAGCTATGTGGAGGAAAACAAAATTATAGATTTAGAGTGGCAAGAGATCTCAGGGGTCACCTCGTTCAAACTCCTCATTTTATAGATGAGGAAATTGAAGCCAAGTAAAGTGAATCACCCATTGTCAAATAGTTGATAAGTGTCAGAGCCCAGATTCAAACACTTCAGCTTCAGATCTAAACATTCTTTTTCAAGGCACTGAAAAAAAATATATGAATGTTGGAGCAGCTTGGTGGCCCAGGGAATAGAGCACCAGGAAGACCAGAGTTCAAATCCAGCCTCAGACACTTGACTCACTAGTCATGTGACCTTGGGTAATTCACTTCAATTGCCCTGCCTTCCCCCCTCCCCAAAAAACTGCATGAATTCATGAATGAAACATATTAAGCACATCACTATGTATAAAGCACTGTACTTTGTTGTTGTCATTAGTGCTGGGGAAATAGATAAAAAAGTAAGGCAGTCCCTGTTCTCTGGGAGCTCACATTACAGTGTGAGAGATAACACATACAGAAGGTTTCAGCTGTCTCCCTCAGGATCTGAAGGAAGGAAGTGATCAAGGTAGTGGTGTTAGTCTGATTTGCCTGGCAGATGCTGCCTCCCACCTTTCTGTCACAGTGCCTTGCAGCTTCAGTGAGGTTGGCTTGCTTCCCTTGTGTGTGTCAATTAGGTCACAGATGGTGGAGATGACTGACCCCTTCTTGACAGGAATAGATATGGAACAGGATTTTGGTTAAAAGATGCATGGAGCTAGGACGTTCCAGGCATAGGGGAAAGTGTAAACAAAGTCAAGGAGAAAAGAAAGCTCAAAGTGTATTCATTTGTGAAAGCAGCTGTAGAGAAAAATACATTTATAGGCTATTGTGACTGGGGGAACTGAAGCAATTACTTCATTGTAATTGAAGGAGCTTTGTTCTCTAACCCCAATAGAAGACATAACAGACAGACAAAAAGCCACAGACTGACAGGCTTCTCTGGATTTGGCCCTAGTAGCCTATGCTCTCCCACAGTTGTCTCAATAGGCACTTGTGTAGAATAGAGCTGATTGGTTTGTTAATTCTCAGCATGAATGTGGGAAGTGCTGGCTAAGGAAGACTCTAAACTCCCATCTCCTGAGGACTGGCTCCTCTACTCTCGCTTACAGGCCTTTTTCATTGTTCTCATTCTATCTGGCTTCATAAAAAAAAGGCTGTTTATGTATAATTTATGTAATGATTCACCATTAATAAGACCAAGGATTCTTTGAGTAATTTCTGTTTCCTCTGCTAGATCATCAAAATGACTAGAAATCATTAAAAATCAGTGTTAAATGCCAGACATTGCAGATGTTCACACAACATTCAATATGAGATTTAGCTTCTCTCACCTTTCACCAGCTTTCCCCAAAGAGTTAATTTGGATTTCAAACTCTAGATTCAATGATGCACCAGAAAAAAAGTAAGGAAAAAATGCAAGTCCTGAAGTGTGGACTGAAAAGCTGGGGCTTCTGAGTTCTCCCAGGGGAAAATAACTTGTAATAAATATTTTTTTTTTGCTTTTTGGAGGGCAATTGGGGTTAAGCGACTTGCCCAAGGTCACATGGCTGGTTTTTGTGTTAAGTGTCTGAGGTCAGATTTGAACTCAGGTCCTCCTGACTCCAGGGCCAGTGCTCTACTCACTGCGCCACCTAGCCGCCCCCTTGTAATAAATATTTACATCAATTCTGTATTTTGAAGAAACATAAATATCAGAAATGAAGCTTTAAAATCCCATCACAAAAAAATTCAGCTGTAATATAATTGGTAATAAAACGTGTAATTTGAGCTTTAAACATTTGAATGGAATATGAGGATGGGGAATGTGCTAATTAGGATTTTTGTTCTGCTAAAGCAACTTTGTTACTTATTTTGCAGCACTTCAAAATAATTCCAGGGTGAGGTATTTAATTCCTCAGTCTCTTGCTTTCTTCATGACTCTAAACATTCCTTTCTTTACAAGTCCTATGGAGAAATCATTTGGGGGTAGGGGAATACCTTGTTTTACTGAAGGTGCTTATCTCCACTTTGCCAAGATGCTGTCATAACAATTTGTCTGATCTCAGTAATTTTTCTTTGATAAATCTCAGGCTCCCTGTAATGGGGAAGGCATAAGGCACATTATTAATGGCTAGATTTCAAGTCAATTTATTAGTTATTCATAGAGCGCCTACTGTGTGTCCATAAAAAGACCTGTCTTAAAAGCCTCTCTAATGTGAATCAGCTCTGTGACCCTGTGAAAGACATTTAATGTCCCCAGATCTCAGTTAACTTTCCAAGATTTCTTTACTGGATGAATTGTGATTAACTCTATTTTCCTTAGATCTGCTCTACCTGATATGGCCTAACTAAAGCAGCATTGCTCCTTTATGGAAAGACAGGGAGTCACTTTTTAGGCCTGCACCTCCCTTTAGACTTAATGGAGATATCCAGGGCACTGAATCCCTAATCCTGGGGAATAAAAGCATCCCTACAACAGAGGTATCAAACACACTGAAACTGGCATCCAACACTTCTAAGTGCTACCAACTAGATCAAAATATAATTTGTATTTAACAAAATAATTTAAAATGTAACCATACACTTAATGCATTCCTTTTATTTTCTGTTTCTTCACTAAGTTCCCTTATATTAATTAATAATCTTTACTAGTGCTTGCTATTTCATGGGCCCTGTGCTGGGGACTGGGAATAAAAAAATATATATTTCTTGCCCTCAAGGAACTTATAGGCTATAGGAGAGGTAATATGTATATGCCCATAAGTAGTATGCAAATAAGTACTTACAAAAAAATCACATGAATATTATATGAAATAAATACAAGCAAATGATGAAGGGGGATACAAAGGGACTAGGGCTTAAAGAGATCAAGGAAAACTTAGAGAAGTTGGCTCTTCAGTTGAATTTTGAATGAGTGTAAGGATTGTTAGCTACAATGGTGAATGAGGAGTTTGTATTGCAGTGACTGCAAAAGTAAAGACACAGGTGATTGGGTGCAATCTGTCAGAAAAACAAACAGAAAACCCAAACCCAAATAAACAAGCAAAAACTAATTGGCTGGCCTGTAGAGCCCTTGAAAGGCAGAAATATGTAAAAGGGAAGAAAGGCAGGTTGGGGTCAGGTTAGAAAGGGTCTTATTCATTTATTTTTCTATACAATTCAATTTTTAAAACAACAACAACATTTGTTAAGCTTTTATGTGCAAGGCAAAAAAAAAAAAATAAAGAGCCCAGTGTAGCAGGTAGAGAATTGGTTTTAGGGACAGGAAGACCTGGCTTCAAGTCACACATCTGACGTAAACTACCTGGGGAACCAAAGATTAGGGTTTGTTTTGTTTGTTTGTTTGTTTTTACCATCTCAGTGACACAAGCTCCTTTCTAAGACTGAAAGTTAGGAGTTTACATTTTTTCTTTTGGACAAAATGTAAGCTCCTCTATTTGGCATTTAAAGCCCTTCACAATCTGTCTACAGCTCTTTCTTTTAATATGTAATTTAATGTTTTTCCGATTACGTGTACGAACTATTTTTAGCATTCTGGTTTTTTTTT
>CM053594.1:305624787-305653094 GCA_028646575.1 Pseudocheirus occidentalis
CAAGGAGATATTTCACACTGCTTTCTATTTTTTCATTTCTTTGTAACTGTTTAATAGCATCTTGGTTTCTCATAAAGTCATTAGCTTCTACTTGCTCCACTCTAATTCTGAAGGAGTTATTTTCTTCAGAATGCTTTTGAGATTCTTTTTCCACCTGGGAAATTTGACTTTTTAAGGAATTGTTTTCCTCATTGGCTTTTTGGGCCTCTTTTGCCATTTGAGTTAATCTATTCTTTAAAGTGTTGTTTCCTTCAGTCAGGTTGTTGACGCTCTTTTCATGGTTTTCTCGCATCATCCTCATTTCTCTTCCCAATTTTTCCTCCACTTCTCTTATTTGGTTTTCAAAGTCTTTTTTCAGTTGATGTATAGCTTCTAGGCATTCTTCAAGTGTCTTGGAAGCATTTGATGTGGGAGTTGGGACTGGGTTGTCTTCTTCCCAAACCACACTTTGATCCTTTTTGTCCACCAAAAAGGATTCTAGAGTTTCATTGCAGTTCTTATTTTGCTTCCTTTTCCTCATGTTGGCTAGTCAGTTAATTGGTTGTTTTTTGTTTTTTATTTTTAGCTCGGTGAAACTCTGCTTCCAGGATGGAAAGCTTTATTCCAAATTGCTTGGGTTTTCCCAGCTGCCAGAGCTATGAGGGGGGGTGTTGCAATTCCCCCCAGCTTTGGCTTGCTGAAAGGGCACCCTAGGACCACCACCCAAGGCCATGATCTGGATCCAGGCTGCTAAACGCTAGAGCACTTGGCCCTGATCAATTGATTCGACCCCCCTGCAGATTCCACAAGCCAGGGGCTCTGAAGCAGCCTGGGGGGGCCGCTGCTGCTGGTTCCAGTAGTTCCCCTCCCCCACTGCTTCCTTGCCCCAGGGTTAGATTGGCGGAACTGCTTTTCTCTCCCAAATTAATTTTCAAAGTTTTACCTTCACTCTCACTGACCTTCTAATCCTGGTTTGCATATGTGAAGATTCCCTCACGTGCAATAGATCTCTGAAGTAGACTCAAGCTGCAGCTTGGGAGGCTCACTCCTTCTGGCTCCAGCTGCAGTTTTGAGCTAGGCAGGTCTCTGCTCCTGTGCAAGCTGCCCCTCTCCTGTCCCGTTCCTCAGGCCTTGGCAGTTGTGATAGTGCTGGAGGTTGTAGCTCCTCTCCTCTGCAGACTGGCAGTGGGCGGGGCTTGGCTAGGTTCAGCTCAGCTCCTTCCCGCCACCCTGGACCTGGCAGTGGTCTCAGCTTCAGGCTTGGCTGGCCTCCAGTCCTCACCAAGATGAGCCCCTGCTGCCAAGCTGCCTTCAGCGAGAGATGTGTTTTCTATATTTTTGTGAGTCTGAGAGTCCTAGACTTTCCTAGACTTTGTCTGGGCTCATATTTTCTGGGTGTTTAGGGTGGCCTTGTGGGAGCTGCAGACCTTGCTGCTTCTATGCTGCCATCTTGGCTCCGCCTCCCCCCGTAATAATATTTCTAGAAATTTTGGGGGTGATCTTTGTCAAGAGGCAGTTGATGAATTCTTTCCACTTCTATTTTGCCCTCTGGTTCTAGAATATCAAGGCAATTTTCCTTGAGAATTTCTCAAAAGATGTTGTCTAGCCTCTTTTTTTTATCATGTCTTTCAGGTAGTCAAATGATTTTTTATATTCTCTCTCTTGGATCTATTTTCCAGGTCAGTGGTATTTCCAGTGAGATAATTCACATTACCTTCTATTTTTTCATTTGTTTGTATCTATTTTATAGTATCTTGATTTCTCTTAAAGTCATTAGCTTTCAATTGCTCCAATCTAATTTTGCTTTCTTTTTTTTTTGAAGGGAAAAGGTAAGGAAATTGGAGTTAAGTGACTTGCACAAGGTCACACAGCTAGTTTTTGTGTTAAGTGTCTGAGGGTGGATTTGGATTCAGGTCTTCCTGACTCCAGGGTGGGTGCTCTATTCACTAAACCACATTGCTGCCCCAACTCCAATGTAATTTTGAAGGAGTTATTCTCTTCAGTGACTTTTTGAAATTCCTTTTCCATCTGGAAAATTTGGATTTTTAAGGTATTCTTCTCCTCATTGTGTTTTTGGGCCTCTTTTGCCATTTCAGTTAGTCTATTTTTAATGTGTCATTTTCTTCAGTGCATTTTTGGTTCTTCTTTAGCAAGCTGTTGATGCAGTTTTCATGATTTTCTTACATTATTCTCATTTCTCTTCCCAATTTTTCTGCTACTTCTCTTACTTGATTTTCAGAATTCTTCTTGAGGTTCCCCATGGCTTGTAACCAATTCATAAGCTTTTCATGCAGAAGTTCACTGTCTTCTTCCCACTCCATGTCTTGATCTTTTTGCCCCCCCCCAAAGGATTCTATGGTCTCTTTGTGCTTCCTTTGCTTGCTCATATTGCCAGTCAATTAGTTGACTTTTGAGCTCTTTGCCATGGTAGAACTCTGCTTCCAAATGGAGAGAGATTTGTCCCAAATCACTGGGGCTTTTGCTGTTGCTGGATATTAGGAGGACACCCTTTTTGCAGACCCCACAAGCTGTGTCTCACTAGCCACACACTCCAGGACCACCAACCATGACCACAATCCTGATCCAAGCAGGTTAAAGTAAGAGTGATTAACCTCTGAATGGTTGCTTGTTCCCCCTATGATCTGCGGGTCAGATCTCCTGAGGCTGCCAAGTGATTGTTGCTGCACAGATACATTACCTCTGTCACTTCTTGCCCTCTGGAAATGGGCCAGACAATATGCTTCTGCCCCTCCAGCATTCCAATAGAGTTCCACACTGATCTTTTACTTTCTCTTTGGTGGTTATGGGTTAAGAAGGCTGGAAGACACCACAGCTGCTAGTGATTCACTCTCCTCAAGTCTGCTCCAGCAACTGCTGCAAAGGGCCACCCTGGAGCTGGAACCATGGGCCTCCTGAGAGACAGTACTCAGCTCCCAGTACACTGTGATAGAACTTTCCTGTCAGCATGCCAGGCTCTCTTCAGCGAGAGATTCATTTCTCCCTCTCACTTTGTGAGTTCTGTAGCTTTAAAATTTGTTTAGAGTCATTTTTTACAAGTATTGGAATTGTTTGGAGCCACAGCCCACAGCAAGTTTGTGCTCAAACTCCACCATTTTGGCTCTGACCCCATTAAGTAACTATCTTATTGTTGCAGCACTAGAAAGAAATTGTCTTTAATTAAGACACTTTAAAATATAGATCTAACCTTGAGAAATGTTTCCATTTAATAGTATCTGGCATTCTTATATAATGAGGTTTACAAAGTACTTACTCACAACTACCCAAGCAAGTAGAATTATTATCCCCATTTTACAGATGAAAATGAAGGTGATATTCTAGGAGATCGTGGGATCCAAATTGAGAAATGGAATTTGAATTTAGTTCTCATAATTCTATAGTCAGTACTCTTTTTACCATAGGATCTTGCTGTGTAGTAGTACTGCATGGTATCACTCAATTTTTTTTAATGTTATCTCCATCTGAGGAGGCAGAATCAGTATATTTTCATTAGTTATAGTCTTCCATTCTTCTTTCACCTTTCCTAGTAGATATTTCAGGATGTTTTATTACAATACTATTTTGCCAAAGAGAGTGAAAAAGAATGAAGTGGAAAATAGTTGCAAGGGAGAGAACAAGTTCCAGTGTTTTTCAGAAAAGCTACTTAGCAGATGGCAGAAGGAGACCTTTCTGAAAGTGACTAGTGGCCACAGCAGACATGTCCTAGTATAATACTAAATAGAAGCATCCCATAGACAAACTGTGATCTCTAATCCAGATACTGGTGGTGGTGAAGCTTCAACTTACTCTTTCAGCTACAAGATTAGTTTAGTTATTAAAGTGATAAAGAACTTGACTATTTTCACACAGTCAATCTGCTCCTTCAAATTACCAGGATATTATTTGGTCTCTTTTCAAGACCATATTTTGTTTGTGTGCCTTGTTTACTTCAAGATAGAGCTAGTAACATGTTATGCAAATGAGATTTAATTTACTCTGTACTTGGCTTCCTTAATTAAAAAAGAGGGGGATGAATTTCCTTACATCTGCCTGTAAATAATTCTTTCATAAATAGATTGCTTATAAAAAATGCTGGCTCTGTAATGAGTGATGGAGTCTTTTCAGAAACATGAAATCAGAGAAGATTCATTCATTGACTCATTGGAGGCAATATTATAGACATCCTGTTAAGTTCAAAAACAATGACCATTTCTCATGAATCAATTAGTGAAGTGGGATCAATTCTCTATGGTTAAGCCAGAAAGTTATTAGGAAATGATTTTCTTATATGCAGAACAGTGAAGATCTTATTTCTCAATCTTTTCCTATAGTATCTACTTTGCATGACTCCAAAGGTTTATTGGTAGTCCACCATTAATAATGCTATATTCTGACCTTAAGGAAAAGTCTTTCTATACATTCTTAAATTATTTTTGTTCTTCTTTATAATGAAGCTAATTAGGAGGGAAATAGGTAGGGAGACAGACAGAGAGAGAAAGAGAGAGAGAGAGAGAGAGAGAGAGAGAGAGAGAGAATTTGCCATATACGTTGGACTAACATTTCCTAAAGTCTACTACCATGATGGCCAGGATTACTTTTCCTTGGAAGATAATGAAACTATTGTGGACACTTAATTGACCCAGAGGGCTAAATACTGAACCTCTGACAACCTCCTGTTGGGTCTAAGAACAACTATTCATATTAAAGAATAATTCTGGGTAATACGACTATGTGAAAGACTATTGTAAACTCTAAATCTACAATATTTTGTGTAGCAAAGACGAAAATAACTCCATACTTCAAAATAATCTGGCCACAACTGGGGTGGAGGATAGGGAGGGTTATAGGAAGTAGGAGTCAAAAAACCTGGTATGCTTAAGAGGGCAATGAAACCTTCAGATCTCTGTAAAGGGGAGATTTAAACATAGGAGACAATAAGGAATGAGAAGCATGAAATGTTTTGATGGGAAAGCTACACAAACGTCAGAAAGCTGCTATGTTTTGCTTCATGTGACAATGGATTAAAAACTATTCATTTAAAAACTTTATAAACTGTCTGCAAGAAGAAAAAAAAGAAGGAATCCTACCAAATTCTTCCTATGAAGCAAATATTGCTTTATATCTAAATCAGAAAGAGACAAGGAAGATAGGTAGCTAGCTAGCTAACAACTATATAAGACTTTACTTATTGAATGTCAAAACAAAAATATTAAATAATATGCTAGAAAAGAAGCTACAACAGTATATTAAAAGGACTCTATGATTAGGTTAGATTTATACCAGGATTGCACTGTAGTTTCAATATTTGGAAATTCTCATAAATGATATCAAGAATAAAAACAATAAAACTTATATGGTTATATAAACAAACATGGGGGGAGGAAACTTTTGTCAAAATACAAATTTATTTTTATTTTTTAAAAAATCTTTAAAACATTTTCCCCAAAATAGTAGCTAGTATCTATCTGAATCCAAGAGTCAACATTAGAAGTAATTGGACAACACTGATGGCTTTTTCAACAAGATCAGGGATAAAGAAAGGATTTAATATTAGAATTTCTATTTATTTAAAAGAAGAAAAGGTTATAAAGGGAACAATAATAGTCAAACAGGGAACAGAATTATTGTTCTGCATATATTCTGATACAAACTACAGAATGTATTAAAATTATTAGAATATTATAACTAGCAACAGAGAATAAAAAATAAACCCATTAGTCATCAGTTTTTCCTATATATTTTCATATATCTAGAAAACCAACAAGGAAGAAACAGAAAGATAAATTCTATTAAAATTAATTAACAAGTATATAAAATATTTGGATGCCCATTTACCAAGAATCAAAGGAACTAAATGAGAATATTTACAAAACTCTCATTTTAGAAATAAAGACGATTAAATTATTGGAGGAATTATTGTTCATAGATAGACCATACCAGTGTAATAACAATGACAAAATTACCTAAATTAATTTGTTTAAGCAGTACCACATCCATCAAACAGCAAGAGTCATTTAATAGAGCGAGGGAGAAAAATATTTAAAAAAACATATTGGAGAATCACAAATTCAAAAAAATCAATGGAAATGATTTAAATAAGAACAAAAGTCATTCTTCATTAGGTAAATGTAAAGAATCATTTGCACAGACAGTTCTCAAGTGAATAAATTCAACCTATTGGCACTTATAAAAAGGCTCCAAATCACTAATAAAAGAAAACATTCTATTCCATAATCTTCAGATTTGTAAGAATGACAAAAACATTAAATGACAATTTCAGACAAGGAGGTGAGAGGACAGATACACTAATATTCTCTTGGAGAACTTGAATTTGTCTAGCCGTTCTAGAAAATAGTTTTGAAGTAACAAATCTGTACATATCCTTTGACCTAGTGGTACTACTACTAGGTATATACCAAACAAGATTTTTAAAAGGGCATCAATGACCAACATATGCAAAAACATTTGAAGGAGAACATTTTTATTGTAATACATAATTGGAAACTAAAGTGTTCATGGTTGACTAAACAAGGTGTGATAGATGAATGTGATGGAATAATTTTGCTCATTAAGAAATAACTAAAGGGGACTTCTGGAAGCCAAGATGGCAGAGGAAGCAGTAATTTGCTTTCACCCTTACTTATTGACCTTGAAAAACCCAAGGCATATCACTCTAGTAAACTTCTGGAATGGTGGAACCAGGAGAAAGATGGGGTGCAACAGTCTTTTAACTCAAGAGGCTAGGAAGATTAACATGAAAGGTGTCTCTTGCTGTAGCTAAAGTAAAGCAGCACAGGACAGGACATATCCCATCAAGCCAGCAGCAAGCCCCACCTCAGCAAGCCAGTGGGAGATCCTGAGCCCCAGGCTGGTGGAGCAAGCAAGCACTAACACCATTCACACACTAGTTAGCACACCAGCTCCAAATCAGTAGTAAGCTACCACATGCCTACAGCCTTCAGCTGCTGCTATTGAAGACCCCAACACACAAAGTCAGTAAACAGGCCCCTAGTCCCCATCACAATAAACCTGGGACAGTGTCCCCTGGGTACCAGAAGCAGAGATCAACTTTAAAAGCTAGAAAAAAGGTAAATACCATGAACAAAAAGCAACAAAGAAAAACAGTGACCATAGAGAATTATCTTGGTGACAGGGAAGATCAAAACAAATTCAGGAGAAGACAACATCAATAATATCTACACATCTAAAACCTCAAAGGGGAATAAGAACTGTTCTCAAGCCTAAAAAGTCTTTTTCAAAGAACTCATGGTTTTAAAAATCAAATAAGAGAGGTAGAAGTAAAATTGAACAATTCCTTTAAAAATACAATCGACAAAATGGAGAAAACAAATTACACTGAAGAAAACAACTCTATAAAAAGGAGAATTAGTCAAATGGAAAAGGAGATACAAAAGTTAGCTGAAGAAAACAATTCATTAAAAATTATGAATGGACAAGTGGAAGCTAATGATATCAAAACCAGTCAAACAAAATCAAAAGAATGAAAATAAAAAATTGAAGAAAATCTAAAATACCTCATTGGGAGAAAAAAAACTGACCTGAAAAAATAGATCCAAGAGACATAATTTAAGCATTATTGGTCTTCTTGAAAGCTTCAAAATAAGAATCCAGACAGTATCTTTTTATATCAAGAAGGAAAACTGCTGTGACATCCTAGAAGCAGAAAGTAAAATAGTCAGTGAAAGAATATACTAATCACCTCCTGAAAGAGATCCCAAATTGTAAATGCCAAGGAATATTGCAGCCAAATTTCAGAATTATCAGGTCAAAGAGAAAATACTTCAAGCAGCCAAGAAGAAACAATCCAAATATCATAGACCACAGTCAGGATTAGGCAAGACCTTGCAAGTTCCACATTAAAGGATCAGAGGACTTGAATATGATATCCTATAAAACAAAGGAGCTTGGATTACAACCAAGGATCAATTACTTAGCAAAACTGAGCACAGTCCTTCAGAATAGGAGATAGACATTCAATGAAATAGGGGACTTATAGACTTTGCTGATGAAAAGACCAGAGCTCAATGGAAAATTTCACCTTCAAATATAAGATTCAAAGAGGCATAAAAAGACAAATAGAAAAGAAAAATACATAACTAAAGAAATGTATTCGTAGACATTTTGAAAGACTTTTGTGAACTAATGTAGAGGGAAATGGTTAAAATTGTGAATCTTATAAAAGAAAACAATTTTGAAAGGATTAAGAACTATAATCGATGACCAGATACAGCTTCAGAACAACAATGATGAAGCATGTTATCTACAGTTGATAGAGAAATACCACATTAGGATACAGAACTACATTTATGTTTTTTGCACATAGCCAACAAATGTATTTCTATTCTTTGACTGTGCTTTTTTTGTTATGAGGGAAGTCAAAAGATTGGAGAGGAAAGGGCTACCAATACTAATGCAAAGGGGCCGGAGGGGAGAGAAGGAAAAAAGCAGTCTAACTATTGCAGTTTAAAAATGTACCAATGAGTACAGAAGGAAGCTCAGAAGGAGACAATGATAACCATAAAAGTTGTGAAACTATTATGTTGAATTTATTATGTATTTAATAAAAAAACACTTCATATGTAATGGAGGTTTGGGCTTTATTTCTGATCTTTGATTCTTCTTTGAATGCAAAAGTAGAATCTTTGCTTAGATTTGTGTAGTTTGAAATGAAAAGAAAAATAAAATGTAGGAGAGCTTATGAAGAATCATAATCAACCTCTTCCCACTAGTTCCTGACTGGTGCACCATCATGGGCAACATAGTCAGGTAAGTTATACCAAACTGAATCAATTCTAAATGCTTTCCATTTCAAACTATCATTAAGTAATCTTTTGATTAAATTTTAGGTTATATATGTTGTCTCATTTCATTCCATTTCAGAACCTGAAGTACCAGACCAGAAAAGACAATCAACTTTATTTTTATTAATCTTTATGGCTAGAATGATAAGGAAGAGGGAGCAGTGATTTTGATGCAGATACAGAAATTTCAGATAAAGCTGAATAGCTCTACTCTGACTTCTTCATTCTTACTAAATGATGCTCCAGCATCATCTTCATGCCTTTAATTTTAGATGCCAAGGGCTTGATAAGAGCTGAATGGAATCTACTCATTCAGAATCAAATAATATACAGAAATGGGAAAGTTTCCAGTGAGGTGAAAACAAAGCAGTTTAAAAAGACAGAATTGGCTTGAGGGACCTTCATTGTATTGACAGGGTGTGACTGATTGTGGGTCTGAGTCTCAAGAGAGTTGAACTAGGCATAGGACTTTTGGGAAAACTCATGAAAGCTCTGTAAATATTCTCTTGCAGAAAAAAATATATAATTTAAGGCTCACATACACAAAAGAGTCAGCAAATGGCAAAAGTAGCTCAAGGAAAAGCCATAGCAGGGAAAACTGCCCAAGAAAATACATTAGCATTTCTACTGGTGAGTAGCAAGTAGCAGAATTAGAGAAATAAATATTCCTGCTGAGATGCAACCCTAGGACATTTAGTTCTCTAGACTAGATATAGCTTTTTTTTCCCCAAAATGTATTTCCTCTCCTATCATTGGCATAAGAATCTGTGGAAATGTGTATCTCTTTGTGTGTAATACTGGGGCTACTTCTTTCTTGTTTACTATGTTATTTTAATTAAATATAATTTTCTTTGAGTTAATGTGACTTGTTCTGCTTAAGAAAAATTAGATGAGTATTGGTAAGCTGTCATTTTGTATAACTGATGACCCATAGTCTACACTGAAATGATGAAATATCCAGGGTTGTACATTGGTAGAGAGTGGAAAAAGTAAAAAACACATAATACATAACAGCTGTAGGCAAACTCAATATATCTAACAAACTCAGAGTTAAAATATAACTCCCTTATACATCATCACTGAGAGTACCTGGGAGGAAAAACTTCACTATCCATGGAGGTATCCAGTTCCCTTCAATCATTCAAAATTTTTCTAAATCCTTTCTTATCTTGAGGTCCAATTGGACTCCATATAGGGATATATTAGTGTACCACTATTAATTGCTTTATATTTGTTTTTTTAATTACCACTTACTCAAGGCCCTCTACAATTAAATATTATCCCACTTTTTCAGCTTTATTTCAGACTATTTACTTTTTATTCTCTATGTGCATTGTACAATAGGCAAACCAAACTATTCCATGTCTCCCTTCTACCATCACACACACCCCCAACATAAATTTAGGTTATTAATAGAATACTTTCTTATCACCATTCTCTAAGTTTATTGCTTTCCTACCTGTACTTCAAAAACAAATTTATACTCTTTCCTCTCCAGAAATCCTTTGCTAATCTCCCCTGTCCAAAGTTGATAGTGATCTCCCTTCCTCTCCACAAATTTCACATGGCCTTTTGTATTTACCTTTCTAAAGCATTTTTAAAAATTAGAGTTAAAGTATGTCAGATATCTATGAAACTGTTAGGTATAATACCTAGAAGAATGTTTTGAACATATTCAATCTTTAAAAATATTTGATGAATTTGGGGCACTTTGATAGCCATCATTGGGAAAAGGGACCATCATGTAAACAACAACAACAACAACAACAACAAAAACAAACAAACAAAGACCTTTGGCTTCAATTATTCAATAAGCTCAGAGTGGGATCAGAATGATCATGTTAATTACTTTGTCTTCCCTCCTCTTCACATCCATCAACTCAAATGGCTATTGAAGCCAACTGTATCTTGTAGATAAGATCCCTTATCAGGACACAACTGATTTTTCTTCAAATCCTCAATTGATTCAATTATTTTCCTTTTTTTATTCTGCCAAGTCATAGGTTCCTCTTAAAATGATATTCTGTAATAAAATTCAAAATAACAGAAATCAGGCACTTTGTCAAACAGGATCAACACATCTATAAAATGCAACTTGATTCTATTTTCTGCTTAAGGAAATCCCATTGATATTTTCTTCTTCAAATATGCTAAACTGACCTAGATTATTTGCTGGAAAAAGGAGAAGTGAATGTATCCTGTCACTTTATAAAGACATGGAGAGACGATCAGCAACAAAACAGAAAGAGACACTTTAGGCATTCTGTTGTTAATAAATGCTGGGCATAACAGTGATAATTCTAAATTTGAAGCAGAATTGATCAACTGTTTATCATAAGATCATAGGTTCATAGATTTAGAACTAGAAGAGACCATAAGGTTCAATCCTTTCATTTTACAGAGGAGAAAACTGAGGCCTGGGAGGGGCACAGCTTCATGTGCCTTGATTTGATCCTTGAATTAATTTTTTCATATTATTCGTACTTATGAACATATATGCACACAAAGGTGGGGCACAATCAGTAGTTATAATTCAGATTATTATTCAAATAAGAACAGTTTGGTAATTAGCACTTATTTATTTGTTTATGCTCATTTGTTTATGGTGGTGAAAAGGAAAAAAAAGGCAAGGGGAAACATTTTTATTCCGGACCTACAATTCAAATTAAGTTTTGATCACTACATGTGGGGGGAGGTTAGGGGAGGACTATACCATAGCTGAAGAATCCGTAGAGATAATCAAAAGTATCAGAGACTCACATGGGGAAAAGAAAGGAGTAACAGAGAGACCTGAGTTCAGCAGAGAAAGAAGACCATCTGATCACATCACCAAGAACAACAGCATATTGAATCATCTCAGTAATGAGTTGTCTTCTGCATACATATTCTTTACCCATCTGTGTACCCTAAAGACTGCACCATCCTGCACTGGTGACATAGAAAATGACACCTTTACATGTTTAAAATATCTTCCTGTCATTTGTGCTGTGCCATTTATATAGATCCCAGGTGTTCAATAGTATATGCAATAGCACAGGAGTTCAAAATTGAAACTGAATTGAGGAATACAATATAGGAGCTAGAAGAGATCTCATCATGGTTTCACAGAATCCCAGAGGGATAGCAGAGGCTATCTATAGAAACTAGTATCTGACAAGGGATATCTTTTATATCAATGCCATGCCACCATCTTGCCTTTGCTTCAAAATCTGGTGAGGACAAATTCATTAATTCGCAAAGTGAACAGTTCAACAGTTAGATATCTTGATAATGTTAGGAAGATTTTCCTGGTATCAAACGTAAATTTGCTTTTCTTCAGCATCAATCCATTACTCCTATTAATGAACTCTGTGGCCAAAAAGAACAAGTTTTCTATGTGAAATCCCCTGAAACACTTGTAAAGAACTATCATGCCTTGCTTTAGTATTCTCCAGCCATGAATATCCTCAATGTCCTTCATTTTGTTCTCATAGAGAACTGTCTCCAGCTTTCTCTGTATCTTTATAACTTTTCAAAAAGCTGATTTTGTAGAATAGTCATAGTGGAAGGGGAAGTAATTAAATATGTACTTATATCCCCAGGATTCCAAGCACTGTGTCTGACACAGAAGAGATTTTTAACAAATGCTTGTTAATTGATGGATTGGTAAGTGCCCTCCATGGAGTTGAGATGATCATGTTCTTGCCAATAAGTATTGCAAAAAGGATTACTCTAAGACTGTCAAGTTCAATGCCAATAGGTCAGTCAATAAACACTTTTTCAAGTAAAGTTTTTCTGGGCACTACACTAAGTGCAGAGAATACACATATAAAAAGAAAAAGAAAGACAGTTTCTGCCCTCAAGGAATTTAAAATCTAATGAGAAAGATAACACACAAAAGGAAACTGGAAAGTGTTTAGGGGAGGAAGATACCAGTGAGGGAGCATGAGGCAATATAGTTAAAAAGATTGTCATTAGTAAAAAAAGAAAAAGAAAAAGAAAAAAAACGAAGAAATGGCTGACCTAGGAGCCTGTTTTAATGGAGACTTTGGGAGCAGTTTTTGTCTCTCCCTGCCAGCCTTTCAATCAGATTAGAAAGAACTGAGAGAACTGATGAGGTGTGAGTACCAAGGCTGATGTAACTTCAAAGGAAGATGAGTTTCTTGCCGATGAGGTTTTCTGAGGCTGTGATGAAGTCTGGGCCAAAGGAGAGCAGCTGGTAGAAAATGATCATGCCATTGAAATGGAGATTCAGTAAAACAAAGTATGATGGCAACTGAGAGTTGACCTACTGCTTGGACACCAAGTCCCTTTGCTATTCCCTCAGCTTATGTCAGAAAGGCAGCCAAGAAATACACCATGAGCTATTAGAGTCAGGACCTTTGTCAGAAGGAATTGAGCAAATGTGAGAAAAAAAACTGCTTAACTAAAAAATGTTAATGATTGAATCCAATAAAAAAAAGATCAACTGTAATGGTTATGGGATTTGAATACCTTCCATGACCCTTGAACTTGCTGATGTAGCAGGAAGGGGTGGGGCAAGAGGAAGCCACAGCCAAACTAGAGTTAGTGCAGTGACTAGAAGCAGTGGCTGTGGCTATGACACAAACTCCTTTTTTGGAGCCAGTCAGAATTTCTGCTAAGAATTCCTGCTGAGGACTTCCAGAGACAGGAACTGCAGGGGACCAGAGCTGCTGGGAGCAAGCTGAGTGGATGCTGAGCAGTTGCCATGAGAGAGGAGAGAAAGATCTTTGCCTGAGATAGCCTGTTTTCAAGGCTTGAGAATGTGGGTGTTTACTACATTAACTGTATGTGCCAACTTTGTAACTACTGTGATGGCTTTGACTTTCTGGTTTGGGGACTCAGTTTTCTGGTATTTGAATAAATGTTCTAGCTACATTCCCCATGTAGAGAGCCTGTTGTATTTTGTGATTAATAACCATATCAGTATATCTATAGTTACTGTAGGTATCATGAATACTGCATAGTTGATACGCCAACATAAAATAACATAGATTCAACAAGATTGTGAAACAGAAGACATTTGACTAAACCATTTCTAATGAGGAACATATATTCTATTGTGGATTCCTTGGATATGGATTCATAATCAATAAGAATGATACAGTACATTGGTCTCAAAATACAAGATCATGATCACCTCCATGTAGAGCATTGGTTCTCAACCTTCCTAGTGCCATGACCCTTAAATACAAATCCTCTTGTTGTGGTGAAGCCCAATCATAAAATTATTTTCATTTCTACTTCATAACTGTAATTTTGCTACTGTTATGAATCATAATGTAAATTTCTGATATGCAGGATGTATTTTCATTGTTACAAATTGAACATAACCCACAGGTTGAGAACCACTGTTGTAGAGGCTCTTTCAGTATAGAAGGGAAGAAACATCTCAAGAAATTGTGCCTTATAGACATTGTTACAAATGGAGAGAAGTCTAACTTGACCATATCAGTGGAAACCATACTAAAGGTAAGAGTATTGTCTTTCAGTTTTCAGGGATACACATGTCTCATTCTATAATATACTTACCACATTTTAATTCAACTATACACACACACACACACACACACACACACACACATCCTCCATTGTAGAGCAGGTTTCTTTCTCTGGCAGTGATCCTCATCCCTATTCAGAAACAAGTAATTTCAACCTCCACCTGCTCCAAGGAAATCATATTCTTTGGCTTTGAGTGGAAGATAAAAGCCAAATACTCTACAAATGTATTCCCACTCTTCCATTAGATCTTTGATTAACTAGCACTAACACAGCAAATTAGAAAAAGTTATTAATCATGTGAGGTATTAATCAAGTTATGAGGCCAAGAAATGTGCTAGTCATCCTGGACTGTAAATATATACTCAATGAGTTCTCGTGTTTACCATGACCATGCTACAAAGAGATACTTGGTTTTTACTAAAGTCAACTTTATAACATGTATTTGAACTTTCTGGGCAGGTATTTGAATGTTGTCTCCACCTGACACGTAATATGAAGAAAATAGCACTATACAATCTTTAATGGTTCATCTTGGAGGAAAGCATTTCCTTGTTGATCTCTTCAACCAAAAGAGAAGTCAATAGCCCCAAGATTCAGGTCTAATGAATGATGTAATCTGGTTAGATTAATAAATGCAGAATGGATGCTTGGTCAGCAAGAGTGTCATCAACTGTCAATTCATTGCCAATACCTTCCTGGAAGAGAACCAGCTAGAGTACATCATGAAAATATTGCAGTTCGTTTTTTAAAGGGAAGGGATTAATGTCAAAAAAAAATACCCCAGTCATCTTGATTTGTTTTTCTTTGAAGGAGATAGCTTTTTTAGTACTCAGAAAGGGAAACAGTGGTCAATAAAAGTCACCAATGTTTCTTCAAGGACAGGTTATGATAAACTTATATATTGTCCTTACTTGAAAACATAAGTAGATCTGGGGCATGTTATACGTACAATATACTTAAATTTCAGCAAAAGATTTGACAATCATTGAAGCTATCAACCCTCTTGACTGAGACACTTAAATGATTATTTGATGGCTTTACTAGAAATGAGTGTTCTTGTATGATTGCTATATTTGCTCTATAAAGGAACATACTTGCTAAGTAAGAAACTCAATGGTGTCCCAATTGTAGCTAATAAATGAGAAACTCTGAGCCGAGATATTGGGAAGTCCCCAGAAAGTAAGAGAGAGCTTTGTTCTATTTCTATGTTTCTTTCTCTTTCCTCCCCTCTTTTTCCCACCCCTCACCTTACCTGAGTGGTTCTGCCCAAAGAAAGGTAAATTTTCATTAGCTGAAAGCAGCTTAGTTAACTTGGGATTCACTGGCTAGGTTTTTCCGCCCCCAAAGACCAAACCTTAAACACAATTTACTTTACTGGAGCTCATAGATTGGACATCAATAGTTCCCTGCCCCCTTAGCTCAGATTGAATTTAAATAGTAACTGTTTCTCTTTTGGCCAGCATCCCTGACAGTCTTCCCCTCCCAATTTGATTTTTCTTTTTTGATTAAAGGGACCATCCCTTGACTCACTTCTTAAAGAGACCTATTCACTAAATGGGCTCCATACCTCACTCAAAGTGAGAACATGAAAACACCTTATTTTAAAAGGGCTAGAATCTTCATAGCATCCTGGGCCATCTCCAGCTGTCCTGATAAATATCTGGTCACTAGACTTAGAAGGCTCTGAAGGAGAAAGTGAGGCTGGTGAACTAACACAGCCATCTGTCACTCAAACTAAAGTAAACTGCAAGTCATGTCATCATCTCCCTGATGTCATGGTCCTCTTCAAGAAGGACTGACAAACACAACAACAAATGATTATCTCAGATAAGAATGAAGGAGCCATGCATTGGAGATAGATTATATTTTATTACAGTACAGCAATTTTATTCCAAGTTTTTTTATATTTTTCTTTACTTTTTTAGTAACCATCATTTTATGCTGCAGTGAATATTAGAATAGTTACCTTGAACATCAATTCAGTCATTTTCAAGGTCTATGCAATGCTTACTTATTACTGATATCCTAGAATAGGACCCCAGCCCTAAGGAAGAAGCAGGTACCTCACTACCCTCAGGGGAAAAGTACAATAGTAACAAACAAACAAATCCTAAACTCTGTCATAAACAGATATGTTGTGGGGAAAAAAGGGAATGGTGTCAGAGATATCATCTCAGTCATGGGGAGGAAAGTTTGGTCTTGGGGACCTGATCTTTACTGGAGGTTCACTATTGGTCTTTTGATGGTTTGTTTTCTTTTCAGTTGGTTTTCTTCTATGTTGGGATTTCCAAATGCCACAGTTTATTAAAGATATGCCAAATGAAACAAAGAGGCAGCACATACTCCAGAGAGTTTATTTTGCTCCCTGGGGTCAATTTTCATGGCCAATATAGACCACCACAGTTAGAGGAATTATGGATATAGAAATCCTGGAAGGGTTATAATGATAATTAGGACCCATACTATTCCACCATATGGGATATTAACAGCCTGCAGTGCCCACACTGCACTGAATTCAGACAGTCATTAAGTGCCTAGTTTTATCAATAGAAGCAGTAGTTTTAGTCATTTATATTGATTAGATTAAATGGATAAGCACCTGTGCTGCACACTCAACATTTTATCGATTATTGTCCATCTGGCAAATACAATCACTTTATCTGTGCTCCACTAAGGGAGCTTTATGTTACATCTTTGTAACTGAAACACAAGATCTAAGCATTCATGACTTATCCACAGTTATTAGTTATTCATCAGTTGATTTGGTTCCACTTTGTTTAACCAGATCATTCGTATAGGAATAGCTCAATAAAATACAATCAAGATGGCAAACAGATGCCAGAATACACACAGATAATACATGATCATGATTCTGTTTCATTTTTGACCTCCTTTGTCATCCAGACTTTCCCTTAGCCACTAACTCACTCATGCTCACCAGAATAATTGTTACAAAGACAACCTGCTTAGATGCTGAACAAATCAAACTCTTGAAACTGTTGATGTATGTTTCTTTAACATCTACTTAATGATACAACTGGAAGTGGCAGCCTGAGCTAAAGTATACAGCAGCAGAGAGGATCCATCAGAACTATAAGTCTTAGAAAGAGAATAATGCCAAGCTTTCAGTAGATGAAGATCAAGGACTTCTTTGACCCCAGTAGTTAGCTTGTGCTCCACACAGAAGTTTTGAGATAAGCATGTCCTAGATTTAGAGTTAAAAAAGATCTTAGAGGCAATCTGGACCAACTCTTCATTTTACAAATGAAGAAACTGAGACCCAAAGAGATAAAATGATATGCCTAAAGTACCACAGGTAGTTAGTGATAGATTGAAGATTCTCCCCAGGTTCTCTGACTCTGACTCCCATGCCCTTTACCCTGGGGTTTTCTTACACATTGCCTCTGGCCATCTTGGATGTGGTAGAAAAAATAAAGCACAACTTCAGGCAAACACATACAGTTCCCACTTCTTCCTTCCTAGGAATGGACTCAAGCAACATGCTCTCTTCACCCTATCTCTTGGGCTTTATCTTGGACCTCTCGCTCACACTTTCATTTTCTCTCTTTGTCACTTAAGCTAAGAGCTTCTCTTGCTGGGCCCTGTGCAGTGCTACATCTTTTGTAGAGTGGTTATAGGGTGGAATGAGTATGACTTTGCATGTCTCCATTGTAAGACTATAATTCTGAAAAGATTTCCCATTAAATAAGCTCTTTTCATTATAGTCTGCCATATTTGTTCAACTTTAATTACTGCCTAATTCTTTACTTGCCTTTTAATGTTAGGTGACATGCAAACATGTGTATGTGGTGTGTTTTTTTGTAGGGGTGCAGAATTCAGCTTATGAATAAGACCCCATCATCAATTATCAAAGCTTCGCAGGAGGATAAGGAACTAATTCTTAGGAGGGAATTGAATCTCTTATTTGGAATAATAGTGCACATAACCTAGAAAGATAAGGCCATAAATTGAGAAGTGGAAGGAACTTCAGATATCATTGAGGACAATCTATTCCTGTGACAGACAAATCAAGAACAGAGTGGTTAAGTGATGATGCTCAATACTCAAAGGATATCAACAGATGGATCTTAAAGGAAGAAAACCAAGCTATCTATAGCTACATATAAAATAATATTCCAAGTAATTGATAATTAGAAAAATGCAAATTAAAACAACCACAAAGTTTAACTGTATACCTATCAGGTTGATGGAAATGAATATTCTCAGATCTACAGGAAGAGGATCATTGTTGCATTGTTGGACTTAAGAATTTCCCAGTTTTTGTGGAAAACAGTTTGGAACTATATTCATTTCAGTCACCAAACTGAGTCATAACCTTTGACCCAATATATATACACATATATATATATGCTTAAAAGTTTAAAGAAAGAGGAAAAAAGAACCAATATCTACAAAAAATTATTGCAGTTCTTTTAATTATATCAAAAAACTAGAAAGAAATTATAACAGTCCTATAAAATGGTGAGTGACTGAATAAATTAGTATATATGCATATTTTTATACTGTAAGAAATAAACATTTTCAGAGAAACATAGGAAAACTTTGATGAACTAATGAAAAGTGAGGGGAAGAAAATCAGGAGATTAATTTACACAGCAACAACATCCTCATAAAGAAAAAAAAATAACTTCAAAGTACCTGAGAAACTAGTCAAAATCATAGAATAGGCAGAAGTAGTAATGCCCAATTTCCACCAAAACAATACACAAATAAATATTTTAAAAGTTCTCCAGAACAAGTATTGATAGGAAAATCTAAATAGAAAGTATATGGGGACATTTTTTCAGCCCATAGGCAAATAACTAGGGCACAGAAAATAGAGGGGAACAGAGGTCAACACCATGGAAAAATGAAAGCAACTCTAGGGTTTAATCTCATAGCCATTTAATTGGTAAAGTCAATAAAAGAAAGGAAACCATAAATGTTAAAGGGTCTATGAGAAAACAGAATGAAGAGTTGACAGAACTGTGAATTCGCATAGCCATTCTAGATAGCAATTTCAAAATAAGTCTCTACACTAACCAAACTCTGTACATTGTTTAACAAACCATGCCATTACTTGGGTTATAGACTGAAGAAAGAAAAAGAGAATGTATGTGCACAAAATATTTATAGCAAATAATTTTGTAGGAACATAAAAAGGGTTTCCATAATAAGAATTGAAAACTAAGGAGATTACATTTAATCTAGGAATGGATAAATAAATTATGCCATAAAACTGTAATGGAATGTTTTTATTCTACAAAAAGTATGAAGGGAATGGTTTCAGAGAAACTTGGGAACTCTTATATGAAGTGATGTGGAGTGAAGTAGGCAGAATCAAGACCATTTATAAAACAACAATAGAACTGTAAAAACAAGCCCAAAAAACCACAAGACACCTGTCAAAATCATGACTCCAGGGGACCAGTGAGTAAGCTTGCTACCTACCTCTTGACAGAAATGTGATGGACTCCGCATAAAGAATCAAACAAATTTCTTGGATATGGTCAGTGTGGCAAATGAGCTTAACTATGAACAATGTTTTAAAGATTGTTCCATTGAAGAGGGATCAGAGAAAGAAAAATTGATTTTTGTGCATTGAAAAAAACAATTTAAAAAGCCAATTCTAATTCATCCAATCACTGATCATAATTCCACAGGAGTGGTGATGAAGCACAATATCCATCTATCTGTAAAGGGACATTGTCCCCAAGGCACAGAATGAGACAAATGTTCTTTTGGAAATGGTGAATACCTATATTTGTTTTTTCTTGATTATGCTTATTTGTTGAAGAAATTATCTTTTATATAATTTTTTCTTTTCATCTTAAGTTAGGATTGAGGGAAGAGGAAAACTAGAATGAATGTTACCAAAAGGAAAAAAAAACAGTAAATGAGAGAATAGAGTTCATGAAACCATTTATGGTTTCCATTTCTTTTTTAAATGCACAGATGAGCTGGGCATTACCTGCCTATAATCCTTGCTACTTAGGATGCTGAAGTTATATAGCTTGAGTTCTGAGCTGCAGTGAAATAAATTGACCTTGTGTCTTTGAAAACTCACCAACTCACCACCAATATGAGAGGTGAGACCCTGGAACCACCCGAAGGAGGAATAAAACAGAACAGATCAATGCTCCCTTGTCAATCAGTAGCAGAATCTGACCCTCGAGTGGCCACTGAACTTCTAATCAAGGCAAGATAGGGACACCCAGCCCAAAACAAAAACAAAAAGAAAAGAAGAAAATTAAGAAGCATAAAGAACAGCAAAATACATTTGAAAGTAATATGCAAAAGTTATATAATTTTTGAAGCAAGTTATACTTTTTGAAAAAAATGGTTTTCATATATAATAATATTTATTCACTTTGCTTTTTATATGGAAATGTTAATTTGGGACAGAATTGTGAATTTCAAAATAAAAATAAATAAATTAGAGAATAAAATTTTTAAGGCACTCTTAATTCTCAAATTTTATAATGTATCTCCATTCTCATTAATTCATAAGTTCTGTCCATTGATGCATATCAGCACCCATCCATGTCTAACTCATGTCTGAAGAAACAAAGGAACAGAAAAATATGGGTATACAGAGTTCCCATTAATAATATAATAACTAGCATTTATATAGCACTTCAATACTTGAAAAGCACTTTTCTAATATTATTTCATTTTAGACTCAAAACAACTCTGGGAATTAGGTTCCATTTTACAGAAAAAGAAAGACTGAGTAAGGTAAAGTGACTTGTCCAAGGTCACAATGCTAGTGTCTGAGGTTGGATTTGTACTCAGCAAAGAAGAGTATTCCTGACTCCAAATCTGGTACTCTATCTACTATGCCACCTGGTTGCAAACATACAATGTAAGCTTAATACTAGTTGGTGATGTGATATAAGTGCAAAAAAATACAATTCCAATTGGGTTTGCACCAAGGGAGTAGAATTAACAGGACTAAAGAAGCCTTCTGTCCTGTCCATACAATATCTGGTGTATTGCCTTCATTTTGGGGCTCTGCATTTTGGAAAAGGCGCTGATAAATTCTCCAGGTGGGCAATTAGATTTATAAAGGACACTAAGTTCATGCCATGTGAGGATATGTTTAAGGAACTGGGGATGTTAATCCTGGGGAAGAAAAGATTCCGAAGTGACATCATGGTTTCGTTTAAGCACTTGGAGAATTATCATATGGAAGGATTGGAAAGGAAAATTTAGATCAATGCATGGGAGAACTAATCACCCATATATTCTTGGTCAAGTTACAAACTTTCTGGGCTGCACTTTTCCAATCGATTCAAAGAGAATGTTGGGCAAGATGACTTCTACTTTTCTGTCCATCTCTAAATCTATTATTCTATGGTGCTATTTTGCAAAGAGCAAATTTAACTTTGATGTTAAAAACAAAACAAAAGTGAAAGAATTTCCTAATAATTAGAGGTCTTATACTCAGGAGACAGTAAGACTGGATTTCCCCAGGAGATCAAAGGGTCCCCCTCTCAGAAGGTCATCAAGTAGAAATTGGATGATAGTCTCTCATGTATTTTGTATTAAGTAGTAAGGATTCCATCTATCTCTCTCTCTCTCTCTCTCTCTCTTTTTCTCTCTCTCTCTCTCCCCTCTCTCTCTTTCTCCACACTACTCCATTTGGAGTGAGAAGTTACAGAATTAGACAGCCTTTGCTCTACAAATTTGGAACTAGTTCATGAATACCCAAGTGATAAAATCATCAATCAAATAAAAAATAAACCCATGTGAAAAATAAAGTTCTAACTATATTTAGTGGAAAGATTTCTAACAACATAAATATCCTTTAGAGTGCTGTCTCTAGCACTTAAAAATAATATCCAATTAATAATTCAATTAAAATCAGAATGAGTCCAGTAATGAGAGATGCAGGCTATTTAAATATAACCAGGAGATGAAAGAACAGGACATTCCTCACATAAACAAGTCATGAATTTCCCCCCAAAGCTATCAGACAGTTTAATGGCTGTCACCTTTTCTTGAAAATGTTTTTTAAGCAATAATTTATAGCCTTTCCAGGAGGTACAACTCATTGGATAAAGCCAATTCACCTGCCTTAATTGATGGAGGAAATCAGAAAGAGTGGTATTTGACTGTGAAAGCCTCTGGCTAGTTGACAGACTTGGTTGGATAGCTACATCCACAGGACAAAAGACATTTCCACAAACATCTTACTTTAGGTAAAGGCAAAATGGATATGTCAAAGTACTCTTTATTCTGTTGACAGACTGGATTTTCTCAAATGCCTATTGTCCTTTGGTCAACAACAGGGAAAAAATAATTTTATTAAGCTCCTGGATTATTTTTGAGAACAAAATGTACTTTATCCTTTCCCTGTCAACAGAATACTTAGGTCCTGTGACAACAAAAAGGAACTATGTTACATTATTTTGTTGCCAACATCCTTTTAAAGGTTTTATTTAAGCATAATATGGATTAATTTTCTCCCCAAGGAAACACAGAAAGCTTCCCATGCTGTGAGTGAGTATGTGGGTGGTACCATTTGGGGGCTGCCTAGGCAACACCTAAGGAATCCAGAAGTAGAATCCCAATTTACACAATGCCCCAGGTAGAAAGAGTGTTACACAGTAATTAGCTATGGCCAACTTAGTCACCAAGTACTTTGCTTGTAATCAGTTAGCATTTTCTTGCACTGACCAATAATTTCAGCATACAGCCTTCTTTGATTAAATCTCTACCTCTTTACCCCACCCACTTTCCTCCTCCTGACTGATTACTCTCAGATACTTCAAATTTATTTTTTGCTTGATGTAATTTTCTGCGATTCTTGGTCCTACTGGTAAATGGTTTCTTTTAATTCCAGGGACCATATTTCCATCTTTTATGTTTCCCTTCACTGACACAAGTATTGGGCTATGTATACACTAGATACTTAATAAATGCTTATTGACTATTGACTTATGATCTAGGCAATCATTCTACAATGTAACTATAAATAATTATGAACATAAAATACTCTATGTAATACATATATACATGCATATACACATATATATTGTTTTTATCTATATGTATGAATATGTACACACATGCATATGCATTTATATTTATGTGTATATATACATATACATACATACATAAGTGTATTTGCACCAAATTCACGTATACACATATGGATCTATTTCTGTACTGCATACTGGGTAGAGTTAGAAATAGCTTGAGACTCACAAAGATCTGGGTTCAATTCTATGTAGCCTCTGACAAATACTGGGTGTTTAAACTCGGACAAGTTATTTAAACTCTCTCTGCCTCAAGTAACTTTGTAGACTATTGACTACAGAATTGCTGATTTTCATTTGTAGAGAAAATTTCTTCATCACCAATAAAATCAAAGATCTATATTGCCTCACCCCATACATACACTTTTGGTTCACACACATATATGCAAAAAACATTCTGATTTGAATGTATAAGAAAATAGTACTCTTTCAACAAGTAGAAAGTGAAATAATCAATCAGTTATTCAACAAGTACTCAAGTGCTTCCTATGTGCCAAACTCCATACTTAGATCTCGGGACAAAAGGAAAGAGAAAAAAAGAATATCTTGCCCTCAAGGAGATTATATTGTAATAGGCTAGACAATTTCTAAACAAATAGTTATATACGAGGTATATACAAAGAAGATACACAGTGAGTTTGAAAAAGAAGGCCCTAGTAATGGAGGGCATAGGGGAGGGAAGAATTATAAAAAGATTTTCTTCAGAAAGTGGTGCTTGAATAGTCTTGATTTGTTAATATTGCAAAAAATTGAAGTTACTGTCAAGTGATGAATTGCACAGATGATTTAATTCCATTCACTTCAAAAATAGTTATTCAACTGATTCTGAGTGAAAAAAGCAGAACCAGGAAAACATTGTACACAGTAACAGCAATGTTGTGGGATGATCAAGTATGATAGACTTAGCTCTTCTCAACAGTACAATGATCTAAGACAATTCCAAAAGACTCATGACAGAAAATGCTATCAACATTCAGAGAAAAAGCTATGGAGTCTGAATGCAGATCTGAAGGCAAATATTTTCACTTTTCCTTTCTTTCTTTCTCATGGTTTTTTTTCCTTCTGCTGTGATTCTTCTTTCACGACATGACTAATATGGAAATATGATTAAAATCATTGTACATGTACAAACTATATCTGATTGCTTACTATCTTGGGGAAGGGGGAGAAGGGACATAAATTTCAGAATTAAAATTCTTATAAAAATGAATGTTGAAACGTTATTTACATGTAATTAGAAAACAATGATATAAAGTGGAAAAATAGTTGTTCAAAATAGTTTCATACCCCCAGATAGTTTCATTCTCCTATATAACTACGACAACAAAACAACAAATGTATAGGACTTTAGGGTTGGCGAAACACTTTATGCGAGCAATCTCAGTCCATGTTCAAAATACCTCTAGGAAGTAAGTGCTATGGTTATCCTCATTTAACAGATAGGAAAAATGAGGCTAACAGAAGTCAAGTAACTTGACCAGAGTCGTACAACTGGTAAGTGTTTGAGAAAGTATTCAAACTCAGGTCTTCTTGACTCCAAATCCAGTACTATCCATTGGGCCACCTAACTCTCCTTTTCTGGCCACCTAACTCTCTTCTTTTCTATATTCTTACTCTCTCTTACAGAAACTAAACATTAACATAATTTCAAAGAGATTCTGAAATCTTTATCTTCAGCCCTGATTTTTCCTGAAATCTTAGTGTGCTACTTTTCACCACATGCTACACATCATCAGGTACCCCTAAATTGAAAGTATCCAAAATAGAACTCTTCACTTACTCTTATTAGTCCCTCTCTTCCTGACATCCATATAACTATTTATAGACTTTCTATTTTTCTTGTTACAGATTCTCAGAAACCTAATCCAAGCTAAAAGTGACCTACAGGTTTTTTTTAGTGTTTTTTAAAGTAATTTATTTATTTTCTTGTTTACATCACTCATTTCCACGAGATTTTGAGTTACAGATTTTCTCCTCATCTTTCCCCTACCCACCACTCCAAAACAGTGATCCTACTGTATAGCCCCTCCCCCAGTCTGTTCTCTCCTATGTCCTCCCCCATCTCCTCTCTGACTTGCCGGTAGGGCAAGATGGGTCTCTCTACTCCAGTGCCTGCATATCTTAATTCCCAGTTGCATGTAGTTAATAACAACAATAATAATATATACATGTATATTCTTAACATTTGATGATGGAACTTTAAATTCTAGATTCTTTCCTTTCCTCCCTCATCACTCAACCCCACTGGGAGGACAAGCAATTCAATACAGCTTGTACATATGTAATAAGGCATAACATCTCCACAATGAACACATTGTGAGAGACTGGTCATGTGTCCTTCCTTCCTATCCCCCCCTTGTTCTATTCTCTAATCTGTCCCTGTCCCTTTAGAGAAGTGTGTATTTCCAGCAACCCTCCCCCTAGCTATGCCCTCCCCTCCATCATCCCACCTCTCATCCCCATCCCCCCTACTCTCCTGTGTGGCAAGATACCCAGTTTAGAGTTTATGTCATTCCTTCCCTAAGCCAAATTCAATGAGAGTAATGTTGGCCCTTTCCCTTTTGCCTTCCCGTTCTTCCCCTCCATTGTAAAAATTATCCCTGGCCTCTTCTATATGAGATGCTTAACCCCATTCTGTCTCTCCCTGTTTCCCCACATTCTAATCCTCTCCCACCTCACAATTTCACCTTTTAAATTATTGTCCCTTCCTATTCAATTGATCCTGTGCCCTCTATGTATACATATATACCCATACTCAGATATGTGTTCATATGCATATACAAACCCTCCTATATAGACATATGTGTATGAATACATATATATACATTTGTATTCCCTTCACCTATCCTCATGCTGAGAAAAGTTTCATAAGTTACAATTAATGTTTTCCCATGTTGGCATGTAAATAGTTCAACTTTGATAAGCTCCTTATGATTTCTTTTCCATGTTTACCTTCTCATGCTTCTTATGTTTGAGTGTCAGATTTTCTTTTCAGTTTTGGTTTTTTCAGTAAGAATGTTTGAAAGTCGTCCACCTCGGTGAATGACCATATTTTCTCCTGGAACATTATACTCAATTTTGCTGGTTAGGTGATTATTGGTTTTAATCCTAGCTCCCCTGATCTCTGGAATATCATATTCCAGGCCCTTTGATCCCTCAATGTAGAAGCTGCCAGATCCTGCCAGATACATTTTTCTTGGAATCTTTTGGTGTGGGCATTCTGACTGTGTTCTCTTCCTCCTGTTCTGTGCTTTGATCCTTTTGGCTCCCATAAAAGGATTCTAGAGTTCAATTGCTGTTCTTACTTTGCTTCCTTTGCCCTGTCGTGTTGCCAGTGAATTACCTGACTTTTTAGCTCTGTGTAACTCTGCTTCCACAGGGAAGAGCTCTGTCCCAAATCACTGGCATTTTCTCAGCTGCCAGAACTATTACGAGGCTGCTGCAGCCCCCTACCAGCTTTTGCTCACTGAAAACTCATCCCAAGAGTACCACCCAAGACCACAATCAGGATCCAGGCCACTCAACGCAAGAGCACTTAGCCTCTGAACAATCGCTTGACCCCCTTGCAGTCTGCAGGCTGGGAGCTCTGAAGCAGCCATATGGAGGTGGCAGCAGGGCCTCTACTTCTGCCGCTTCCTTGCCCAGGAGGCAGTTTGGCCAGATGGCTTTTCTCCCCCAAATTTAGCTGAGTTAAACTTACATTTCTCTTTGTCCTTGTTTCTTATGGCTTGATAATTCTGGAAACTGCCACAGCTTCCAGTGGTCCACTCTCCTGATGGCTCCAGCTGTGGCTTGTCCTGGCTGCCACAGGTCTAAGCCATGGTTTCAGTCTAGGCTTGTTTCGACTCCCAGCATGCTGTGATAAGCCCTTTCCTGCCAAGCTGCCTTCAGTGGGAGATGTGTTTTTCTGTATTTTTGTGTGAGTTTGAGATCCCTAAAATTTGTTTAGAGTCCTATTTATGGGTATTTGAGGTGGATATATGCAAGCTACAGCTTTTTCCTGCTTCTATGCCACCATCTTTGCCTTCTACAGTTTTAAATCAAAGTTATTAAAGACTTCTGAAAAAAAAATCCCAAACACATAAGCATTCATTTTGCCCCCACTGATGTCTTCCCTAAAAAAAATTAAAATGCGACATATGCTTATGTTTCTATACAAAAGATTATTCTAATGAAAAGTACAAGAGGGAAAAACAATGACTATAATACAGACATCATGTTACACAATCAGAAATGTAAAATATGAAGAACACCCAAGGATTTAAAGAATCAAAAACAAATTTCTTTTCTTCAAAATGTGACTCCATCTTCTCTGGGTCTTATCTTACATTGACCCCCGTTCCCAAAGAAAAACACTCCAGATTGATACATGGCTCACACTTCTCCTTTTAGTAAGACACATTTTCTGAGAGGCATTTACACTGAGAGCCTATAATGATTTGAAGATCTTCTATGCCCCTTGAACTTGCTGATGTAGAAGGAATGGGTGGAGCAAGAGAAAGCTGGAACCAAGCTAACGTTCATGCCATGGTGACTGGAAGAAGCAGTAGCAGTGGCTGTGGTTGCGGCACAAACTCCTTTTTTTTAAGCCAGTCAGAATTGCTGCTAAGAACTTCTGCTGAGGACTTCCAGGTATGGGAACTGCATGGGAAGCGGAGCTGCTGGGAGCAAGCTGCCTGGACTCTGAGCAGTTATTGTGAGTGAGGAGAGGAGGATCTTTGCCTGTGGTAACCTGTCCTATTTTGAAGGCTTGAGAATGTGGGTGTTTATTACTTTAACTACATGTGCCAACTTCATAACTACTGTGTTGGCTTTGACTTTCTGGTTTGGGGACTCAGTTTTCTGGTATTTCAATAAATGTTCTAGCTGTATTTCTCATGTAGAGAGCCTGTTACATTTTGTGTTAATAACCATATTACCATATTTATAGTTACTGTAGGCATTGTGAATACTGCATTGTTGA
>CM053594.1:305653594-305672764 GCA_028646575.1 Pseudocheirus occidentalis
GATTATCTCTCCACCTTCGGGGTGATGCAAAATTGGCTTGCTGTGGCGAGGGCATGACCAGGGCGGGGCCCTAAGGGGCCCTGGAGAAAGGACTTAAATACAGGCTACCCGGAGGCAGAGGGAGTTCCAGCCACGCCAGGTTTAGAGAATGTAGCTAGAAGCAAGTCCTGTGTCCTGAGTTTTCTGTGCAGCTGTTTCTCCCAGTGTAAGCGGGAGCTGGGGACACCCAAAGCCTGTTGAGGAAGGGTATAGGGGAGAACTATACATCCTGACCCAAAAACCGTAGCAGATTTCTAAGTTCTTTTTCTGATCATGGCTTTCAGATAGTCCAATAATTTTTAAATTGTCTCTCCTCGATCCATTTTTCAGGTCAGTCATTTTTTTTTCAAGGAAATATTTCACATTGCCTTCTATTTTTTCATTTGTTTGGATATGTTTAATAGTATCTTGATTTCTCATAAAGTCATTTGCTTCCATTTTCTCCACTCTAATTCTGAAGGAATTATTCTCTTCAGAAAGTTTTTGAGATTCTTTGTCCAAATGTCAAATTCGACTTTTTAAGGCATTCTTCCCATTGCCTATTGGGCCTCTTTTGCCATTTGAGTTAATCTACTTTTTAAGATGTTATTTTCTTCAGTCAGGTTGTTGACACTCTTTTCATGATTTTCTTCCATCATTCTCATTTCTCTTCCCAATTTTTTCTCCACTTCTCTTATTTGGTTTTCAAAATCCTTCTTAAGCTCTTCTATGGCTTGTAATTAGCTTACATTTTTCTTGGAAGCTTTTGGTGCAGGAGTTCTGACTGTGTTGTCTTCCTCATGTTCCATGCATTGTTCTTTTTTGTTCCCCCAAAAAAGGAATCTAAAGTTGGATTGCTTTTCTTACTTTGCTTCCTTTGCCTGCTCATGTTGGCAGTCAATCAATTGACTTTTTACCCCTGTGGAACTCTACTTCCAGAGGGAAGAGCTTTGTCCCAAATTGCTGGGATTTTCACAGCTGCTGGAGCTATTATGAGACTGTCTCTACAGCCCCCACCACCTTTGGTTCACTATTCATGTACCTCAGGACCACCACCCAAGACCAATCCTAATCAAGCAGTTTAAGGCAAGAGCACTTAGCCTCTGAATGATTGCTTGGCCCCCCGGCAATCTGTAGGCTGGGTGTTTCTGAAGCATCCAGGTGGAGGTGGTTGCAGTCTGCCACTTTTGCTGCTTCCTTGCCCTGGAGGCAGTTTGGCTGGATCCTCTCTCCCACTTTAGCTGAGTTCCATTGACCTTTCACTTTTTCCTTGTTTCTTATGGGTTGATAATTCTGGAAACTACAATGTTTGCCAGTGATCTGCTTTCCTGAAAGCTCCAGCCACAGCTTGTCCTGGCTGCCCCAGGGCCAAGCCACAGTTTCAGACTGGGCTGGTTTTGGTTCCCAGCACACTGTAATGACCCCTTCCTGTCCTGCCTGGCAGGCTGCATTCAGTGGGAGCTTCATTTCTCTGTACTTTTGTGTGTTCTGGAGCTCTAAAATTTGTTTAGAGTCATATTTTATAGGTATTTGAGGTGGGTATGGGGGGAGCTGGGGATTTTTCCTGCTTCTATGCTGCCATCTTGGTTCCATGCCCCCTAAAAGAGTTTTCTTAAAATTTTAACTAGTATCTATCTAAAACTAAGAGTGGAACAGCTGGGTGGTACACTTAACCCTGTTTGCCTCAGTTTCTTCACCTATAAAAGGAGCTCTGGAAGGAAATGGCAAATCCCTTCAGTATCTTTGTTAAGAAAACTTCCCCAAAAAAGGGTCATGAAGTGTCAGACACAACTGAAATGGCTAGACAACAACAATAAACTTAAAAGTGTGCTTTCTCTGTTATGGGGATAAACTGGAAACTTTTTCAGTAAGATCAAGGTGAAGCAAATATGTCCAGTATCAATATTTTCATTCCATATTGCACTAGAAATGCTAGATATAGCAGTAAGGTAAGAAAAAGAACCCATAAGAACAAACATAGGTAATGAAATGAATTGTAGCAGTCACAGATTATCAAACTCTACAGTTTGGGAGACAGGGGCATAACTCCATGGAGGACAGTACTTGAAAATCTCTATAAAATTTCATTTGTAAAAAATCTCCAAAATATAATTAATGAATCTTATGAATATGATGGTTGGCTAACCATGAGCACAAGATTTCCAGATCTGGGGATGAACTTTAGGAATGTCTATGTTTTTTTTTAACTTGAATCATATTTTATCATAATACCCCAGAATAAGTCAGAAGGGTAACAATAGGGCTTCTCTTTGCCCAGAATTTTGTATTCTCAGGAATACAATCCGATTCTTTTGTGTGCATATCAATGAGAGCCTTAATGTCCACAATGGACACATATTTCCACTCTTCGGTCCAAAAACAAACTTCCCTACATTGCTGGTCAGCAATCATGTGTTTTCCTATAATTCTTTGAAGAGTATGAGCTGGATGTCGGCCTTTTTTACTGTTGTATCACCTTAAATATCACCTTTCAAAGCAGCTAAGAGTACATATTGATTATTACATTGTCACAAAAGGAACAACAAAGCTTATAGGGACTTAGAGCACACAGTAGAAAATGCTCTATGTGAGATGCATACCAGATAGTGAATAAAATATTACCCATCATAAAGTGACCAAATTATTCTGCTTTCCTGGAGTTATAAGACAGAAAGTTAATGTAACAAGTGTGTGACTAGCACAACTTAATGTCATTTCACAGACTAACAGTGTAAGAATCTTGTGACTTTTGACTGTAACTATTTTCTTATCACAGATATTCTAATAGAGAGGAAAAATGCTTAGAAATGTTTAATGAGTTCAAATCTGGCCCCAGACACTTAACACAAAAACTAGCCATGTGACCCTGGGCAAGTCACTTAACCCCAACTGCCCTCCAAAAATAAAAAAAGACCTTTATAAAAAATGTTTAAGCTTCTTCATTGATATTCTTACACAGATTTATCACCAAACAATCTCTCTGTCTCTCTGTTTTTCTGTTTCTATCTTTTTAACCGCCTCTCTCCCCATTTCCTCACTCTTTCCCTTTCCCTTTTCCCTCTTCTCTGTCTCTCTGTGTCTCTGTGTCTCTCTCTCCTCTCTCCCCCTCTCCTTACACACACACACACACACACACACACACACACACACACACACACACAGAAACTGAACCCTACAAAGAAGTAAGGCTTGTGATGAATCACAAGGACCATTTTATTCCAAAGTTGGGTACAAGAATGAAACAAAGAAGGGATAATAAAAAGATTGTTCATGATAGATGGAGCTATCATTATGGATTGCAGAAAGAAAGAACTATTCAGTTCTTACTTTTCTTTTTATTATTTTTTCCATTTTGAGATCTGCAGATTAGGGAAGAAAAAAATTTAAAA
Organism: Pseudocheirus occidentalis; assembly: GCA_028646575.1. Lineage (NCBI taxonomy): Eukaryota > Metazoa > Chordata > Mammalia > Diprotodontia > Pseudocheiridae > Pseudocheirus > Pseudocheirus occidentalis. The sequence continues at coordinate 305,657,002 of CM053594.1, forward strand.
AGAATAATTAAAAGAGAATTGCAGCCAAAGATCAATGTGTAGATTATAATAGAGCACCTGGTTGCCTTCAATGTCTTCAAGTCAGCTGATCTGGAAAAGTTACCTCTCTGGTTGCTAAAAGAACAATTATTCTGTGTAGGATAAACTTTTAATGATCTTTGGAAAACTGTGGAAACTTGAAAAGTTACCACAGTACTGAAGATGTTTTTTTCAAATAAGGAAGATTTTTCTATTTAAAAATAAAATTTTATTGAATTTTTTAATTTTCATCTTGCCTAATTTTCCCTTGAATCACTCCTTTATGAGCAATTTAGCACACCCTTTGTAGAAAAGGCTGAAGGAATAATAAAATACTTGTCCCTTCATTCTTAGAAGCTAGTAGAGTGACAAGTGTTCGGAAAAGTATCTTGCTGAACTTATAATTTCTGTTACATTACTGTAAACAATATTCACAATATCAGTAAACATTCATGAGGGTAGGAGTGGGATTAAAAAAAATTATAGAATTATAGACACTTTGTGTGGCCAAGAAGCTGAAATGACTTGCCAAAGTTCATTTTGAACTGAAGAAGCCGGAAGGATGCTGGATCTAGTGTTAAATATTGAATGACAAAGAACTGAGTGCAAATATAGCTTCAGTTCTAATTGTAATGATGGTTCAATAATTGGCTCAATCAATAATTGGTTCAATCATTTATTAGGTACATTCTATAGAAGGTAGGTAGTGCAGTGGATAGAGTGCTGAACCTGCAATCAGGAAGACTCATCTTTCTGACTTCAAAAGTGTCTTCAGAGACTTCTAGAATCTGTGATCCTGGGAAAGTTATTTATACCTGTTTGCCTCAGTTTCCTCATCTGTAAAAATAAACTGGAGAAGAAAATAGCAAACCACTCTTTGCAAAACAAAACAAAACAAACAAACAAAAACCTGTGGGTGTCAGGATTAGTTGGATATGACTGAACAACAAATGTGCAGCCAATATTCTAGGCACTGGAGATATGAAGACAAAAATGAAACAGTTCCTAGCCTCAAGGAATTTGCATTCTGTTATGGGAAACCATTTGTTTACATATAAGCACATTAAAAATCTACACAAAATAAATACAAGATAATTAGTTAACTTATCTGGAAAGATTGTGGGACTTTGAGACCAGGGACTTCTATTTCAATCACGTTTCTATCACTTCCTAGCTTAAACATGCCATTTTCTCCCTCTGGAACTCAATTTCCTGTTTTATGAGAAATTGGACCAGATAGTCATGAAGTTCTTTTCCTGGCACCATTTTAAAATTCTTTGTGTCAATGTATCCTAATAAATTGTCAACAATAACATTTTTTTTGTTATAGATTTTGATTATTCACCTCCTGGACAGAACTCATTTTTTGATTAACTGCAGGGTAAGAAAATTACTAAGAATATTTATGAAATCTTAGCCTGAGGTACTATTATAACACCAATTCATATTAACTTATTGTTTAGGGATTTAGAAATTAAGTATCAGTGTTTCCTAACTTATAATCATATTACACACACATATACACACATATAATATGCACACACTTTTATATGCACACACATATACACATATATTTATATATATATACATATGTTATGGGTGTAAATTTTGTATATACATATAAATGATAATATGACATGTATATATGATCTATGTGTATATATTGTATATATATGATTAGTAGATTTTTATATGTGTACATAATCTTTTTTAAAGATTAGGAATGGGGCAGCTAGGTTATGCAATTAATAGAGTGCTGGCCCTGGAGTCAGGAGGACCTGAGTTCAAATCCAGCATCAGGCACCCAGCACGAAACCTAGCCATGTGACCTTAGCCAAGTCACTTAACCCCAATTGCCCTACCTTCCCCTCTACAAAAAGAAAAAAAAAAGATTATGACCTCCTTTTTAGATCTCAGTATAAAGGATATAAATTTTAGTGATCATTTTAATTTGTGGGCATATCTATAATCAAAATAACTTCATATACCAATAACTACCTAACTTTAGTATGTGTTAAGACCTCCTTTCCCAGTGCTTTCCTCTTCCTAAGATACTATTTCTTCTTCACTCTACTTTTATTCATTCATTCAAGTATTTATTAATTTACTTATTTTTTGTTTAATTTTTAATTTCTGTACTTGTACTTTTAATATAGGCAAACCTTGTAAAATAATACCCAATCATCCCATACCATAGGTTAGATTGCATACAACCAATGATATTGACCTTTTTTCATTCCTTTTCAGTTTTGCACCATGGAAAACTCCCTCCTTTTTAAGCTTTTCTCAATGAACTCTCTTAAGATAATATTCTTATTGATCAGCTACTCCTTTGCTGGTTAATCTTTCTCCTCCTGTCACTTAAATATGACTGTCCTTGGTCCTGCTTACCTGTCTCCATAATCTCACCTTTGATGTTCTTGCTTGCTTCCAAGGTTTCAATTATTACCTACGTCAGATGACTCCACAAACTATTTATCCAACTCTAATATTCCCTCAAATGCTCCAGTCTTATATATTTCAACCTTGATGACATTCTAGCACTTGAAACTTAACATTTCCAAAACTAAACTAATCATCTTCCCTCCTAAAACAGCCTCCTACTATCATTCCTGTCTCTACATTTGATCACCTTCCTCTTCCAACTGAGCGATGCTTAATCTTCCTGCCACCTAACCCTACATGTACAATCAATTATCAAGATTCATCAATTCTACAACATCTCTCCCATTTGCCACCTTTTCCCCATGAACACTGTCATCACCTTAGTTCAAGCATCCATCACTTTTTCCTTGGACTACTGTCATAGCTTATTAACCATTCTCACCATAGTCCGTCTTCTATATGAATAGTCTTTCACAAATTTCCCAAATAATCTTTTTAATGAAGAGATCTTACTATATCACTTATGTACTACACCAAACAAAAATAATTTTAGTGGTTTCATTTCTCTATAAATTCCTTAGCCTGATATTTAATGTCTTCTATATTTTGGTTTTAATATATTTTTCTAGCATCATTTCCCACTAGTATCCATTTGAACAAACTATTCATGAATATTCCTGGAATAAGGATTAACCATTGAGAAACTTCTTTCTTTTCTTTTAAGAAGTCAGTTTTAATATGTTCCATGAAGCTGCCAAAGATCTCCTCAACTAAAAGTAATCACTTCTTCTGCAATTATTTCCTAGAGTGCCTTGCCATTATATGCTATAGCTTTTCCTATCCATTTGCCTTTTGTGTGAGATGTGAGGCTCATCTTTGTTTCTTTTGAGGCAACAATGTTCTATGTCTTGCTTGTGGAAAAGATTTTCCTTTTGCTGGGAAAATATTAATATTCACAAGATGGGATTTTGCTTTCATGATAAGTCTAGGACAAAACAAATAATAACTACAATAATAACATGTATATGTATGTATATGTGTATACATACAATATATATACACATATATACATATATGTATATATACACATACATACATACGCACAATATATATATACACATACGTACATATACATACATATGTGTGTATGATCACCTGCTTTGTGCCAGGTATTACACTAAATGTTTTTCAATTATTTTCTCATTTGATTCTCACAGCAGTCCTGGGGAGAGGGGAGGAAATGCTATTTTTATGCCCCCTTTTTATTCAGATGAGGAAACTGAGACAAACATAATTTATGTGATTTACCCAGAACTACACAGCTAGTAAGTCCTTATGAAATGTTAACTTGAATCATACTCATTTGTACGTGCATCACATTCCCCATAATAAGACAGACTTCCTGAGATTAAAAACTCTGCTGGTTTTCACCATCAATTTTCACTCTAGTCTAGCATAGCATTTTCAAATAGGAAATATTTAATATTTGTTGAATTAAATTGAATTGAACTGTAAGTTGTTCTCTCTCCTCTCCTTTTAATTAAACATGTAAGGGAAGTATCAGGGGGGGACCTTCATGGAGGAAGTATAAATAAAGTATTCTTGCCTAGAGAAATCAATTACCTGATTGATTCTTCCCTGGCTCACACATGTCTGAGGGAGAGATATGCATAATATATAGACAATCAGAGAGAATTCCAGAAAATGCCCAAGTAAGAATCATTTTTGTCAATGTTTTAGGGAAAACAAAATACTCCAAAGTGTTTTTATCTTCTTTAAATAGCAGGGCTTCTCCTAATAAGATACATCATAGTTTTCAAAGGTTTGTACTTTTTAGTCTGCTCTAAGCATGCACCATTGCTTCTGTTTCATTTTCATCTTTGTCAAGACATTTAAAAATACGAGGAAAAATTTGCAATGTACATAGCATGAACTAAAGAAATGCATTTGGAGTAATTGTTACATGCATTAATTACTATCTTCAGATAGATGTCCACTTGAGGAGGAGGAAGGATAAAAGGTCAAGATAAAAAATGGAATCAAGACAGACAACATATAGAGATGTGGTTGGGTTAGAAATGTTGACATATAAGGTTAATAAACAATCTAAGAAATTTTCAGTAACTGAAATTGCTTTGAGTTTATCACATCAAACTTCACTCCAGAGTACTTCACATTAAACTAGATGAAGCATCCCTAAGGTTCATGGTAAGAATCTGGGGTCTGGGTTCAAGTCTTTAGCTCTACCAATAGCCTTGAACCAAAGGAAAAGTTAGCCTTTCCTTAAACTTCTCTTAGCATTTTTCTTGAGACTCCTTTGCCATTAACATTTTCTACTGTGCATCATTCTTGTGTATGTTTACGTTGCCTTCTCCTTGGACCCCGTTAGATTGAAATCTTCAGCAAAGGAAGTGAAGCTACTAATCTTTCTGAAGGAAGTGGGGGAAAGACATCTTCAACAGATATTATCATTATCTTCAATATTATCATCACCCAATATTTTAAGGAACTGATTTTGATAGTGTAATTATTCCCTTAATATGTGATATTCAAAGCTTTTCCAGGTTGATACTTATAAGCCCAATCAGGGTGGGATTTCTGTTGTTTTCTTTTTGGAGTTAAGTTTTTTTTAGGCTCAGGCTAAATTTTAAACATCAAAAGGATTAATCTTCTTTGAACCCTGCTAATTCATAGCTGTGCTGAGTGAAGTAGTGCACATGCCTTCTGGCTCTGAGCTAGTCAGGGGCCATCATTGTTAGGTATTCTGGGAGGCTAGTATTTTGCTTTGCGAGTTGGCTAATGAGAAGAATCTTTTGATTTTCTGGTCAAGACTGTGAGTAACTGTATGTTTAGAGCCCCCTGACTGCTCAGGTTTCTGTGCTCCCTCAATCCAGTGGTTTATGTAAAGTGTATAGCAATATTGCTATATTCAGACAGCTGGCATCTTGTCTGTTGGTCTTTGAGCTAATTTCTCTATTTCCTCCACTTTCAGGGTAATGACCTTTTCCCTGAACTAGTGAATGTAATTAAAGTAGATCATTGACCCCTTTAAAAGTTGCTGTTCATTAAGAAAGCAGATCGACAACAATAAAGTAGTTAGGAGATCTGAATTCTAATCTTACCTTTGTTATGAACCAACAATGAGCCTTTGTTCAAGTCACCATTCTGGACCATAGTTCCATCATGTATAAAATGAAGTGTTTGGCTAGATAATTCTGTAGTTACCTTCCCAGCTCTAAAATTTAACTCTTCTCCAACCATAAAACTTGCTTTACTCTCTCATTTTACCCTGTTTCAAATGCTGCTAACAATTTCTCCTACATGCACTGTCCAAATGGGGAGATGAACACAAAATGAGTCATGCAATCTTAATTTGATTTTAACTTTGAAATACAAATTGGATTTTAAAGAAAGTTTTCTATTTTTGTCTTCTGAGATTATTAGTAACACAGAATGCACCATATCTAATATTTATGGATTTACTAAGATGTATAATCATTATCTCAGGATTTCCCCTTAAATTCAAAAAGGGTTTTCAAACTATAATTTGAGATACAAACCGATGAGCAAATGGAGCTTATCTTTGTATAATGAGTATGAAAAGCAGCACCCATTACTGCCAATTGTACTTTCCTTCAACTCTAAAGCCTATAAGAAGCCTAATGCATTTTGCTCACTGATTTATGTCACAGTCATTGTCCTTTGGCAGGAAGATGGTGTGTCATGTTGTAACTCTGGTTTCAATTTCATGTTTTAGGTATAAAGTCTTAAAATGATGGTTTTTGGTAGTAATGCTGATGGAACTAAACCTGTAGTAATATTTTATATAATGCCAAAATAATTTATAAGCAGAAAAAACACCACCAAGATATGTGGCTTCTAATACAATAAAAGAGGTGCAAAAGGAAGCTGACAGTTACAGTTTGGATTTTTAAGAAATCATGATAAGTGTGAGAAGAAAATTGGATATGGGATTTTTTAGCTTTAAAGTCTCATATAAAAATAAAATTCCCTCAGTTCTTTAAAACATATTTTTTCTAGTCATAATGACCTTAAGGACTATAGAATCTAAATCCATTTTGCAGTGTATGTGTTTTGTTTTGTTTTGTTTCCCTTTAGGGTAAAATAACAGCATATTGTTTTCTCCCCCCATCATTCTGTTCCCTTGGTCCTATGTCTAGCTCATTATCAGAACTGTTACAAAGACACAGGATATCAAATCTGGAAGGAACCTCAGTGACTGTCTGTGGTATTTCCCTCACATTGCAGAGGAGGAAACCATGACTCAGAAACGTGAAGATTTTCTAAAGATCACACAATGAGTTAGTGGTAAAGTAAGATTAGAATGTAGCTGTCCTGATTTCTAACCTAGCCAACCTTTCCTTCACCAGGAGCCCCAGTATTTTGTCCAGTATCTTGGCACGATTACTATTTGCTCCATTTCCACTGGCAAAGATTCCCAACACGTTATTTACATTACCAACGTGGTATGAAGCAATTCAATTCTTTACCTCACTTGTCTAATAAATAGTTTTCTATAGAAAATGTAAACAAATACATCTTTAAAAATAAGGAGGACATCAAACAAATCCATTAATAGGGGAAACCTAATAACAACCTGCCTGATCAGTGGTTTCTTGGTCCGGAAACTACAATAATCAGTTTCCCTTAGGATTACAAATCTACTAGGCCATTACACTACCAAGCAACATTTATATAGAAATTTCAGCCTTCCAACTCAAAGACATCATTTTCTTCATTGGTAGTCCTCAATGTGTATGTTATTTATTCAGAAGAACACACACATGCATATGTGTATGTGTGTGTGTATATTTATTTATTTATTTACATAAACATATATATGTGTGTATATACATGTGTGTATATATACACATACATAAATATATATTTGATTTGCTTCTGCCATACAACTAAATTTAGTACAAGAAGCACTTATTAAGTACCTATTAGGACTCAGACCTTGCACTAGGTGCTAAGTATAAAAAAAAATTTGTCCTTGGAAAACTCATATTCTACTGAAGGAGGAAGGCTATAATAGATAAGTATGTTTATATACATACATAAATATGTAAATATGTAGATATATACAAGTATGTATATATGAATATATCTGTATGTGTATATGTATATGTATATGTATATACATGCATATTTCTCAAATTGTGTGTGTGTGATTTTTGAGAAGGATAAAAATGGATAGAGGAGCTTAAAAATATTTTTTTCTAAGAACACAATTAGATTATTAAAGGAAATTAGAAATTATACAAAGGAGAGGTGAAGGAATACATTCCAGTCTTGATCTCAAAGCACAGCCTGGATAAAAGTGCAGAGGTCAGAAGTAGAATACCAAATTTTGGGGAAAAGTAGACTGATATGACTGGAATACAAAACCTGATGAATGTCATGAAATGTCAGTCCAGAAAGAAGCTGGTACCAGATCTTAAATGTTTTAAAATTAAAAAGCAAACAAAAAAGCTTAGGAATTTTTTTATTCTATCCTAAAAGCAAAGGGGAATCACTGAACGTTCTTGAATAGTGTGATGACATAGTCAGACACTTACTTTTTAAATGAATTATTTTGTCAGCTATGTAGACAATTGACAGGAGAACCTAAGGAATGGAATCTGGGAATTAAATTAGGAGGTCGTTATAATAGTCCAGCAAGAGCTGATGAGGGCCTGAAATAGACTGGGTGTTATGTTGTTAGGGAGAATGGGATGGATGCAAGGTACGTTGTAGAGGAAGAATCAATAAGACTTAACAACTGATGCGGTGTGAGGAGATGGCAAGGGAGAGGAAATAGTTAAGAATGATTCTGAGGTTAAGAATTTGGGTAACTAAAAAAAGGGTGATAGGACCTTTAATACATGTAGAGGAAAAGTGAGTTCATACAAAAAGATAATGTGTTTCATGTTCATGTGTTAAGTTTTGAAATTCTGATAGGGTAATCCATCTGGAAATATTAAACAGTTATTTACCAATGACAGATATAATTTCTTAAGAGAGAATCAAAGACTATATATAGATCTATTAGTTAATTCCAATTAGATGGTAAATGAAATAATGGGAACTTTTTACATCAAAAGAGATGATGTTTAGTAGGTGGCAGTAACTGAATAGAGAACCGACCCTGGAGTCAGGAGGACCTGAGTTCAAACACAGCCTCATACAAAACTAGTCATGTAATCTCGGGTAAGTCACTTAACCCCAGTTGCCCTACCTCCACTCCCCCCTCCAAAAAGAAAAAAAAGAGAGACAATATAGAAAAAGAGAAGAGAGCCTAATATAGCATCATAATTATTAACTAAAATTAAGGGACATGAAAAGTTGACTATCCCAGACAGGTAAGAGAACCAGAAGAGAGCAATACCACATAAACCCTGAAAAGAGAGAGTAAACAGAAGAAAGAGGTACCTAGTAATAACAAAGGCTGGAAAGAGTTCAGCCTAATATGACATGTATATATTTTGGTGGTTTGGGAGTCAAGAGGACATAGGCTCAACTCCTGTATTGGTTATGTATCAGCTGTTTGACTCAATGCAAGTGACTTAACCTCTTTGTGTCTCATGTTCTTCATCTACAAAATAGGGGTATGTCTACTTAATGGCTTCTAAAATCACTTCTCATTTTAAATCCATGATCCTGTAGTACTTTCATATGTAAAGTATATATGGAAACCACATACATAATATAAAGTATATGTACAAATAAACACATATGTGTACATACTTATATGTATATATGGTTGTGTGTATAAATATATGTGCATGTATTTAATACAAATTAAAATATTTCTAGGACAGGTGAATAGAGCTCCCGGCTTGTAGTCAGGAAGACGTGAGTTCAAATGTGGGCTCAAATATTTACTATCTTTGTGACCTTGTGAAAGTCACTTAACACTGTTTCCTCAGTTCCTCACCTACAAAATGAGCTGGAGAAGCAAACCTCAAAATGGCTCCAGGATCTTTGACAAGAAAACCCCAGTGGGGTAACAAAGAGTCATATAAGACTGAAAAAAAGATTGACTGAAAAATATTCCTAATTGAACATTTGTAGCAATAGCAATGGAGATACTAGCATAAATGAATATTCAAAGTAAGTATCTAAAATAATGAGAAATCTATCAATATGGATTGTGTGACAATTAATAAGTAATAATATATTCCAGCTTCAAAAGTCTGAACCACATACTGGGTAGTCATGATAAGAATAATTAATAAACAAAAAAAATCCTTCCTTTTAATTTCATCAGAGTTTATGTGAGTCTTTAAGTTTTGACTAAAGAATTACTGCTCTTTACCTACAAAATTGTGCCTCTGAGACTAGTGCAATACTATAAGTTTAGGGGTCTCCCTCTGCCCTAGGTAAGTTTTGGAATTCATCCTATCAATGCCCTGTGAACTTGTATGATAAAATTCAAATTTTCTGAGGGAGATTCTTCTTCTTCTTCTTCTTCTTCTTCTTCTTCTTCTTCTTCTTCTTCTTCTTCTACTACTACTACTACTACTACTACTACTACTACTACTTCTTCTTCCTCTTCTTCTTCTTCTTCTACTTCTTCTTCTTCTACTTCTTCTTCTTCTTCTTCTTCTTCTTCTTTTCTTCTTCTTCTTTTCACCTTTGCAGATATGTACTAAAGGAAAGTCTTATAGATCATGAATTTCTTGTAAATTTGGTCTGTCATGAAAAATATTGACAAGTTATTATTAAAAAAATTGAGAGAGTTATGTTTAGGACACCCTTACAAGGTTTGGAGTTTCTTGATTCAGTAACTGAGTATTGTCTTGTGCTAAGAGGATTGATAACAGAATTGTATGGCAGCACAAATTATATTAGGCTGGATGTTTATAAGCCACTTCAAGGCTACCTCCATTTGAATTAAAAAAAAATCCTTATGAACTATTCTCATGCTAGCTATCCTATCATGGGGTGGAAAAAAGGCTGAGCAATGTTGTATCTGTGTATGAACCAAGGAAAAGAGACTCCTTTACCCCTTAAGAAATTTTAGCCTTTAAAATAATACACTGTATGTGTAAATCAGATTATCAAAAGGGGGTGAAGCAGTTTGAATTAAAAATAATCTTTTAGCTACTAAGTACTCTGTACCTTTAGTAACTTAGGCAGGCCAAATTGTCTTTTAGAACAAAGAATGCACTTTCTAAAATAAGTCACTTTCAACAATGCAGTAAGCAGGGTTCCAGGATTCTTGGGAGTGCTGGAACTCTGGCAGCAGATGCAGGCTACAGGATAGGGATACTTAATGGAATGCCTTAATGGATCTTGACAAGCTGGAGAACACTAAGAGAGGGGAGGTCATTTGAGCATATCCCTTGGTAGTAGTAAACAGAACACCAATAGTAGCCAGATAAACTCATATGACACAGTTGTTTCCCCTGGAATCCCAGGATACTTTTCTTAGTTCCTAATCATTTATAGCAACTGAGATCAGCTGGAATAATAGCTACAAAAGCTAAAACCAGCTCCATTCCCCTCCATTGCCAAGTAGTTTGGCCAAGACCTGGGATGCACAGATTTCTCTAAAGGGTAATTGGGTATATCCCTAGTGGTCTGTGGAGTAGCATCTATTTTGGCACACATTTTTATGCCATCCTTGTATACTATCCCTGGAAATGTTGCCTAGTGTCTTGGCACTGTGGGGATTTGCTCTGCTTGAATTATGGATGTTTTCCATCCCAGTATTTGAATTAGCAATGTAGAATGGAACAATTCAATTCTTTACCTTACTTGACTTATGAAGTCTTATGCAGAAAATATAAACTAATACATCTTTGGTAATGTTAAGGGAGGGAAATTAAGCAAATTTTCTAATAAGTGAAGTCTAATAATAACCTCCTTGACCAGAAGTTTCGTAGCCTGGGAGATACCATGAATTTTGAGCAATTTCCTTCAGGATTACAAATCTTCTAGGTCCATAATAACACTGATCAAAATTCTCATGGTAGTTTTAAGTCCATGGACATCAGGGATATTGATACTAGACTGCCAAAAGTTCCTATAAGTCATTTCTCTTCCAGCCTAGAAACAACCATTAGTTATCCCTAGAAAATGCTACAACATCACTCTTGACTATATAGTGAAGGTCACAGCAAATAAGCACTTGCATAATTCTCATTCTCAGCCGCTCAAATAAATGATAAAATCATGTAGCATCATAAAAATGTTCAGACATATCGAAGTCTTGGAGACATCACAAACACTAGCTCTCTTGCAAAGTTTGGTCCAGGATTTTCTCAATGCAAAACCCTATTGATGTATAGCTACATTCATTTTATAGAGCACCAGGGTGGATTTTGAATAATTTCTCATTAGACTATTTCTTTGGAGGTGAGGTAAGAGCAGGGCCCAAATTCCTTTGCCCACAGGAGAAGCTGACAGCTTCCTTATAATGATTCTCCTGCACAGAACACTACTGGAGAAAGGCTCCTGACTCATTTGGGTGATGCTACTACCTAGGTGCCCTCAGTGCCTCAACTTTTCTAGTAACTAGCCCCTGGTTGGAAATTGGGAAATTTGAGTTTTCAGGGTCATACCATTCATCATTGCTGCCTATTGCTAGCACATGCAGGAGGGAAACACCATATAATTAAATATATGTCTGGAGGCTAGGCAAAACAACTGATGGAGACAACAGAACTCTGGAGAGTCAGGTTTGGGCACTATTTCTGCCTTTTGACATTCAAGATCTCTAGCATGATTAATGAAATAATGTTGCTGGATCTTTGTAAGCTCCTCAGCTGAACATAGCGTTCATTAAAGGTTTTACATTTATGGGAAAACATTCATGGATTGTGCAAAAGTACAGTTGTAAACAGCACATGTTACTAAAAAGGGTTAAATCTTCCCTTTTGGAAGGTAATTATAAATAATAATTGGACTTCAAATTAACATCACATTTTCCTTTTTGGGGGGCAGAGGATGATTAATTTTTCAGTCTGGAGGTCACTTTAGGGAGAAAATATAAAATATTCCTCATGAAAACATATACTTCAGCATGATAATCAAATTCCATAATGCAGTTAACTTTTTTATTGTATGACCATCCCCTTCAGCTGTTATGATGAGACATAAATGGTAGAAGCCTAACAGCCCAAAGCCCTCTTTTTATTGCATAAAAATATAAAAGAATGGCAGGATAAGACTACGTAATACAGGGGGCAGAGGGCTGGACTTAGAGTCAAGAAGACCCCCTACCATCAATACTTAGTATCTTTGTGACCCAGGACAAACCACCTAACCTCTCTTGGCCTCCCTTTCCTATCTGTAAAATGGGAAGATTGAACTTGACTGACTCCAAGGTCCATTTCAGCTCTGAGTCTATGCTTCACATTCTATCATCCTCTGTCCTAGGATCACTTCCATTTGGACTCTACCAAACTCAGATGTGAACCAAAAAATGAGAATTTTAAAGATAACAGTGAAAACAAAGACAGTAACAACCATGACCAAGAATTGTCCAGGATGGGGTAGGAGTGGAGGAGGAGCAAAGCAAGGATATGAAAAGATGCTATACAGTACGGTCTTCAGTTGAAGTTCTATTGAGAAACCCAAAATGCTTGTCAGTTGGCTCTGTAAATAGCCATGCCTATGTTAGACCCAGAGGTACACTGGCAAATATTTTACTACAACTTAAAAATGTATGCTTACTAATATAGAAATATGTTTTGCATAATTCCACATACATAACCTATATCAAATTGCCTACCATTTTGGGAAGAGGGGATGGGAGGGAGGGAGGAAGAAACAATTGGAGCTCAAAATCTTATAAAATGAATGTTAAAAATTGTCTTGACATATAATTGAAGAAAAAATAAAATGCTATTAAAATTCAAATGTATGCTTGATGCACTTTAAAGTTTAATCTGCATTTGTTAATTGTTCCTCTATCATTTTACTAAGTCTATAGAGTCTGGACAATTAACCAACAATAAATCAAGATTTGTAAGATTTTTTTTTGCAGATTTCTGAAGTATAATTGCTCACACTAAAAATGCATTAATGGGCCAATACAAACTGGCTCCATCTGACCACTGCTTAGGGTGATATAACTCCTCCTGAAGAAATAAATCTATCAGCACATGGCTATAGGTTGGCACTACTTGGAAAACCTAGTTCATATGTGACCTTTTACAAGAGAGCTTTCCCACTTCCCTCTCCTACTAGTTCCTTTTTTTTCTCTTTCCTATATTTTGTGTACATCTTTCATGGACAAATATTTATAATCACACACACTATTTGAATTTAAAATTACTTCAGAGATGACTTTATGCTCTTTGTAGTCTTAGAAATAAATGCAACACTTAATATGTGATTCCTGATTAATGAATGAAATGGACTGAACTTGTACCCACTTTCATTATACATCATGTAGTATCAGAACACAATCTGGGAACAGATCTTACAAGTTACAGGCAAGGGTTTCATACTGCAGTTTGTCAACAGTACCCTCAATTCCAAGTCTCAGAACAACTCTTACTGCAGATGGATCTAGGGCAATGGTAAGAAATAGCATTATCCATCTGTTCAGATTTGATGAAGCAAGAGCTGAAATCAAGGAGTTAGTAAAATGTGAAAAAAGGAAAAACTGAAGAACATGAAGCCACTGAAAATATTCATTTAATACAAACTCTAGAAAGTTTAGCTCATAGCAAAGTGGATGATAAAATCAAAACTATTTCTTTAGAATAGAATCATGAAAAGTCCTTTTATAAATTGATAAATAAACAAACATTTATTGAATGTCTACTATATGCCAAGAACTGACTTGGGAGTTTTGTGGCATGAATCCAACTAGGGAACCATTGATAACAAAACAAAGTAACATTAAAAAGCTGAAATTTGCTATCTAATACTTGTAAAAACATTTAATAACTGGGTTTCTGAGCAGCAGTCAAATGACACACATTTATGTTTAATTTGCATTACTAATATTTTCTCCATCACTTTTTTTAATTCAAGAGAACAAATAAAATGATAAACTGATTTTTATCATTTGCCAATTTCTGATGTGTAAATGCTCACACTTAAAAATCAGGTCTTGGAAGTCAGTTCTTGTTATCCCCATTGTTTCACAATATTTGACATAAAATGCGAAGATGTTTAGAATCTGTATACACCATAATATACTGTCACTGTTTTCACTCCTAGGATGCAAAGGCAGAAAGGTGGAGCTATGCTATTCATTAAATATCACACTATCAAACTTGTGAAAGCTTTGAGATTGAAAATCTTTGGACAAGGATTGCAAGATTATATAAACAATCTAAATGTTACTGGAAACTGGAACTCCATATCAAGCAATTAGAGATCCCCCCCAAAAAGGCATGGGTGAAAATATATTAAAAATTAAACATAAAATATATTTAAAATACATAAAATATGTGTAAATATATTTAAAAATTCTAGATTCCTTTAATCAACAAATGAAAGCAAAATTCAAAAGATTTAGGCGATCTTGAACACTGAAGTAGCACAGAGCTATAGGCATCTATATATTCCCAAAGAAATCAACATAATGAAGAACCAAGTTAGATCAGAACTTGTTCACTATTAATATAACAAACAATAGAAAAGCTACATTGAGGAACATGACTAAATGCTAGTTATTCTGCAAAACTGGAGAGCTGCAGGACAAGATAAGGTCATGAATTATTTTGACTCAAATATTTCATAGAAGCACATAAATTACTAGTAATTACTAACAATCAATACAAAATTGATCTTAACACATGGGGCCTATAATTTAAAAGGCTTTACAGAACCACTCTCAAAAGATGAGACACCAGCGACACCTCCAAATATGGGTCAATTCTGTGTTTATATATTTTTACAAGGTATTCATAGCTTGTACCACTAAAAAAGAAATCTATAAGCAGAAGAAAACAATATTGGTTAAAGAGCAAAAATTGTGTCTTACAAGTCCAAGGAATACAAATGGCAACATAATACTGAATAAGTTGCTTAAAAGTACCCTAACATTTATACTACACTTAGTGATGATGACAAAGCCTTTAACTCAGTTCTGCATGCACAGTATATTTTATTTAATTTTTTAAATATTTTTTATTAGTTTTCTTGTTTACATCATTCATTTTCATTACATTTTTGAATTGTAAATTTTTTCCCCATCTTGCCCCTGTCCCAACCCTAAAACTGCAATCCCACTGTAAAGCCCCTCCCCTGCTCTGCTCTCTTACTTCCTTGTAGAGCAGGGAGGGTCTCCCTACCCCAGCCCCTCTATATCTTAATTCCTAGTTGCAAGTATTGCAGAGCTTTAAATTCTAGATTCTTTTGATTCCTCCCTTGTCACCCACCCCCACTG
>CM053594.1:305673264-305689171 GCA_028646575.1 Pseudocheirus occidentalis
CTCTGTTCCAAATAGCTGCGGTTTTCCCAACTTCCAGAGCTATTAGGGGGGTGTTGCAAGTTCCCCCAGCTTTGGCTTGCTGAAAGCACACCCCAGGACCACCACCCAAGACCACGATACAGATCCAGGCCACTCAATGCAAGAGCACTTGGCCCTGATCAATCAATTCAGCCCTGCTGCGGAGTCCGTAGGCCAGGGGCTCTGAAGCAGTCTGGTGGGGTGGGGTGCCACACGTTCCAGGAGTTCCCTTCCCCCACTGCTTCCTTGCCCTGGGGGCAGATTGGCCGAACTGCTTTTCTTACCCCAAATTAATTTTTAAAGTTTCACGTTCACTAACTGTCGATGATCTTGGTTTGCGGGCTTTTAAGATCCCCTCAGGCAGGTGCTTTAGATCTTCTTTGAAGGAGACTCAAGCTGTGGCTTGGGAGGCTCAGCTCATCCTGGCCACCCTATGGCCTGGCCTGGCTGCAGTGGATTTAGGCTGGGCCGTCTCTGCTCCTGTGTGAGCTGCCCCTCTCCCTTCCCCGTTCCTCATGTCTTGGCAGATGTGAAGGTGCTGGAGGCTGTAGATCCTCTCCTGCAGACTGGCTGCAGCGTGGCTTGGCTCAGCTCAGCCTGGCTCCTTCCCACTGCCCAGGGCCTGGTCGCGGTCTCAACTTCAGGTTGGGCCAGCCTCCGATCCTGGCTGCCGCGATGAGCCCCTGCTGCTGAGCTGCCTTCAACGAGAGATGTGTTTCCTGTATTTTTGTGTGAGTCTGAGAGTCCTAGACTTTGTCTAGGCTCATAATTTTATGGGTGTTTAGGGTGGCGGTGTGGGAGCTGTGGGACCTTGCTGCTTCTACGCCACCATCTTGGCTCCACCCCATGCATGGTTTATTTAGATACTGAAAATATATTTTTTAAAAATGTCGAAATATGCTGCAAACAATAGAATATGTGAAATACATATGGAAAATTATTTTCTACTTCAATTATACCCCTAACATAATAATATAAAAATGATATTAAATTTGGCATATTTTAAGGAGACAGTTAAAACTCTTTATATCCCCCCCAGAATTAAACTCATCATTTCTCCTAAATAGAACTATGACTTCCAAGTTAGTGAGTTTGTTGTGCATAAACGTCAAAGTAATCATTTGTTACATAAGGATGATATTAAGTTTTGTTGCTCTTTAGAAAAATACCTTAAGTTACTTTTCCATCTTGTGTAATCTTTCTCCGATAACATCAAAAAATAATTTGAACTCGATAAATTCAAAATGCTTAACTTATGATAATGAAAGAAAGATGCTGATACTCAGTCAAACTCTTTTGGCTCTCTATTCTCTCCAGGATTAAAAATCTAATGCTCCATTTGGCATTCAAAGCTCTTCATAATTTAGCTGCCTCCTACTTTTCCAGTATTTTCACAATTTACTGCCCCACATGTACTCTTCAATCCAGTGACACTGCCCTCCTTACTGCTGCGTATTCAAGACATTCCATCTCTCAGATTGTGGCATTTTCTCTGTCTATCCCCCATGCCTGTGACACTATGCCTCCTCCTCTCTAACTACTGATCACCTTGGCTCCCTGTAATTCCCACAAATAATCTTGTCTTTTACTGAAGGCCTTCCCAAATTCCTCTTAATCCTATTGCCTTCAATTCAATAATTATTTCATACTTATCTTATATGCATCCTACTTGGAATGTATTTGTTTGCATATGGTTTCCCTAATTAGACCATCAGATCTTGAGGATGTTATCTTTTTGTATCTCCAACACTTAGTACAGAGCTAGGAATGTTAAACTGGTGCTTAATAAATGTTCATTGGTTGATGGATTAGAGTTTGAAGATAGATGTCAAATTGAATTAATGGACAAAAGCAATACTTACAAATACCTTGCTGTCCTCTAGACAAAAGATATCAATCATGGAGCTGTCAGGAAGAAAGTTCAGGCTATACCTGGCTAAAGTTTAAATGGCAGTTTGAAATCTATTATCATGGAGAACTCACTGAAAGCAATTCATTCCCACAGAATCCTAGTTTTAAATATACTTTCAGAATTGTAAAAAATGAAAGTATTAGGAAGATATTAGGAAAGTATCCTAAAAATCATGGAATGTTAACAAAACACATGACACATCACCCCCAAGGCAGCTATGAATTCAGGAAAGAGTGCTAGATATAGAGTAGGAGGACCTGCAGTTAAAATTTTGCTCCATCACTTACCACTTCTGTATCCTTTGGCAACTAACTTAGCATCTGTGAGTTTCACTTCCCTCATCTGTAAAACTAGAGCTTCATTTGAGTTCTGAATCTCTGATATTAAAGAGATTGAGAGACACTATCAAAAATGCATTGGGAACCAAATAGAAACCTTTGGAACAAGTAGATATTACTTCCTCAAGAAGACAGTTACATGCCACTGTATTTATCACAGCTAAATAAAACATTTTAATTCCCAATGAAACCTATGACATGGCTAAGGTTTAAGAATGGAATTAAAAAGCCCTCTGTTCCTAATATTCACACAAAATCAACATCCAATACTTTGACAAAGAAGTGTTGAACAAAAGAGAGAGCCATTCAAATTTAGAGAATACAAAGGTTTAGAGAAATGGAAGGAGTTGTAAGGGCAGTCGAGAGCCAGGTCATATTCATGAATAATTACAGATGGTTTATCATTAAGAAGCCTGGAAATAAGCAAATTGTGGAAGTAAATACTAGAAACTATGCAATATTTCACTGCAGACTGAAAAATTTCAATACTTATGAAATATCTAAGAAGGCGTGACCTCTTTATGTACACATGTGAAACTGTCAATCATAAACTAATAGAGAACAATTTTTCATGCCACAAGTATAGATGCTTGAAACTTTAACCAATGAATAGTACTGGAACCAGACCATTATCATAGATGGAACCGTTTTTGAAAAAACACCTGAATATAAAGTTACTCCACACAAATAAAATAATAATCTCTTTAATAAATGTTGTCGTAGCAAATACAATTATAAGCTGTATGTAATAGGAAAAACTTTTTAAAATATAGTAGATGAACTGATGATATCAAAACAACATTGGGAACATGGATAAGATACATGTCATCCCCATCATCCCATTCACTACTTGATTTGCCTCAAAGATGTTTTCAAAAAGTCTACAAAATAATCTTACATCCCAATACTTTCATTCAATTAAAAAAGTAGTTATTTTGTCAGCTTGTGAAATAGTATGCAACTCATTAAATATATCTAGAACTATTTCTATCTGAAGTACATTGAAAAAAGATTAGAACACTGACATAAATAGCCATCATCTGCAACATTTATCTTCACTTCATACTGAGGTACAGGAAATTCAAATAGAAGAAACTAAAATTTATTGTACTTTCAATCTGATGACTATTTGCGTTCACATTTTTTTTCCTTTGCATTGTAAAATGTATACTACTGATGTTTAGAGTGTAAAGCTATCTGAAGATCTGAGAAAGTAATAATTCATCCAGGAACTCCTATCTTAATCCCCTCATTAAACAAACAAAAATTCCTTTACATTCCTTCTTCTTGATTTTTCCCATTCATTTGCCTTCATAATTCATCAAGTCTATTTTGAACTTCTGAAATTCTTAAGAGGGACCAGAGAACGTCTTGAGGAAGGCAAATAGGGTGAAGAATGGTAAGCAATCTATGATCTGGTTATTTCAAGGAAAGGAGGATATTTGGCCTAGTGAAGAAAAAAATTAAGGGAGAAAATCACTGGTTTTTAATATTTAAAAGATATCATGTGAAAGATCAGTTAAGTTTATTGTGCAGCATTCCAGAGGGGGAGAAGTAGTACCATGGGACAGAAGTTACAGGCTGTTTATTTTTAGCTCAATATAAAAAAAATTCTAACAATTAGAACTGTCAAAAAAAGGAACGAGTTGCTTTTGGAGCTATGAGTCTCCTATCATTAGAGGTATTTCAAACAAATAAAGGCTAGACAACCCTACATTAAGGTCTTTTCAAATCAATTTATCAATTTAGACTCAATGATCCATTTCTATTTGCCTCCTAACAATTTTAATGGGTTCTTTCTGTCTGTGACACATCCACTCCAATTTCCCCATATACTTTCCTAATACTATTTTCCAGATCTCCTTGCTCCTTATACTAATTCATGATTTACTTTTTCTCTTCCTCTGCAGTCTGCTTGTCTCTCTCCAGTCTATCAGATGCTATTTCTTTCTTCTTCCCTTTAGTATAACCACTATCTTTTCTTATAGAAAATGAGAAAGCAGGAATGAATAACAGTTCAAGTTCACCCATGCACTAGTGTGAAAATGTCTATCTCTTCAGTCATATTTATTGCATAATCAGAATAAAAATTGCATAATAGAAAATTGCAAAAGGAAAAAAAAGTGGTTATCACCTTTCCAGTAGTAGTTCTAATGGATTCCTGTAATAATGCTGCAAGACATTTTCTGGTATAAAGTGCAATTTGTCTAATATATACAAAATTCAGTGTGATAGTTTCATGAGAATTTTTGTTTCGTGTCAATCCCAGCATGCAATGCAGCAACAAATTATGAAGAAGTGAATAGAGCCCTTGAGAAGTACCTTTGTCTACTTCCCTCCAGGCAAGGTTATAAGACTTCTTGGGAAGGAATTCTCATTACCTCTCTTAGCAATCAAATCTAATGTTTAATGCTCCCTACATATAATGGTAAGAGAGTAACTAGGTAAAAAAGATGTCACATGTAATGTGTTATAATGGTAACCAAAATGGGTACAGAAATAGCCAAATATGAAAGAATCAGCTTACTTGGCAATTTTCACAAATAGATCTCCAAGTATTTTCATTATTTTTCCCTTTGCTTAGAAGATCCTAAACCTCAAAAAATATCAAAAGTTAATTGTGTTCTCTAAAGATTTTTGATCTTTAACTTAAGTTCTATCTCATTAATGGGCCCATTTATTTTTAAGAGAGTATAGTGAAAATCAATGTGAAAATAACTAAAGTTTCTAGGCTTACAGGAAACAAGAAAAAAATGTATTGCACTTTCAATCAATCACCAAGCATTTATTAAGCCCCAACTACATACCGGTCATAGTGCTAAAAGAGAGAATACAGATTTTTTAAAGTGACATTCTCTATTCTCAAGGAGCTTACATTCTGAAAAAATGCACTAAATGATTCCTTAAAGTACCAAGTATATTTCCATCTATTGGCCAGCTTACTATTCCTACACATATTCCCTTATCCAATCTGACTTGTATGCATGACCTACCATCAAATGAGGGTAAATTTCCACTCATAATACTTGAGCTTCCTTGAGGTATGTCAAAAAGCTAAAAAGATCCGTTTTTCCCTTTCCAGACTATTTACAAAATAGGTGGCATCCATCAAAAGGGTGATGCTATTTGGCACCTAGTCCAGTGTGGTTGGTGCATATGCAATTTGAAAATGTCATTCCAAACGTATGATGAATATGACCTTGGATGAACTGCTAAGTATTGAAGTGAGCTGGTTCTCAATGCAACTGCCAGGCTGAGCAGCTCAAGGGGCCTAGAATTATCTAATAACAATCAATAAAGGAGTTGGAGGTGAGTGAGTCAGTGATCTCTATATTGTCCATGTATCATCAATGTAATTTTGGGGGTTTTTTGTAGAAGTCAATTAGGGACGAGATGTAAGGCTAATAAACTAGCATCTGGTTTGTTCCAAAATTTTTCTTAAATTGATTTCTCTGAATCTATTTTCCTTTCTTCTTCCAAATACTCTTTTTCTCTTATTCCTTGTCATTTTGATAAATGATGACAGATGCATTATTTTAATTAAGAGCTTTGGCCAAATACTTACCACAAAGTCTGTCTCTTACTTAGTAAATAAGACTTGGGGACTCATGTCAAGCACAAATTAAATGACTTGTCTAGTGTCACAGGCACGTTGAACCTCTACCTTATTAACTTTAAAACTAGCACTCAAAACACTGTGCATGCTATCTTGGACCATCACTAATGGCATAATAATTATTTAAATATAAATACATTGTGTTTATTATATGAACCTTTTCTATCTATTCCAGACTATTTCACTATAGTTTAATTTATGGAATATGTCTGGTTTTTGTTAACACAATGAAACAAAAAAGCTTGAGGTCTTTTAGCATGTCAATTTCTTTTTTGTTGCTGATATTTTTGTTTAGTGAGATGGGTTCCAGATTTATGGTTTTATTTCTATAGGGAACCCCCAGGGAAGAAACTCCCTCTAACAATGTGGAACAGGATCTATTCTGCAGCTCATAGTCTTAAAGAGTTTACTGGGTGTATCAGCAATGCAGCATTCACAAAGCCTACAGTAACTATAAGTATGCTGATATGGTTATTAATCACAAAATGTAACAGGCTGTCTACATGAGAAATATAGTCAGAGCATTTATTCAAGTACCAGAAGACTGAGTCCCAAAATCAGAAAGTCAAAGCCAACACAGTAGTTATGAAGTTGGCACATGTAGTTAAAGTAGTAAATACCCACATTCTCAAGCATTCAAAACAGGATGGGCGACCTCAGGCAAAGGTCCTCCTCTCCTCACTCAGGGCAACTGCACAGCGTTCAGGCAGCCTTGTGTCCAACAGCTCTGGCCCCTCCCCAGTTCTCCTCCCTGGCAGTCCTCAGCAAGAGTCCTTAGCAGAGATTCTGCCTGGCTCAAAGAAAAAGAAGTTCACGCTGCTGCCACTGCCACCACCGCCGCCATCACTGCCGCTGCCACTGCCTACAGTCACCAGCACGGATGGTAGCTTGGTTCCAGTGTTCTTTTGCTCCACCCCTTCCTGCTATGTCAGCAAGTTCAAGGGGCATGGAAGATCTTTAAATCTCAGTAGTTACCTTACCATGGTCAGATACCAAGTACATGCTACACAGGACTTGAACCCATAACTTCTTAACTCTGAGAAGGACTCTATATCCACTAGATCAAGCTTCCTTTCATATGTTAAGTTAGGAGACCTAATTTTCACAGCTAGAGAGAATGAACAATCAAAGCAAATAATGGGTCACTTGAAAACAACCTTTTTTTTTAATGAAAATCTGCATATTGGAAGATGTGCTGCTTCGTTGGCAACTTAACTTGCTTCCATGAACAGGCATAGAATGCCTGAGTCACCTGTAATGCTGTCAAAACTTGTAGGTGAGATGTAGATTTATCTCTACAAAAAAGCAAATTTTTAAAGGGCCTCTAGATGAGTCAAATATGAAAATTCCTTTCTAAGTGTTTAGTAATCAATGTTTTGCAATCATTTCTTCAAACAGACACCTAAAAAAAATATATGTATATCCAGGGTATCTTCTGCCTCCATTAACAAGCACAAACGAATCCTTAGCCTTTCATCAACCACTTCCACTTTGGATATAAATATTTTCACTCCCTTACAGCAAGAAATCCCTGTTCTATTCAAGGAGGGATACTCACTATAGACTATATTTCGAGCATTAACTCTCCATTTGGTCAGTGCCTTTCCATGCTTATTCACTATTCTCAGAAAGGGTCACAATATCATTGTGTTCAAAACACTGTAAATACTCCATCTTTCCAAATCAGTGAAGTGTACATTCATATTTTTTTTTGCTTTCTTTTTTTTTGGAGGGCAATTGGGGTTAAGTGACTTGCCCAAAGTCACACAACTGGTAATTGTGTCAAGTAATCTGGGGCCAGATTTGAATTCAGGTTCTCCTGACTCCAGGGTCTGTGCTCTACTAGCTACAGCACCTAGCCACCCCCAGTAAACATTGTTTTCCTGGCATTTAAGACCCTCCACAACTGGGTGCTTTCCTATTTGCTGACTTTGGATTACTATACTACTCCCTATCATATCCCAAATTCTAGACAAACTGAACTACTATCATCCTCTGTACATATCTGTAATGGTAATTAATTTAGGCAGTACTTTGTCCTTAGTAGCTAAGGCCTAAGGACTTCTGTGAAAGAGGAAGACGGTGTGAACTCTGTCTCCTGTTGCTGACATGGCAGGAGGGGGTTGGCTGAGACAAAAAGCCTGTGAGTGTGTGTGTGTGTGTGTGTGTGTGTGTGTGTCTGTAAGAAGAGTTACAAGGACAGAGAATCAGAATCAAGAATCTTCCTAGTGGTGGCTCCTGGTGAAGGAAGCAGAATTGTTCCAGCATTTGGGAGTTGGGCTGCTGGACTGAAGAACTGAGTTGGAGTTTTCTTGAAACCAGAATATGGCTGAAGTTTCTCTGCTGCCTGGAAGGCTGAGATTCCTTCTGGGTCCTAGGGCCAGCCAAATTGCTGGAGGACTGAAGAAACATGACCAGGATAAGCCTCTATTTGTTTGTGGCTTGGTAGATCCTTGAGTTCCCAGCAACAGAAGTGGTGAAGGTTTTGAGATGTGTTATATCCTGTGAATTTCTATGTGTACCAAGAACTTCCTGGAGGACTTGACAAGGAGCTGGGAGCTGTCTGCATCTGAATCCAAGGAACCAATGGATTCAAGTAGGAGCTGAGATCATAGAAGGGGATCCAGGGCATCTGAGAGACCACCTCAAGTGAAGATGAAGAAAAGGTCTGCCCTTGGATGTGTGATGAAATTGAAGTTTACTAGACACTAAGGGGTGGAGAGTTTGTGTAATTTTCTAATGATTGCATTAAGTGATTAATGATATTTAGAGTGATTGCTAGATAAGTGACTGATTGATTTAATCTATGATTGCCCCGTGAGTGGACTGATTATTGTATTGTGGAATGATCAAATGACTAAATAAGGAGGGTTTTCCCTTTAGGGAAACCAGATGATTGTTCTTTTGTTCTTTGTTCTAAATACTGTGGCCACTTTGGTGAAAACTAGGTGGTCCCTCTAATGTTAAGCTATTGTGAACACTATATTGTGATTTTCTGTGATAGGATGTAATGTTACGAATATTATATTGTGATTTGTTGTGAATGTTTGCCTTGATTTGTAATGGAATAAATGGAGTGTTCACTGTACTGTGCAATGAGAATCTTAAAAGCTGTTCACAACAGCATTCTTTTTGGAAACTGCCTTGCATGGCATTACAATATCTCACCCTTTCCTACTTTTATGCAAGACAATAGTTTAGAATCTATGAGAAGACGGGAAAATTTTGGAAAGAATTCTAGGAATGGAAGGGTTTTGCTTCTTACTAATGAAGGAAATACTTATGTCAATGAGATTACAGACCCATAGGAGTAAGGAAATAAGTTTTAACAAAATTTTGATACCTACCTAAACATCAATAAATGAATGAGAAGATTGCCTCTCTCTTCATAATATTTAAACATGCATATTCTTATATTTAAATGTGTATATGTAAACATATATGAATATTCATGCATACATATTTATGTACATATCCACACACACATATATTACATATATTCATACAAACTTACACATATCAAATGAGCTGACACAATAGACAGAATTCTAGTTTGGGATTTGGGAAGCCCTTAGCTCAAATCCTGCCTCAGCTATCTCATAGTTTTATCGTCCTGTGCAAATCAAATAACTGCCTGCTTCAGTTTTCTCAAGCATAAGACGGAGATAATAATAACACCTGACTCTTATGGTTGTTTTAAGGATCAAATGAAATAACATTTTTGTAAAGTACTTTGAAAATTTTAAAGTAGTATTTAATGTTACCTAGGAGACAGGAGGCAGCAGGTAGCTCAGTGGACAAAGCTCTTGGCCTGTAGTCAGGAAGATCCAAGTTCAAATCTAGTATCAGACACTTCCTACTTTTGTGACCTTGAGCAAGTCACTTAACATCTGATAACATCACCAAATGAATCCAGTGGAGAAGGAATGGCAAACCACACCAGTATCTCTGCCAAGATAATCCTAAATGGGGTCTCAAAGAGTCACACGTGACTGAAAAATGATTCACAACAATTATTAAAACCCCTCTAAATGTATAAATGCATACATGTATACATGTGTAGGCATATTTATGTACACCTATATATGTGCTTCTTTTGACCTTTTTCATGGTCAGACAGCCTAACATGACCAGAGAAATTAACTATGTAATTGAAAATAAGCTGGTTTCTCACTTGCCAGAGATATAAGTATAATAGACCCTTTAGTCCTAAAGAGGCTAAAAGAGAGACTGGTTCTGGTGGAAAATTGGTTGGGATGGAATATAATATAAATCCTTCAACCTTTACATCCTTTTAAAAGCTTCCTGCACAGTCCTGCCCACTATTAGCTTCTGGCCTTGGTTGAATACTTAGTAGCTATCCACTTCTTTCAAGAAATTTCCTCATTCCTAACTCCAGTGTTGAATGACTGAGATGGAAAAGAATAAGAAAAGAAAGGTAGGATTCACACCAATAGTTTTGAGAGTAAATTGAAAAGGACCGAAAATCCAGAATTCTATAAAAAGGATGAAATTCATAGAGCTGTAATTCTATACAATCTGATTAAATGCACATACTCTACATTTAGTTAGGGTAGATTATTAGGAATATAACTCCAAGTAATTGTCTTTCTGCAGGATATCTGATGAGTTTGTAAACAAATAAATTGGCTTATTTTGTTAAATAATGAAAGAGTTTATCCTTTACCATGCCTTTTCAAATAACACAAAACATGAACAATTTCAAGACTATCTCTGTTATTTACCTATATTATGCTACTTTAATGTTATTTTTATATTCTAATTTTTCAATGAATTTCTATGCATTTAAACACAAAACTGAGCATTCCAAATGCCTAGGATACAGTAGATTCCTTAATTGTTGCAAGAAATCCTTAATCTTCATTTATTGCATTTCCTCCTTTAATCTTTTGATGAATCATTGAAAAAAATATTTTTGGATATATAATTAGAGATTCTAGAGTACTAAGTTATTCCTTAATACCAAATTATCTGTTTAGATGGGTTTTTCTTAGTAATAATAGCTCACATTTGACAGTACTCTTTTGTTTACAAAGTACTTTCCTTACAATAACATTATAACCTTATTCAGTCAATGAGTACAAATGTTTTCCATCTATGATGAGTAAACATCATAGTTTTATCTCTGATATTTCTCACTTATGCCCCATTCTCTTCTTTTTTAACATAACCACGGTGGAGTAGGCCCTCATTGCTTCATGCCTAAACTATCACAATATCCTAAGCTAGACTTGGGGAAGCTGTGAACTTAAGGCCATATATGGCCTTGTAGGGCCTTGGTTACAGCCTTTTGAATGAGTCCAAGTTTTATAGAAGAAATCCTTTTATTAAGGGGATTTGTTCTGTGAAATTTGGATTCAATCAAAGGGCCAGACTTGAGGACCTTGAGGGCCACATGTGGCCTTGAGGTCACAGATTTCCCACCCCTGAAACTATCACAATTGATTGGTCTCCCTACCTCGAGATTCTCACCACCCCAGTCTATCCTCCACTCTTCTGCCAAACTGATCTTTTGATCTTCAATATAGCACAAGGCTAACCATGTCACTCCACTATTCAAGCACCTGTAGTAGTTCACTCTTGCCTCCAGGATCCAAAATAAAGTCCTCTTTTTGGTCTATAAAGCCTTCCATAACATGGCACCTTCTTAGTTTTCTTACACTTCCTCATGCTAACCCATATCCCCAAACTAAACCTTTGTCAATCAATCCAGTGACACAGGCCTTCTTGCTGTTCTCTACACAAAACACTCTATGCACATACTCTGGCCATTTTTACTTGCTCTTTTACAAGTCTCAAACTCTTTCCCTCTTCATCTCTACCTCCTGACTTCCTTGACTTCCTCCAAAATTCAGCTAAACTCATATCTTCTGTAAGTAGGCTCTCCAGATTCCTGTGTGGTGCTACTGCCTTCCTTCTGCTGGCTTTTTCCAATTTATCCTGTCTATTCCTTGTTTGTTCATAGCTGTTTGCATCTTGTCTCTCATTAGACCAGAGGTTCTCAACCTGTGGGTCGCAACTCCTTTGGGAGTCGAACGACCCTTTCACAGGGGTCACAGGGGTCGCCAAAGACCATTGGAAAACGCATATTTCCAATGGTCGTAGGAACCCAAGACACAGCTCCTCTATCCGTTCCCAGGCAGGTTCACCCACATACAGAAACACCCACATATGAGTATTAAAGGGTCACAGAATTAGGAAGGTTGAGAACCACTGAATTAGACTGTTCTTTGAGAACAGATAGTCTTTTGCTTTTGTTTGCATCTACAGCACTTAGCAAAATGCCTGACACAAAGTACGTGCTTAATAAATCCTACCTGACTGAGGTCATTGAAGTATATATTAAGTTTAATATGATAGTAAGAAATGCCTTTCTTGTTATTGTTCCCTTCTTAATGTGCTCCTTTTTTGTATTTTTAAATATTTCATTTCTGCAGTTTTCTTTTTCTTTTTTTGCATGACTTTCACTTTCCACCTACCTTCACTCTTATTCAGTCTTTCATCCATATTCTACCACCTTTAAATCAAACAATTCTTAAGGAAGATGATGAGATTTTGAAGCAAAAATCTGAAGTCACCCAGCTTTCCATTCAATTCAACAAACAAATTCAATTCAAAACAATATTTATTAAACACCTGATATGAACAGCCTTGTGCAAGACACTAGAGGAGATAAATTTTGATAAGTTGTGAAATCACCTTAATCTTTGGTATTCCCTTTGTTCTTTAACTCTGTATTAGAGATCGCTAATTCACAGATCCAGACACCTTAATTATATTCTTGGAATTGAGCCCAGAGGTCAGGTAGTGGGAAGCTGATCAAGCCCACTCTGTTTGCATGAACACTGTTCAGTTGTTTCATCAAGCCACGTGACACGAAGGGAAGCAGATGGAGGCAGTGACAATAGGACAGAAGAATCCTGAGACCAAGACTCTGGAACACCCCCTAGAGTTACTCTTAGACTGTGGCATGATGTTCCATACATAAACATCAATCACTTCATTCAGTGACATGTATTAAATCTTTACTTATTCCAGACATTGTCCTAAACTCTAGGAGCACAAAGGGGAAAAAAAAAGTCTTTGCCTTCCAGGACCTTGCAATTTAAAAAAGGATACAAAATATACAGAAATTGATGCCATGAAGATCACTTTGCATGGGAAAGCACTAGCATCTGGGGTCCAGCACACTAGGAAAGAGCTCCTGGGCCCAATGGCAGTAGTTGTTTGCTATATACGTGAACCCTAATCTTAGACTGAATTACAGAAAACTGCACTGACATACAGGAAATATAAAACAATACAGAGTAATAAGAAATATATATTTGGATTTTTGTTTTTATTTTCTGAAACTGGAATTTCCTATGTTGTTCCTGAATGTGCCAGGAATATTAAATATCCCTCCTAATAACTTTTATTTGTTTGGCCATTTTTTTCCAGTTGTACACAGAGGTACTATTGTTGTTCATTCTTTTCAATCATATCTGATGCTTTGTTACCCCATTTTGGAGTATTTTTGACAAAGATACTGGGATATTTTGCCTTTCCTTCTCCAGTCATTTTACAGATGAGGAAACTGAAGCAAATAGGGTTGAGTGACAGGCCCAGCGTCACACAGCTAATAAGCGTCTGAAACCAGATTTGAATTCAGGATGATGAACTTTCCTGACTCTTGGCCCAGAATTCTATCCACTGTGCCACCCAGCTGTATGCCCTAATAATTGGAACCCCTAATACAGGCTCTTGAGAATAGCTTTTAATAAAGACCACAATAACAGCCCCAAACTAGTATTCATCTAGTGCCAACTATGTGCCAGACACTGGGCTAAGTGCTTTACAAATATTATCTCTTTTTATTCTCAAAACAACCTAAGGAGTTAGGTGCTCTTATTATTTTACAGTTCAGTTAAGTGAGGTAGACAGAGGTTAAGTGTCTTGTCCAATGTCACACAGCTAATAAGTGTCTGACGGTCAAATCTGAACTCAGATCTTTCTGATTCTAGATCCAGCATCTATATACCTGGCACCAACCAGCCTAGATTGTATCATTAATGGAAGACAGTGGAACTTGGATTGTATGGCATTAAAAACTATGCAAGGTTATGAAGGAGGGCAAAGGCATCCCTTCCAGTACTAGGTCCCTGGCCTACAACTGACGAGTAAAGATGGACATAAGGAAGTCTAGTAAGGCTGCAGCAGGTGATCTGTCAGAAGACGTGTCTGAGAGTCAAAACCTGAAATAGCAGAACTAAGAAACAAATTATTTTGAAGAGGAATTGAAGAGGAATAGGAGGGGGGCAGGGCCAAGATAGCAGCATAGAAGCAGCAAGGTTCTGCAGCTCCCACACAGCCACCCTAAATACCCATAAAATATGACCCCATACAAATTCTATGGCTCTCAAACTCACAAAAATACAGAAAACACATCTCTTGCTGGAGGCAGCTCAGCAGAAGGGGCTCATCGCAGCAGGACAGGAGCTGAGGAAAGCCCAGCCTGAAACTGCAAATGCAAAAACATGGCCAGGCCCCAAGGCAGTCAGGAGGAGCCGGCCGAACTGCAGCCAGTCAACAAGAGAGAAGATCCATAGTGCCTTGAGGAACTCCACATGTACCAAGGCGTGAAAAATAAGGATTAGAGAAAGGCAGCTTGGGAGGAGGGGCTCATCAAGCAGGACGGGAGGCAAGACCAGTCAAGCCTGAAACTGAAACAAGGCCAGGCCCCAGGGTAGTCGGGAGGAGCCAAGAATCCCAAGCCTCAGCTTGAGTCTACTTCAGAGAAGATCTACTTCACATTTAGCAAGATAGGATTACAGAAGGTCAGTGAAAGTGAAACTTTGAAACTTAATTTGGGGGAGTTAAACCAGTTCAGCCAATCTGCCCCCAGGGCAAGGAAGCAGTGGGGGAAGGGCAGGAATTGCTGTAACAGGTGGCTGCCCCACTGGGCTGCTTCAGAGCCCCTGGCCTGCGGACTCTGCAGGGGGCTGAGTCAATTGATGAGGGCCAAATGCTCTTGCGTTGAGTGGCCTGGATCCAGATTGTGGTCTTGGGTGGTGGTCCTAGGGTGCGCTCTCAGCAAGCCAATGCTGGGGGGGTTGCAACACTCCCCTAATAGCTCCAGCAGCTGGCAAAACCCCAGCGATTTGGAATAGAGCTTTCCCCTCTGGAAGCAGAGTTCCACAAAGTTAAAAAAAAGAAAACAAAACAATTAATTGACTGGCCAACATGAGGAAAAGGAAGCAAAATAAGAACAGCAATAAAACTCTAGAATCCTTTTTTGTGGACAAAAGGGATCAAAGGATGGAAAGGGAGGAAGACAACACAGTCAGAACTGCCACATCAAATGCTTCCAAGACAATTGAAGAATGCCTAGAAACCATATATGAACTGAAAAAGGACTTT
Source organism: Pseudocheirus occidentalis (assembly GCA_028646575.1). Classification (NCBI taxonomy): domain Eukaryota; kingdom Metazoa; phylum Chordata; class Mammalia; order Diprotodontia; family Pseudocheiridae; genus Pseudocheirus; species Pseudocheirus occidentalis. The sequence goes on from CM053594.1 coordinate 305,688,569, forward strand.
GAAAACCAAATAAGAGAAGAGGAGGCAAAATTGGGAAGAGAAATAAGAATGATGCGAGAAAATCATGAAAAGAGAGTCAAGAACCTGACTGAAGAAAACAACATTTAAAAAATAGATTAACTCAAATGGCAAAAGAGGCCCAGAAAGCCAATGAGGAGAAGAATGCCTTAAAAAGCCGAATTTCCCAGAGGGAAAAAGAATCTCAAAAGCATTCTGAAGAGAATAATTTCTTCAGATTTATAGTGGAGCAAGTAGAAGCTAATGACTTTATGAGAAACCAAGGTACTATTAAAAAGTTGCAAAGAAATTAAAAAATAGAAAGTAATGAGAAATATCTCCTTGAAAAAACCACTGACCTGGAAAATAGATCCAAGAGAGAAAATTTGAAAATTATTGGTCTACCTGAAAGCCATGACCAGAAAAAGAACTTGGAAAGCATCCTTCAAGAAATCCTCAAAGAAAATTGCTCTGATGTTTTAGAATCAGAGGGCAAAATAGAACTTGAAAGAATTCACCAATCACCTCTTCTAAAAGATCCCCAAAAGAAAACTCCTAGAAATGCTATTGCCAGGTTCCAGAATACCCAGTTAAAGGAGAAAATAT
>CM053594.1:305697457-305719957 GCA_028646575.1 Pseudocheirus occidentalis
TCTCTCTCTCTCTCTCTCTCTCTCTCTCTCTCTCTCTCTCTCTCTCTCTCTCTCCCTCTCTCTCTCTCTCTCTTTCTCTCTCTCTCTCTCTTTCTCTCTCTTTCTCTCCCTCTTTGTTGTGTATCTCTGTATCTCTCACTCACACACATATGTGTAATGATAATAAAAATCATTGAACAATAATTCTAATTCATACTAGAATATGATAAGAGAAGGGAAGAATTTTGGGTTGCGAAATATTTTTTAAAATTATGTTTCCACACAGGTGCAGGGAAGTAGGTCTTGTTTTAAAGACCTAGTCGCTTTTTGAAAAAACAATTCCTAGAACAGGGGGAAAACCAGTCTTGCCCAAGTTTGTAGTTAAGATAGGGTAAGTAGGTCAGTCAGGCTCTAAGTACACATGTTTAATTGCCTTGTGAATATTATCCTCTCCTCCCCCCAGTGGAGTTAAGGCTCATTTTAATGCAGGTGTGATGTATGTGAACATATTTGGAGGAAGGGAGGATCATGAGAAAGGGGAACATGAAATAGGCATGCAGGGAAGTTGTACGCCTCAAAGGACTCAAGCAATGAGGAAATGAGGGAGGGACTTCATTTTGGGACAGCCTCTAGTGTGTGTTGTTGAATAGGCAGCACACTCAATCCTTGCAAGAATTGTAGAATAAATAAGCATGCCTCATCTATCTCTGGAGTCTTTGTCTTTCATTTGGAATTTTTATAAGCAATGTGCTGAACAGGGGATAAGGAAAGTTGTGTGGAATCATTTCAGTAGAGACTTAAAGAATAGTTAGGCTTATTATAGTTGGAGATGTAGAGATGTGGGAAGTGGGGAAGACTGGGAAGGAATTTCAGTTATAGGAAATGGTGCGCTCAAAAGCATGAAGGTAGCTAAACGCTAGATAAGTTCAAGCAGCAGTGTATAATATAGCTTGAGCAGGACATGTATGGAGTGAGGGGAGAATCTGATAAATGTCATCAATGTCCTATAGATTAAGTATTGGTATTTTCAAGATTGTTTTTTGTTGGCACTCTCTTTACTTGCATTTTTTTCAATGTGTATCTTGGAAGCCTTAACCTAACACCACACATGGACACAAACATTTTCTTAAAATAATGTACATTATCTTTAACACGGAATCAAGCTATATGTTGGTCACTTTAGGGTAAATTTCAGCTCAATGACAAATATGCAAATCATGATGCGTCAAATTTGTAAATTTTTAAGCTAAAGAAGAAAATGAAGTTCAGAAACTTTTACAAATCTCCTGAAGAGCAGACAGTGGTAGATCTGTAACTCAAGCCCAAGTCTTCTGATTCTGAAGCAAGGGTTTTTGTCCACTATATGAGAAGTAACATGGTACGATGTATAAGCATGATGGATCTGGACTCAGGAAGTCAGACAGTTAACTAGCTTTTGTTAAGCATCTACTATTTCCCAGGCACTTTGGTAAGTGCTGTGTTCAACTATCTTCATTGGATATGAGCTATATGACCAAGGGCAGAATAAATAATGAGTGAAAATACTTAGGTAAACATCTCATTTGAGGCATTTACTAACTTTGTGACTCTGGGCAAGTCTCAATCTTTCTAAACATTATTTTCCTCATCTGAACAATGGACCATGCACAATCTTTTGATTATTTAATGGTTTATGTTCCCAAGTCTTGTAAAACTGGCAAAATAGTAGAGTAAGAAAAGATGCAATAGAATATTTCCTCCATAAAGGTAGAGTACACCATTCCAGAAATACTCACACAATAATTGGGAAGAATGAGTCCAACTAGGAGAGCTTGGGAAACCAGAGAACACTAAATGGGAAGCACACGTGTAGTGCTTCATATTCCTGGCCAGGATAACATACATGGAGGGGCAACAGATCCTTGATACTATAGCGCCCCTGGTGGTTTCTAGTAAGGTCATCACACTCCCTGTTGGGGCTGCCTGTTGCCCCTAGCATCTGCCTAGCAGGATTGCTGTGATAATCAAATAAAATAATACATGAAAGGAACTTTGAAGACATTTAAAATATTTTACTCCTATTATTGATGATACAAAGTACAGAGGGTCAAATGGATATTTATCGAGTAGCAAAGACAAGGAATATCAAGGATCAAGTCACATGAGAACACAAAAGAAAAGCGTCAAGATGGCATAGAAAGACAATTCCATAATTGTTTAATATTTAGCTTTCAGTGAAATATAAGACATTAATGCAGGGAAATTTGGTCTGTTTATATTGAATCAATCAGTGCAACAATTTGTTTTCAGTCACTGAAATTAATCATGATAATACCTAAATCTGCTAACATCATTGAGGCAGAAGTTTTTGTTGCTTGAATTATGCAGATAATTACAGTCAATTAGGCTATAACACTTGTTTTGAAAATGCAGATTTGTTCCAAGGCAAGTGATATGTAGGGCCTTAATCCACTTCACTTTGCATATGTAAGTATAGTAAGAGTAAGTGGATCAGAAGAGAAAGATTATGTCTTGAAAATATTATTTTGAAGTAATACATGTCTCTGTGTTGTCTGTATTTAATAAGTATGGACAAAATGCAAATTACACATTAAAATCTAATGGGAAAGCCTGGTCATCTGTCAACTTATCCTAGAGTGAAGCTATCTATAGGACACAGATCCTTTCCCTTTTATCACTACTGCCTCTTTGTACTTATGTCCAGACACCTCACATGGGGGAAATCCTCAGGAAATATAAAAAGAAAATCCCAACAACCAACCATTGACTGTACTTTAAATAACTTCTAGTAATAACTGCAGGTTGGGCTCACTGAGATTACAAGTGTCATGCTGAAGAAAGGGATGGACTCCCTGAGGTTGACTGACAGGAAGCAAGCTACCCAAACAGTTATGAATCATTTTAAAAGTCGCCACTTCTTTTAGGAGATGAAAGAAACCTATTGGGCTCTCAGTCATGCGGGGAAAAGGCTCAGCAGGGATAATAAGAGGTTTGACTAGTGAATGAAAGTGGGGATTATTAAAAATAAAAAAATAAAAAGTGTTCAAAGAGGTAGCAAACCCAACTGTCAAGTTGAATGGGAAAGGAAGGGGGAATTTGAATTAAAAGAATCATGGTAAAAGAAAAAAATAATGTGATGCCAGATTAATAAAGCTACCAACTGAGTAACTGACTCTTTTCTAGTCCAGGATTAAAGTTGGTAGGGAAGAAGGTGAAGGGAATTTTACTGGGTATAATTTAATGTATTTATTTAGACATATAGGTTTGGAAGGAAAGACCTTTCCTCTAGGAGAATTTACATGTTATCTCTAACTATTATTTTTTTAGCATTTAAATAATTGAATTCCAAATTTTATCCCTCCTTGTAATCCCTCCCCCCATGCACTGAGAAGGCAAGCAATATGATACTCATTTTACATGTGAAAACATGCAAAACATTTTCATATTACCCATGTCACACACACACACACACACACCAAGCAAATAAAGAAAACAAGAAAAAAAATTACTTGGGTTTGCACTCAGAGCTCATCCATTCTCTCTATGGAGTTGGATAGCAATTTCCTTTATGAGTCCTTTTGAATTATCTTGGAACACTGTATTGATTAGAGTAACCAAATCTTTCACAGTCAATAATCATTATAATATTGCTATTACTGTGTACAATGTTCTCCTGGTTCTGTTTTTCATCAGTTCAAATATATCTTCCCATGTTGTTTTTTTTCTGAAACCTTTTCCCTTATTATTTCTCATAACATAATAGTATTCTAGCATTCCATCACAATCATACGCCGAAACTTGTGCAGACATTCCTCAACTGATAGGTATGCCTTCAATTTCTAATTCTTTGTCACAAGAAAAAGAGTTGATATGTCTGTGTGTGTTTCTGATACATTACATTTCTCTTCAGAGAAGATATATCAGGAAAATATAGAAAAGGGCTCATGGGAATAGGTAATGATTTTGAAAATTTGGATATGCAACACTATTCATTTTGAGGTCTATGTTTTTTGATGGCAAAGAGGAGAGGAGCTTAGGGGAAAAATATTTTCTTTCTCCCTCTAGTATTCTCTCCTAGAGGTCTGTCTGCAGTGAGCCTCAGGGGAAGAATAATTGTTCTCTATTTGATAGCCTACTCGGCTGTCAGCTCTTACACTTTCCAGCGTCTCTAAAAGTCACATAGGAAAATGACAGAGCAAGTTCCCACGGATGATCACTCATCCATTAGAAAAGTGCCAATGGAAGGAGAATAGTTGGTATGTGGCAAGGGACTCAGCAACCATTTTTAAATTCCTGCATTTTCCCTCTAACCCATCAAAACCTCATCTGAGAAGGCTTACTTCCACAGGTTTAGTGGACAGTGAGGTTTTATTCAGAGATTAAAATGGAAAATCAAAACATTTTTCTAATGGAAATTAGAAGAAACTTGGAGGAAGAAACAGGTGAATTATTTTTACATATAAGTATATAGATGAATTTTTAAACATTTTGGGGTATACCCTTCAGCAAGTTGTTAAGAAATGGTTTTAAATGATCTTTCTGAATACAGTTTCAAGACAAAAACAATCACACATAATTTATACTTAACACTAATTTTCTGTACATGGAGAGCTCAATTATCATCTTGAATAGTCTTTGTTTCAAATAGCACCATGGGGAAGAACAGAATGAGGCAGAATTTGAATTCTGATTGAAAGTGATGGCACACTATTATTGATTAGTGTTTATTCTTAGCATTAGGCTATATAATTGCATTGGGATATTGTTGTTATTGCACTTTGATTAAAAGTAACATAGAAAAGCAAAGTTCTTTTTCAGAACTATTAAACAAAATCACCAAGAAATAAGACAAACCTATACAAATGTTCTATTTTCCCATCTCTTCTCCCAAGAAAGCCAGATGGCTTTATGGTTTATCAGCCTTTGACCTACCTATCTAGGAAATTTTATACTGGAAAAGAAGAAGAAAATGTGTGTGGGGGGCAGAATAACATTAACCTTTAAGGTGACTTTTTTTTGGTCTGCAATGGTTTTTTTGCTGGAGTATATAAGGAGTGGGTTTAAAGAAATAATATGAGATTGAAAGAATCCATTCAAAAGGAAAGCTTGGCAGTGTGCTTTATGGTACAGCAATAAAGCCATGAATTCTGACTGAGCTGAATACAGTTGCTTTGCAATGCCTGATGCCTGAAGAGAATCTAGTTGCCAAGGGGAAACAAATTATTCAGTAAATTTTGAGCATCTTGATAATATGGGCATCAGAGACAATGAAATAATAAATTTCCTCTTTTTCCCCTCAGACTCAGGATAAAATTATCTATCTTTCATCTATCTATCTATTATCTATCTATCTATCTATCTATTCCCTAAAGAATATGGATAATGATTTTTCTTCTTCTATTTGCTTTATCTCATCAAAAGATAACAGGAAAAACTTAGACTAGCCCAATTCACACATCTTTGGGACCTGTGTCATCTTTTGTGTGATCTAATACAGGTGGGAAAGGAAGCTGTGCTTTTATCTTTCATGATTAGAATATGCCCCTTGGTGCTTGGGATAGATGTTGAAGTACCAGGGAGTGTCTGCCTCCAATTGCCTAAAAACATCCTATAAAGAACTTCTGGGAGTACTAAATAGCACTAAATAGCAGTATGGCAGAAATTAGGTTTAGATCAGTATTTCATATCTTATAGCAAAATAGTCTTGAAATAGATAATGTGATCTATATTTAAAATGTCATATCATAAACCAATTAGGGAAACAGGAAAGAAATTACACATCAAATCTATGGATAGGGAAGGATTGATGACTAAAAATGAGATAGAAAGAACAGAAGAGAAAACAGATTATTTTAAAGTTAAAAAGTTTTGCACAAACAAATACAGAAAAGTTTAGAAATGAAGTAATTAACTTTGAAAAAAATATTTTAAGTAATGTTCCCTGATAGAGGTCTCATTTCCACAATATATAAGGAAACGATTCAAATTTATAAAAAGACATTCCTTAGTTCATAAATGGCCTATGTGTGTGAAAAAGGAAGTCCTCAAAGGAAGAAAGTGAGACTATCTAAACCCACAAGAAAAAAAATATTCTAAGCCACTGATTATCACAGAAATGCGAATTAAGAAAAAAAATTCTAAGCTTCTATCTCATGCCTCTGAGATTGTTGGAGATAGCAAAAAAAAATGTTGGGTGAGGAGACTACAGGAAAACAAGCTCATGTATGCTCAGTTGTTGGAGCTTTGAATGGTTCCAATCATTTCAGAAGGCAAGTTGGAATCATGTGCAAAGAGTTCCCAAACAAACAGTGCATCCCATTTGACCTGTACATACCTGTACTAGGCTTATGTCTCAAAGATATCAAAAAGGTCCTATATGTATTTTTAAAAAAGATTTATAGCAGTTCTTTTTGTAGCAGTAAACCCTGGGAATCAAAGAAATGCTTATGCATTTGGGAACAGCTGAACAAACTATAGTATATGAATATGATGAAATATTATTGTGCTGAAAGAAATAAGTGGGGGAAAGATGGTTTCTTCAAAGAGATCTCAGAAGATTTGTATGGAGTGATGCAAAATAGAGTTTCTGGGACGAGAAGAATGTTTTACCTTAAAATGTCAATATCTAAAACCAAGAAGATTTGAAAGATTTAAGAATTCTGACCAACTAAATTACCAACCATGACTCCAAAGGATGAATGAAAAAGAACACTGCCCACTCCATTACAATGGGATGATGGATTATAGTAAATTAGGAATATATTTTTGGATGTGAGAAATGTAGCAATATGTTTTGTCTAACTGTGTTTATTTTGTACAGGGGTTTTGTATGTTGTTAAGGTGGGTGATGAGAAAGAAGAAAAAAAATAAGCGCTTAATAGCTGGGAAAAAAAATAAGTGAACATGCTCTACCAACATGCTATTTCTTTACTCTTAAAACAAAGGAAAACCTGGGGCAGAGTAAAGATGGCAGAGTAAAAGCAGGAGCACTCTGTGAGCTCCCCCCATAACCACTTCAAATATCTATAAAATATGACTCTAAACAAATGTTAGAGCTCCAGAACACACAAAATGACAGAGAAACAAACCTCCCACTGGAGGCAGCCCAGCAGGCATACAGGAAGGGTTCATCACAGCTCACTGGGAGCTAAGTCCAGCACAGCCAGAAACTTTGGCTTTAGCCCCAGGGCGGCCAGGACAAGCCACGGTTGGAAACTTCGGGAGAGTGGATCACCAGCAGCAGTGGCAGTTTCCAGAATTATCAACCCATAAGAAACAAGGACAAAGTGAAAGGTCAGAGGCTACATTTGGGGGAAAGGAGCGGTTCTGGCCATCTGCTCCAGGGCAAGAAAGCAGTGGAAGAAGCAGCCCTGCAGCCACCTCCATGTCGCTGCTTTGGACCTCCCAGCCTGCAGATTGCAGTGGGGCCAAGCAATAATTCAGAGGCTAAGTGCTCTTGCCTTAACCTGCCTGGATTAGGATCACAGTCTTGGGTGGTGGCCCTGAGGTGTGTGACCAGTGAGCCAAAGCCAGTGAGGGCTGCAGAGCTGGCAGCCTCCTAATACCTCTGGAAGCTTTGAAAATCCCGGCAATTGGGGGCAAAGCTTTCCCCACTGAAATCAGAGTCCTACAGAGCCCAAAAGTCAAGTAATTGAATGGCAACATGAGCAGGCAAAGGAAGCAAAGCAAGAACAGCAATACAACTTTAGATTCGTTTTTTGTGGACAAAAAGGATCAAACCATGGGACAGGAGGAAGACAACACAGTCAGAACTCCTGCAACAAAAGCTTCCAAGAAAAATGTTAACTGGTTATAAGCCATAGAGGAGCTTAAGAAGAATTTTGTAAACCAAATAAGAGAAGTGGAGGAAAAATTGGGAAGAGAAATTAGAATGATGCAAGAAAATCATGAAAAGAGAGTCAACAATCTGACTGAAGAAAACAACACCTTAAAAATAGATTAACTCAAATGGCAAAAGAGGCCCAAAAAGCCAATTAAGAGAAGAATGCCTTAAAAAGTCAAATTTTCCAGATGGAAAAAAAAATCTCAAAAACTTTCTGAAGAGGATAATTCTTTCAGAATTAGATTGGAGCAAATGGAAACTGATGACTTTATGAGAAATCAAGATACAACAGATACAAACAAATGAAAAAAAATAAAAGGCAATGTGAAATATCTCGTTGAAAAAACCACTCACCTGGAAAATAGATCCAGGACAGGCATTTTTAAAGTTATTGGACTACCTGAAAGCCATGATCAAAAAAAGAACCTAGAAAGCATCCTTCAAGAAATTCTCAAGGAAAATTGTCCTGTTATTTTAGAACCAGAGGGAAAAACAGAACTTGAAAGAATTCAGTGATCACCTCTTGAAAAAGATCCCCAAAAGCAAACTCCTAGGAATGTTATAGCCAGGGTCTGGACTTCCCAGATCAAGGAGAAAATATTACAAGCTGCCAAGAAGAAACAATTTAAATACCATGGAAACACAATCAGGATAACCCAGAATCTAGAAGCTTCTATATTAAGGGATTGAAGGGCCTGGAATATAATATTGTGGAGATTAAGGGAGCTAGGATTAAAACCAAGAATCACCTACCCAGCAAAATTGAGTATAATGTTCCAGGGGAAAATGTGGTCATTCCATGAGATGGAGGACTTTCAAGCATTCTTGATGAAAAAACCAGAACTGAATAGAAAAATTTGACATTCAAATACAAGAAGTATGAGAAGGCAAACATGGAAAATAACTTGTAAAGAACTTATCAAAGATGAACTCTGCAGTTTCCAATGAGAACTCCCATGTGGAGAGCTTCCTTAGTCTGATGCCTGAGCAGACCAGTGGCAGGCATGAAGAACTGGTTTCCCCTTCCTCTCTTTCCAGAATATTCCTTCAAGCAGTTGGGGGAGAAAGGAAAAAGAGGGGATTTTTGTGATATGAAACTCCCATGCTTTTTCCTCAGCTCATATTCTAGAGGCATTTAATGATCTTGAATATGCATGTGTATTTTATCACTCTCACCCCTTAACTATCTCATTTAGTTTAATATAACAATTTATATAACAAAACATTAATTAAAAAAAAAGAAAACTGAAGCTCTTCCATCTGTTCACTGCTTTCTGTAGCAGCTGAGGTCAAATGAAAAAAACGGGTGTTTGGGGGCTAGGGTGGGGTGTCTGGGGTGAAAGAAAAGAATTTACTTGCTCCCCTGAATAAACAGAGGAGCATGCCAACTGAAATTCCCTCTAACTCAGGGGCTATAGATCAAGTGATGCCCTCCTTCCAGCTTATTATTCATGAGTAATCTAGATCCAGTTCCATCCTTGACTCATGATCTGGATGCCTCTTTGGGTTTCTGTTCTGACCACTCTAACCTGCTCCACACTGCCATGACCCAGCCTCAGCTTCACATGGCAATTCTCCTCAAGTTGCTGTAATGTAACATACAAGAAAATCCTTCTTCAGGGCTTCTGCACCAACAGCCAAGTTCCAGGACCTCTACAACAGCAGCACTGTCCACCATCAGGGGATTCTGGAAAAACAACATCAAAACAGACAGACAAAATACCAGCATCACAGCCATGCCTCCTCAGTTCTTGGCAGCTCCAGGTGGCAGTCCTCAAAAGTCCTGGGCAGCTCCAATGAGCTCTCAATAACTCAGACTCCACGATACTGGATACTGCTCTTTCCAAAAGTCCTTCTTCTTCTGGCCTTCTCCAGGCTTGAGCCTTTTTCAATTCATGGCTCCTTCCAGTTCAGTCCTCTTTCTTCATGTCAACAAGTCCATCCCACAAGTGGGATTAACAAGCTCTGGGTCTTAACACTCAACCCAAAAGCCAAGTCAATTCAGGGGCATCTCCAAATTCCATTACCATTACAGTTGCTTGTTATAGTTTCCCTCTAAAGCCCACCAAAGATCATATGGGAAGGGGGAGAGGATACCACTGGAACTGCAGTAATTCTTGATTGTTTGCCTAACTAGTAGGCAGTTCCCTTTTCCCTCAGGTTTTGATAGTACTTTTCATGGGTGAGCCAAGATAAGTTAAATGCACATTATCTCGTTTGAGTCTCAGAATAGTACAGTGTGGTTAATGATACAGATACTACTGTCTATCTCACAAATAAGGAAGCTGAGGGTCAAGAAGGTTGTGATTTGACCATTGGATTCACAATTGTAAGTCTCAGGCAGAATTAGAATATGGATTTTCTCTTATTCTAAGCCCAACGTTATTATGCCATACTACTTGGCACATGAGCTAGCCAGGCCATACACTTTTCTAGGACAGCAGTTAAAGCTTAGGCATTAAAATTCTGCCTCTAATTAAATGGTAGGAAGCAGTAGGGGGAAGCTTCACTTGTTTAAACTGTTCTTCAAATTTCTCTGCTGAGAATGTGAAAAGAAAAGAGGTTTGACTCAACGATTTTTAAAATCTCTTCTGACTACTGCAATTCTACATGTAAATTAGCTCAAATCCAAGGAATTTTGGTTCTAGCTACACATACAAAATAAAGGTAGAAATTTGGAACAGAGGATTGAATTAGAAGGTGATGTCTCAGCCATTTTCCACTTGAATTTTTCTTGTGTTTGTTTCTGATCCATTCCTTCCCATTCATTGACATGACAGATCCAGAGTATCTCATAGCTCCTCATGTATCACCCCCCCAAAAAAAAGGAGGGTGGGGTTTTAAAGCACAGGATTCCAATGAAGAATTAAGTAGAGGTTACCAAGAATTTTTAACTCTAAATCAGGCAAGTGTCTGGGACAAGGGACTGGGATCAGGCACAAGAGGGCTCAAAGATAAGTCAAATACTTGAGGCCTCAGGTATCCTTAGCTGACTGACTTTTCTAATTTCCAAAGTAATTTGATATTGGGGTAGAGGGGCTGGGAATTTTCCTTTCTCTCTCCTCAGTGAGAAAAAAACAAACAAACACAAAACTAATACAGCTACAAAGCTGAGAACTGATCAACCACTTAAAGAAAGCAGATAAAGCCTCTTGATCCCCCAGTTTAAGATCTGCATAATGAAGGGTCTGTCTCTCTCATTAATAGAGCTAAAGTTTAAGACTTTAGACTCAGAGTTAAATGATAAAGGATAGAATCTACTCCTCTGCTTATGAAGAAGAGGTTACACATACTGCAGCAAAGAAGATCCAGAACCAAAAGGTGGAAGCAGAGAGAAGCTCCTCAACCGTATGTCCAGCATAGCAGTCATTATCTGGTAACCACAAGACAAGTTGGAGCACCACTCAACAGAGACTGCATGCTTGGCAGACTCCAGACCATGTGTGACCCTTAGGGAGCAGGTGCAGAAGGAGCAATGCACTAACATCATCTTAAAACATCAGTAACCCTATGGCATCAGTGGTGTGAGTTACTCCTGAATGTGACCCTGCCATACAGATTTCCTTCACGTGTGCCTTCTACAAGTCTTATGTGGTTACGTATGCTCCCTCCTTATGTGCCCAGCCATGTACTTTCTCAAAATATTGCCATTCTTCCAACTAATAGTGTATTTGTGGGAAAATGTACTCCAGTATGCTTTTCTGGAGGGAAAAGGGGAATGTTCTATTACAACTTTCTTTATTATGATATTTTGTGGAACACATTTCCCTCAACTAAGTGTATCTACTGGATGAGTAGTAAAAGTAAACACAACCACAGGGGCCCGTGCCATTTTATTGGTTTTCTCATGAATATATGCCCACAGAATAACTCGAAGCTTTTCTGAAAGCTGTATGTACAAGGAAAATGACTCCAGATATCATATTAATTAGTTTCCCTAGTACTGATAAAGGTGAGGGTTAGTACGAAAATAATTGGATGTTCACAAAAGCATGAGACAGTGCTACTAGAAAGATTTTACTCTTATGCTTTGATTCCTTCTCAGTGCTTAATTCTTATCTCCATTCCAGAAGAGGCAACTCTAAATATGCTAAGACACTCACTCCTAAATAATTAAGCTGCAGATCTAGTCATCAATTGGGAGTCTATTCCTGTCTGTAGCCCTGCTGATAGAGTATTGTGGGTACGCTCTTGTCCCCAAGATCTTTGGAAAACCACCTCTTCTAGCATTTGGCCTATGGTTAAGGAAGTCTGTTATAGGGCCTAAGAAATTAATTCTCTAAGGCCTAAGAATTGAATTCTCTAAACCCTCTGATGTCAGTGGTGTTTTCCTCTTGTATTTTTGTCTATTTCCTGATGTATACCTTGCACCTGAAGAGACAGGACAATTTTCAGGGTAATGGAAAGTCTTGTGCAGCCTTCTCCCATTGCTCCAACAGCTGTGGTACACATGGCACAGAAATCACTCTACCTTGTTAAATTCCTGCTGAATGGGGTGTAAATCTCATACTGGCTTACTTCCCTATTTTAAAATATTTTTTGGCACTTCTTTCTTGGCTATTCCATCACTGTGCCTGCTTTTCATTTGAAACATTCCACTAATGATAAAATTCCTTACATTTATATATTAAGTCTTTTAAAGCCCAGTGAGTGATTTAATAAATCAAATAAATGAATATATAGGTGAAGACAATTGGACTCTGTTCCCTATCATTACTTTACTTGCCCATGAAGTGATAAGATTTATTTCATTTTCCCTCACTTTAGTTGGGATCATAATGAAAATGTGGTAGTAATTTCTCTGCAGTCACTGAGGAAGACTTCACCACTTGGGATGAAGTCTAAAATTGGCGGTCTAAGAGGCAACAGTATTTTTGCTTAGTCTAGATGGGAAGTGGAGTTGAATAATAATTGATCATTACTATTCTATTATTTTCTGACAATAAGAGTTTTTGGAATGACATTCATTTATATACATACATACATGTTCATGCTTGTTTGTATGTGTGAGTGTGTATGAAGAATCTCAAGATCTCTGCTCCTATGGGTCAGAGCCAGATCTTTTTTTTTAATTGATCACAGATAATTTGTGAAAGGTGACTTAAATGTCTTGGGAGAAACATTCTTCCTAATCCTGAAATATAACTTTCTTATTTATTTTGGATAAGATTTGAGACTTCACTGAGGTGATGTGTTCACAGTGAGGAACCTCCTTCTCCCAATAGAGACTGACAACCACTCTAATCTATAGCCTGAGAGAGTTTCCTAGGATACTGAGATGAGGTTAAGCAAGTTAACAAGGGTCACAAATCAGTATGTATCAGAGACAAGACTCAAAATCAAGTCTCTGTAGCTCAAAATTGGCTACTAAATCACACTGCTTCTGAAGGAGCACCAATTGTTAAATTTTCAGTGTGAGCCTTTACATCTGAGAAATGTCAAAGGCTGAGGTGGCTAGGTATGCAGTGAATAGAGCACCGGCCCTGGAGTCAGGAAGACCTGAGTTCAAATCCAGCCTCAGACACTTCACACACCCACACACACACACACACACACACACAACTGGCCTGTGATCCTGGGCAAATCACTTAACCCCAATTGACCTCCAAAAAAAAAAGGCAAAAAAAAGAGAAATGTTGAAGGCTAAAATTTAGGACTTAATTTATTGTTTAGTTGATAACCTAGATTTGAGAAAGTGATGGAGAACACATTAATAATATAAATCAAGTTTAATAATAAAACATGCTCATTTTTTAATCACCAAGAAAGTCAGTTGTTAAATACTCATCTGCATGCCATTCTATTACCATTACAGCAACCAGATTCTCCAATGCAAAGTTTTTATTCTTTCACTTTGTCCACACATTTACACAATATATTTTTAAAAGGTTCTTCTTGTTCTTCTAACATTTCAATAAGACCAGTGGCATTAACACCCATTCCTTTTATTTTTAGTAAGTAACTCACAATAAATGTCATTACAATCCTGTTAATAAAACTCTCCCTTTAAAATTTCCCAAGGCTATCTACCTTTCTCTGAAGGCATGAGTCTTTGGTCATCTTTGGTCACCCCTGACCAAAGCACATATCAGGTCTTATTCTAGTTCTATGCATCATGTTTTAGGAAGGGTATTGGCAGAGTAGAACATATATATGAGACTGGATAAAGAAAATTAGGATGCTTAGTCTGGAATTAAGAGAAATTTAACAGTTTTTTCTTTAATTATTTGAAGTCAGTTAAAAAAGGGGGAAACCTCCTTTTGCTTAAGCATTAGAGCTTTCCATGTGGCTGATTACTTTCTGTTAGTAGAACAGACTCTGGAAAAATCCACCTTCTAATTTGCTCTCACCCTGCACATTCTGAGTTCTGCAATGGAGAGGTGGCTAGATCTGCAATGTCAATTCTTCCCAAAATCAGCTTTGATTCTGCTTAGCTGTGCTTTGTTTACATTTTGTACCTAACAGTTGTTAAATTTTATGAAGAAAACACCTCTAACTTGTAGATGGAAGGACAGTGAAGGAGGGAAAAAAACAAAAGAGGGTAATACAGGCAGCTCAATAGATTTGGTTCATTATTTTCTGACCAAGTAACATTCACATCTCGATACTAAGCATAAGTTTTCTGCACTAACATACTAAAATCAGCGGTCTAAGAGGCAACAGTATTTTTGCTCAGTCTAGACAGGGAGTGGAGTTGAATAATAATTGATCATTACTATTCTATTATTTTCTGACAATAAGAGTTTTTGGAATGACATTCATTTATATACATACATACGTGTTCATGTTTGTTTGTATATGTGTGAGTGTGTATGAAGAAAGATATGGAGAGAAAAAGAGAGACACATACAGAGAGTTAGACCCTTCAAAGAGCTTACAGGCTAGTTCAAGTGCCCTCTCCCTCACTTTTAACATTGTAAGAAGCTTTAAAACTTAAGAAATTGATGTGGACATTTTACTACTATTCATGGATAAATTTAATTTTCTTACCTCATTTTTCCACTCCTGACTATCTGTTTACTGTACACAAACTCTTATCATTGTTGTTTTGGGGGTAAACTAGCTTATACACTGAAAGATATAGTCATCCCTTTCCCTATAAAACTATGTAATACAAATAGTTTTTACCTATAAGGCAATAAATCCATTTGAAAGTTCACCCATCTAGTTCTCTCTAACTCTATCTTTGGGGTTTCCCATAAAAGAGAGTCAAGAAACAACAGAAAAAATAACAGCATGTGGGCAGCTAAGTGACTCAGTGAATAGAGCACTGGCCCTTGAGTCAGGGGGACCTGAGTTCAAATATGGATAAACATTTGACACTTTCTAGCTACATGACCTTGGGCAAGTCACTTAACCCCAACTGCCTAGCCTTGGCCCCTCTGAAAAAGCACACAAAAACAAAACAAAACAGCGTAACATGTCCTATGACATGATCTTTGAGGCATCTATCTAAGTAATGCAGTGGATACAGAGCTAGGCCAGGAGTCAGGAAGAAGTGAGTTCAAATTCAGCTCCAGATATTTCCTAGCTATGGAACTTTGGGAAAGTCACTTTACCTCAGTTTTTAACTCAGTTTGCTGGAAGGCAAAATGGGGATATGAATATCAAGGCTGTTAACAGGGTAAGTATAAGGGACTTATAAAAGTGCCTGGCTCTTAGTAAATGTTATATAAACGTTGATTATTATTTTTATTCTTGCTAACTATTAAACAAGGAAAATAGTTTTCAAGTCCTTAGTAATATGAAAGAATTTCTAAATGTGAAAGGAAAAAAATCATCTATCTCCGAAGCTCCCCCCACCCATTTCAGAGATTATGAATTTTGAAGTCCAAGTAGGTAAAGTTCATTGCCTCAGGCTACTCATAAATTAAGCTGTAATTAGACCAGTTTCCTTTACTCCTACTCCAATACTCTGCCTATTATGCCACATACATATAAATGCAATAGAGAAAACAAAAGCATACTTTAGGTTAGGACTATTGGAATTTTCCCAGTTCTAAGGAGTGACTGATCAGATGAATTAATCCATATACCTGAGTTTATATTATTCTTTAGGAAAAGTATTTAGGTATTTTTATGTTTAAGGGCTTTCACGTCTATGTTGCTCTCCTCCACCCCCCAAAGTCATAAAAGCTAAGAACTGTACATTTTTTTATAACTGCCCAGTGGTCTCTTTTAAGGCCTTTGTTACTTTCATTCTATTACAAAGAAAATTAGGCAAATACCAATAGCACAAGCACAGAATTCCATTTGGTCCTAAGCCCTTTTGCAGCAGGAGTGGACAGCTATCTGCACATTAGTAATCAGGGTATAGCCTGCAATCTTATTCAGAGTCATGCTTGTGATACTAAAAATCTAACTGGATTCCACAAGCTAGTTTCCTTCAAAAACTATATTGTTTCATAATAGTTTCTCATATTTATATAACATGTTCATACACTATCTCATCCTGCTTCCTTAGACCTTTCCGTTTTCAAAAATTCTGAGGGGCCTCCCTACAGACACTAAATAAATAAATGAGCATTAACAACATATGCATATGTATAGATATCATCTCTTGGTCCATGACTTTATGTTCATTGAAATATTTATTTTCTTTTCACAGGATTGCTGATTTTCTGCCAGAACATGATGGTGCCATCTATTCTGGGACTGGCTTGTAAAGCAGCTTCAACTCCCTGCATCGAGAAAGTATTTTACCCTTTCTGAGGACAGCAAACCATCTGAGAAGATAGTGCCAAATAGACATCTAAAATAATCTATTCTTCCATGAGGCTGACTATTGCATTCCCCACAATTTTAAACCTTATCTTCCTTCCTGAAGTGCTTTCTAATTCTTCTTCCTTCCTCTGTCTCAGTAGGAACACAGGAGCTTCTCACTAACTACATACTTTATAGTATTTCTACATTATTGCTCCTTTGTTCTTCTTTTCCTCCATTATTTGAGGAAGAGTTGAGGTCCTCTTTGTCAAGAAGAAAGACATTACAATGTGTGCCCTTGATCCTCTCCCTTCATCTCTCCTCTAGCAAATTGTCCCTCAATAACGTTTCTCTCTTCCCCTTTACCCTTCCTTCTTCTATCACCAACAACTCTCCCTTTACTTCATTGAGTTCACAGGATCATAGATTAAAAGCTGAAATATACTTCAAAACCTATCTGGTGCAAGCCCCTCATTTTATAGGCGAAGAAATGAAGGCTGGTGAAATGAAGATGTTTGCCCAAGGTCACAGAGGAATAGAATCAGAATCTGAACCCACATCCCCTTACTGAAACTTATTTCCCCCTATACCCAACTGTTTTCTTTTACCGGTTTCATCTCAGTACTTACACTTCTTAAACTTTTTGCAGCATTTGACACTGTTGACCCCTCTCCCCACTTTTATCCCCTTCCTCAATATGCTTTCCTCCCTGAGTTTTCAAAACCATTCTTTTTCAGTTGTTTTTTTTTGATGAATTATCATCTACCTCCTGTCCAGTCCAGTGGCCATACCCTAGGATGACTCCTACATAGGAGATATGATTACAGAATTGAATCTTTTGACCAGAGAAGGGAAATTTCTTGGACAGTTCCAGGCTTGTCAGTTGCCTCAAGAGTAGTGTGTTTTTTTTTCCCAAGAGTTTAAGAATTGGACTTATTAAAACAGAAAGTAGGATTTTCTGAGTGTTGGGCTTCATAAAGACAGAAGAAGAAAACCCATAACTTCTACAGCTATGGGACAAAAATATCTAACCCGGAAGAAAGGACAAGAGTTTTATACCTAGCCAACCTATCCCTTCCTCTCTCATAGAATGAATTATTATGAAGGGAGAAGGTTCAATGGGGAAAAGTTGTCTGTTTGGCAGCTCTAAAGTTTGTTGCTTTTGTAGGGTGGAGGTGAAGGATGGATAGTCCAAACCTCAAGGACACTATATGTCTGGGAGAGAAGTCTGCAGGAGATCTGGCATTTCACCAAAATGGGAATATTATCCATTTGCAAGTCTAAGTTCATTTCTTTTTGAGGAAAATTACTTTGGATACATGATGTGTTTTCTACATCTGTTGATGGGCTCATGTGAATCTTTTCCATCTTATTTATTCTCTGTGGAAAATAAAGACAATTTTGTATTTTACAAGAATTTGTTACACCAAGTGTTTGTTTGGGAACTAGGGGCCCTGTTAGCCACAGTCATGGAACTTAAGTATAAAGCTATATTTGGAGATTTTCCCAGAGTAAACTTTATGTGTGGATATCAAACCAGAGATAAAAAGAAAATCTTTTGTGATTGCACTCAAGAGCGAATTTGGTCATTCTGAGCAAAGAGCTTTGGGGGTGGGGGTGGGGAGGGTAGTGAGTGAGGATAGAAAGGGGAGACAGTTTTATTGGAATACAATTTCAGGATAAATGGTTATTAAATTTCATTGAATCTGACCCAGTCATCCCCTAAATCAATCACCCAATTTATTATTCAAGTTTCATCATTTTAGAGTCAAGTTCATAGAGAAATATACACTCATTGACTCTTCTTCCTCATGTCCTCATTACTTAATGGTAACTTGACTTCTACTATACTTTTTTTTTAAATTAATCAAAATTAATTATCAACATTCATTTCCACAAGATTTTGAGTTCCAAATTTTTCCCATCTTTCTCTTCCCTGCAGCCCATGACAGCTTGCATTCTGATTGCTTTTCCCCCAGTCTGGCCCTATTCTATCACATCCCTTCCCCTTATCCCCTTTGCCCTTACTTTCTTGTAGGACAAGATAGATTTCTAAACCCAATTGCCTGTATATCTTATTTCCTAGTTACATGTAAAAACAATTTTTAACATTTGTTTTTAAAACTTTTTCAAAATTCTCAAATTCTCTCCCTTCTTCCTTCACTCACCCTCATTGAGAAGGCAAGCTATTCAATATAGGTTATACATGTGTAGTTATGTAAAACACTTCCATCATAGTCATGTTGTGAAAGATTAACTACATTTTCCTCCATT
The DNA here is from genome assembly GCA_028646575.1 of Pseudocheirus occidentalis. NCBI lineage: Eukaryota > Metazoa > Chordata > Mammalia > Diprotodontia > Pseudocheiridae > Pseudocheirus > Pseudocheirus occidentalis. The sequence goes on from CM053594.1 coordinate 305,716,257, forward strand.
GTATCCTGTTCCCCACTTATTAGGTTTTCTCTTGTCGCTTTTCAAAAATGTTTGCTTCTGACTATTCCCTCTCCCAATCTGCCCTTTCTTCTATCATACCACCCCCTATTTCCTTCCCCTTTTACTGTAGGGTAAGATACCCAGTTGAGTGTGTGTATTATTCCTTCCTTAAGCCAAATCCAATAAGAGTAAGTATGACTCCTTCCCTCTCACCTCACCCCTCCTCCCCTCCATTGTAAAACTTTTTTCTTGCCTCTTTTATGTGAGATAACTTACCCCATTCTATCTCTCCCTTTCTCCTTTTCCAAATACATTAATTTTATTTTTAGATTGAATTCATCCTGTACTATCTATATACATGTATATTCATATACATACACACATACATATATAGGCACATATATATATATACACACAAACATATATATACACACATATACGCATATATATACACATGCCCACATATATATTTCTTCCAACTATCCTAAATCTCATAAAGGCCTCATGAGTTACAAATATCATCTTTCCATGTAGGAATGTAAACAGTTCAACTTTAATATGTTCCTTATGCCCTCTCTTTCCTGTTTAGCTTTTCATACTTCTCTTGTTTCTTGTATTTGAAAGTCAAATTTTCTATTCAGCTCTTGTCTTTTCAGCAAGAATGTTTCAAAGTCCTCTGTTTCATTGAATGTCCATTTTCCCCCTGAAGTATTATACTCAGTGTTGCTGGGTAGATGATTCTTTGTTTTTAATCCTAACTCCTATGACCTAAAATATCCTATTTCATGTCGTTAGGCCCCTTTATGCAGAAGTTTCTAGATTTGGTGCTATTTATATTGTATTCCAACAATACTAAAATTGTTTCTTTCTGTTTGCTTTCAATATTTTCCCCTTGATCTGGGAACTCTGGAATTTGATTATAATATTCTTATGAGTTTTCCTTTTAGGATCTCTTTCTAGAGGCAATCAGTGAATTCTTTCAATTTCTTTTTTACCCTCTGGTTCTAGAATAACAGGACAGTTTTCCTTGATAAGTCCTTGAAAGATGATGTCTATGCTATATTTTTAATCATGGGTTTCAAATTTTTAATATTTTTAATAATTTTTAAAATCTTTTTTCTGGATCCATCTTCCAGGTCAGTGGTTTTTCCAATGAGATATTTCACATTGTCTTCTATTTTTTTTTCATTTTTTAGTTCTGTTTTATAATTTCTTGATTTCTCATAAAGTCATTTGCTTCCATTTGCTCCACTCTAATTTTGAAGAAATTATTTTCTTCTGTGAGGTTTTGGACCTCCTTTTTCCCTTTGTCCAATTCTGCTTTTTAAGGCATTCTCCTCATTGACTTTTTAGGTCTCTTTTGCCATTTGGATGAGTCTACTTTTTAAGGTGTTATTTACTTCAGTATTTTTTTTAATCTCCTTTGGCAAGCTGTTTTTCATGATTTTCTAGCATCACTCTCATTTGTCTTCCCAATTTTTCCTCTTCTTCTCTTACTTGATTTTCAAACTCCTTTTTGAGCTCTTCCATAGCCTGCCATAACTTTGTATTTTTCTTGCAGGCTTTTAATGCAGGAGCTTTGACTTTGTTGTCTTCTTCTACTTGTGTGTTTTCCTCTTCTTTGTCATCAAAGTAAGATTCTATAATCTGAGGTTTTTTATTGTTATGTTGTTATTGTTTTATGCTGTTTGCACATCTTCCCAGCTTGACTTTTTAACTCTTTGTCAAGGTAGGATTCTGTTTCCAGTGGGGGTGGGGGTGGGGGTGGGGGTGCGTGTACTATACCAGGCTTCAGGGATTTTGTTTAAGCTGCTTGATCCCCTACCATCTGTGGGCACAGAGCTCCAGAAGCAGCTGCTTCTGCTACTTCTGCTGTTGCTTCCACCACTGTAACCTCTACCACCATGGGGCTAAGCCCAGACCCCAGCCTGACTGCTCTCTTCTTTACTCCAGGTAACACAGAGTTTTCCCCCTGACATTCTATGCTATCATTGGTGTGTGTGCATTGAGAAGCCTGGAAACTGCCACAACTGCCAGTAATTCAGTCACTTGAGGTGGCTCTGGCCCTGTCTGTGTTGGCATGACCCATGCCAGACTGTGTTCCATTTGCAGCCCAGTGTAATAGACCATTCCTTTTGGCTTTCCAGTATGTCTTAGGCTGGAGATGTGCTTCACTTTCTCATTTTGTGGGTTCTGTAGCTCTAGAATTAGTTTAGTCATGTTTTATATGTATTTGGAAGGATTTGGGGAGATCTCAAGCAAGTCCCTACTCTTACTCTGCCATCTTGACTCTCCCCACCCTGACTTCTACTCTACTTTTAAAAGAACTTTATCTGTGGTCACCAATAATCTCTTAGCTCCTAAATGATGATTTTCCTCAAAAAGTCGCATTTTACTTGACTCTTCTACTTTTTTTAGCACTATGATTTCCCTTCTCCTGGTTAATATTTTTTCTCTTAAATGCCATGATATACTTCTTGTTAGTTTTCTTTGTGGGTTCATAACCCACCTCCTACCCATGGATTGTAGATGTCATGCAAGGCTCTTTGCTAGGCCCCATTCTCAGTCTCTGTCTCTTTGTCTCTGTCTGTGTCTCTGTGTCTCTCTTTGTCTCTACCAGTCTGTCTGTCTCTGTCTCTGTCTCTGTCTCTCTTTCTCTCCCTCTCTTTCTCTCTCTTGTTTAATCATCATTTGCCACATATTCAGTTAATATTTCTATATAGATAATTCCTTAATAGTGTTCACCCCTACTCTTTCCTACACAGCCATCCTACGTCTCCAACTACTTGTTAGATATTTCCATCAGAATATTCCATAAGTGTCTTCAATTTAATAGATAAAAATGTGACTCATTATGTACTTCCCTAAACCTCTCCTTCCTTCAGATTTCCTTCTTTCTATTGAGGGAACTAGTTACCCAGATCTGTAACCTAAAAGTCATATTTGTTTTTACATTCAACCTCACTCCTGTAATGTATGCAGGTACTGAGAGTTGTTTATTTTATTGCTAAAATATCTCTTATATTAGTATCTTTCTCTTTCACACAATCTAATATAATACTTATTAAGTATCTACAGTGTTCTGGGTACTATGTTATGCACCAGGGATACAAAGAAACAATGTAAAATATTGTACTCATATGACCCCTACCCATATTCAGTTTCTGATTCTCTTTCACCTAAAAGCCTTCTGCTTTGTCTCCTTCTACCAATCTCTTCCTTCTACAATCTACTCTGAACCCAGCTGCTATAATCTTATTCCTAAAACACAGATCTAACTCTGCTTGTCCTTTCTTCTGAAGTCCTCTGCAGCTCCCTACTGCCTGCAGAACGAAACACAAAAGCCTCTGCAATCTGGTCTGAATCTACCTGTCCATCCTCATTTCAGATCACTTGCCATGACACACTCCACATTCTAGCCAAATTGAATTTTTGCCTGAGCTAGGCATTCTAGATTCTATGTTCTCCATGCCCTTACACACACAAGCTACCATCAGTTCCAAACACACGATCCCTGTTTACTTTTGTGTCTCATTTTCTGAATCTTTTTTTCAAGGATCCAGTTGAGGGCATGAAGATTTCAATAATCCTTTCAGTTGTTAATATGTTCTCTCTCCCATAATTACTTAGCATTTACTTATGTATGTTGCATCCCAATCTCCTTCAGCATAATGTAAGTTTCTGGAGGGCAGCATCAAGGC
>CM053594.1:305722457-305744406 GCA_028646575.1 Pseudocheirus occidentalis
GGATGTAAAGGCTGGTCCTCTTAATTCCAAGTGTAGTCCCCTCTCCACTATGACACATTCCTTCTCAGAATCTCAGAATTTTGAAGCTAGGGGAAAAAAAACAAAAAGTGAGTGTTCAACTCTTTCAGTGTTCTTGTTGACAAATGAAGAATTTGAGACTTAAAAAAATAAAGTGATTTGTATGACATCACAGAGCTAATAAATAAATAGGAGAGTCAGGTCTTCTGAATTCAAGTCAATATCCCTTCCTTTCCCCCTATATCACAGAGGGTTTGCGACCTAATCAGATATGAAGTAAGTATACTCCCTACCTCAGGGGCAAGTTGTACATATAAGTGAATAAATTTTCCGTGAGCAAACCCCAGAGCAGGGTATTATATGACTCATGGATCAACACTTCCAAACTTTAAGTTCCTTTAGGGGACATCAATGGACAGTACTCTATAAAATGAGATTTCAGCAACTGGCCACATGGTACTGTCAGAAGCCTTGCATGTGGTCATCCTAGATTTCTCTTGGTTGTGCATATAGCACAATACCTACTGGGAATTTTGATTTGGTGAAATATTGCCCTGTGCCAAGGGAAGCATAGGGAAGCCTACAAATTTATGCTATCTTTTATAGAGAGTTTTCACTGCCATTTCTATAACTTTGAACTTCATTACTGATTTGTTGTCATATACAGATGATATGACAATTAACAATAAAAATTATAGTCACATTTATACAGGACTTGAAAACTTATCTATCTATCTGTCTGTCTGTCTGTCTCTATCTATCTATCTATCTATCTCTGCTGTTGTTGCTATTGCTGAGTCAGTATGTCTGACCTTTTATTAACCCTATTTGTGGTTTTCTTGGCAAATATATTGGAGTGGTTTGCTATTTCCTTCTGCAGCTCATTTTACAGATGAGGAAACTGAGGCAAACAGAGTTGAACAACTTACCCAGTTTCACCCAGGTAGTAAGTGTCTGAGGCCAGATTTGACCTCATGAAAGGAAACTTCCTGACTCCAGGCCTGGGAGCTGTATGTATGTATGTATGTATGTATGTATACACACACACAAGTATGTGTGTATATGTGTGTGCATGTATGAATATATGTATATATATTTATGTATGTATATGTGTACTATGTGTGTGTATGTGTGTGTTAGTAAATCTTGACACAGCATTCAAACTCATCTTCCTTGAGCTCTTGGTTAGGACCAGTATCACGGAAATGCAAAGCAAAATGTGTTTAAACAACAACAAAAGAAAGAAAGAATGAAAAGAAAAGTAAACAGTGCCAACAGCTGGCCATCAGTGCCATGAAAATTTAATAAAGAATGCTCAGAAAAAACATCAAAGGCCTTCAGAGAGATCACTCAGATAGAGGGAACACTATTAATTATACTCTGGCATAAGCTTCTTTACATTGGAAAAACAGTGAGAAAACCAGGATAAAACATTGCTATAAACCAAATTATTCATAACTGACCATGAAAGTGAATTTGAAAACCAACAAAGACTTGCTCCGGCCAATACAGAGAGGCAGTAAGTGGTAGTAGACAGATAACTGGTGATGAAACCACAAAGATCTGGGTTCAAATCTTGTCTCAGACATGTTAGCTATGTGATACCTGGAAAGTCACTTGCATCTGTCAGTTCTCTAGAAAGCTCACTAATATAAATTGCAAAGAAGATGTTGGCCTATAATTGGTAGGAGCAGATTCCACATATGGTAGTTGTCTATAATAATTAAATCATGTGTCTCATCCTTATCCATATGTTCAAGACATTACCAGGCCAGGCATAACAGAGATTAGAAAGAACGATTTTTTATTATTTAAATTTCCTTTTTCATTCTAGGCTATACAAAAAGTATATGTGGGTCTATATAATCTGGTTATCTTTTTGTTGTTGTTTTTCAGTCAATTCAGTTGTGTCTGACTCTATGTGACCCCATTTGGGATTTTCTTGGCAAAGATACTGGAGTGGTTTGCCCTTTCCCTTTCCAGATCAATTTATAGAGGAGCTAGTTACCTTTGTCAGACTGTAAAATATATAACTAAAAATGTTTTAGGGATTTTCTTTTACTTTAAGTGTGCTTGGATGCCTCGTCCTCATCGCTGAACTCTGATAAATAAATTGATATACTGAGAAGCAGAATAGTTCCAAAATTGTAGAAATTCCCAAATAACAATGTGATACTTCAACACAACCTTGCACAAATGCCAGGTACGGTGAAAGGTTAAGAAATGAATCCAAGAGATGGGGATAAGCATGCTTCATTGGCCTTGGAATTTACCTCATTTAAATCCCATTAGAACTCTTTGGGCTATAATCCAGGCAGCTTTGAAAAACAGACTGTTTGTCAAAAGTATGCTTAGTCATGTTAGTAACAAGTTGGAGGACCAGGTATTTTCTCTGATAGCCATAACCCCTCGGATCTCACCAAAATAGAAATTATACACCAAAGATAAAGCAATTTTAATTATCTCTATAGTCTAGGACACACAGAATAACAAAGAAGGCAAAAACAAAACAAAACAAAACAAATCATGAACTGATGCTCACTAACACTGAGCTTAGATTGAACCCCTTTTACACCTCCCATATCACTGACAATGAGTCTACACTAGCAAATCCTATGACTCTTACTAGTTTACAACAAAACCCTACAACTTGTCCCACTCTGCCCCTCCTACAACTTTTTTCCAGTGCCCTGGATACCCAAGCTCTAGGCTACAGAATTCTGTTTAGGCCCTGACAATGGTCATGCTGGCAAGAGGAAAAAACCTTCTGGGATCCATGACACACAACTAGTGCCATGGTAGACAACTAACACCACCATCAAAGCTCTGAACTAGTAGTTCCAGGGGAGATGCTGTCCATGATGGTAATCAAAGCATTCGATATTGGGGTTGGTTGGTGAGAGAGTGAAAAGAGTTCAGTATGACAACTTCCTGTTGTAGCTGCACTTATAAGGAAATTTTTCTTTACATCAAACTTAATTTTGCTTCTTTAAAACTTTTGCCTATTGTTCTTTGTTCTCATCTCTGAAACCATGAAGAAGTCAAGTTGCATTTGGAAGCCTTTCAAATAACTGATTTTGGCAGTCATGTTCCCTCACCTCTATTCTTCTGAGCCTCCTTTTTTATAGGCTCTAATTCCTTCTTTTGATCCTCATACATTATGGTCTCAAATTTCTTGAGATCCTCTTCACTCTCCTTTGTATGATTCTCTAGCTTATTACAATTCAACTATGGCTTCAAACTATGGGTACCAGAACATTATAGGTGTTGCGGCTTGAGAAGAGCATAGCAGAACTGTCACCTCCTATGAACTGGTCAAAGTGCTTCTCTCCTAGTGGCAGTCAGAGATGGCTTTAGGTTATTTTTTTCTGACCACTATAGTCTATTGCTAAATCATATTGAGTTTTTAATTCACAAAAATAGTTCTGTCTTGAACTCCTCCATTAAATGACATTTCTTCATTTAAAAGCACTCATCATCCTCTATATTTCAGTTTGTATTCTGTAACCCAGCCATCCAAAAACAAACATCTCCATATGGAAAACTGAATGATCATGAGGTCATAGATTCATATCTAGAAGGGACCTTGAAAATTGAGGTCAATATTTTAAAGATGAGAAAATCGAGGCTCTGAGAATTTAAATGACCTTGCCTAAGATAATGTGTTTAGTTAGAGTCTGAGGGTCTTTCTGATTCCTAACGCAAGTCTTTCTGATTCCAAATTCAGCACTCTCTCTAATATGCCAAGATTTCTCTCCTGAGTTATCCACTTTCTCAAGAGCATAAAATATACAAACACTCCTATAAAGGCTAAGTTTAAATACAATGCATAGAGAACAGGACAGAGAGATTTATAACAGGAGAAAAGGGGGTTCAATTATTGAATCAAAGTCAGAGGGAGAAGGCAGAGTTACAGCTGCTCTGGGGGAAAAAAAACCTTCTTTACAATGCAGTATGAAAATAAATACAACTAAAGAGCTAAGCTTATTACTGAGTCTTTAGAGAGAGGTTACACAGGGTTATTACTTGAAAGGGAAGGTTCTATCTGTATCCAGTCAGGGAGAGCTGCCATAGGGAAATACATGTGTGCTGATGTTCTCTTAGCCAAGTATGATTTTCATGATTTTCACCCTTCAAAGAGTTAACAGCAGTCTGACTACAGAGAGTTGTAGGGCCACAGACTGTTCTATTTGCTTTTATTCTCTTCCTCCTTTAACACTTCATTTCATTTTCTGAAGTCTTCTAGTCTTCTTGAGTTACCAATTGAAATACAATCACCTAATAAAAGTGTTAAGCAGCCTAAGTCATTATTCCCCCCATTCCCCAACCACTCCCCCACAAAAAATGGCACCACATCTATGTCCATTAATAGGTGAGATCCTGTAGTTATGCAACTCAGCATAAATGCAAAGAGGCAGGAAAGATACCAACTGAAAAGACTGGGGCCTTTTCAAGGTATTAGAAAGCTTCCATAGGGAAATTTTGCCTCATTCTCCATTTTGCCTCTAGATGGCCCTGAGTCCATTTTATAATACCTTGAAAATCTCCTATTGCTAAGACAAGGTTAGGTTGAAAAAGGGTGAGGATATCTCAAAGTTCAAGCTAAAATAGATTTAATCAAAAGAGAAAAACAGGGAAACTACATTATATATTACCCATATTAATCAATATTGTTTTAGACTATTTAAGAAAACTATACAGTATAAAGAAATGATGAGTTGGTGGACTTAGAAAGATATGGAAAGACTTGGACTTTTATGAAGGAAGATGTCATCCACCTTCAGAGAAATAGGAGACAAACAAGAATAGTACAGTCTGACACAGATGCATATGAATGTGAATGTGTATATATCAATATGATTATAGATATCTAAGCATATTATGTGTGTATAAGTGTATATATGTGGATATTTATAGATGTTTCTATGTATATATATATATACATATGTGTATGTATGTTTGTATGTGTATATATCTATTTCTATAATGCTATGTCTATCTATCTATATCTATCTATTTTTCTATCTATCTCTATGCTTTACTGTGATCTTAAGGAATGGGGGAAAGAAGGGTAGAAAAAGAACAAAGTAAAAAGTTCAAAGCAGAGAACAAAAGAAAATTTACAAGGAAGTAAAGAAAAGATAGACAGGTCAGAACACAATGTGTAGTATATATTATATAAACTTTCTTGAAATGAAAATTCAGTATGGTATATTTTGAATATTCTCTTATGTTCTGCTTTGCACTTGGCAATGATTTTTTTTCTTTTCTTATTTTGCATTTAAGTTTATAATATGTTTATTTTTCTTTTCTTATTGTATATTTAAGTTTAAAATAAATTAATAAAAAAGGATAAAAATTTAAAGAGATCAAAAAAGGGAGAAAATACAAATGCTTTCATAGGGACTGTTAATGACCCAAGGAAATAATTTTCATTTGAGACAAGAGACATGGGAAAGATTGTGGAAGACAAAAGAAAGGCAATGGGAATGGGAGAAATTGAAAAAGAAAGAAATTATTTGACCACAAATTTGTTGTTATGGCAAATTGTTTTTAAATTAATTTTTTAAAGAAATTCTGCCAGCTAGACCTAGACAAAGAACGTTAAAAATTCAGAACAGACCTTGAGAAAATATCCATGCTATCTGGGACAGCTTTAGAAAAAAAATACCATATGATTCTGTGGATCGTTTTAAAGAATAAGATGTAAAGCTATCTATTTTGGCATGACTTAGAGACAGTATTCTCCAAATAAAAGAGAATCAATCACATGACATCATGAAATTCTTTACAAGTAAATGCCTCTTGTTTTTGAAGACCTGATTTCAGTCATAAATAGAATTAAGGGACAGGTTGGTGCTTGGGAAAGAATACCAAAGCAGAATTATATTTAACTCAGCAGACAAATAGCAAAGAAAGGAAAGGAGAGGAAGAATTAGAGGAAGGGTAAATCAAGGGAGGAATTAGTTCTAAGAAAAGCAAAAGAACAAAAACAGAATACACTAATGACCTACACAATTATTTATAGTTCCATTAGTGGTGACAAAGAATTGGAAACTGATGCAGTACCCATCAGTCACTGATTTGGTAAGCAATTTGTGTTATGTTAAATGTGATGGAATACATTGTATGATAAGAAATAATGAAGAGGATAGTTTTAGAGAAACCTGGTGATACTTGTATGCATGTATGCAGTGCGGTGAGCAGAACTAGAGTAATTTATATAATAACATCATAAAGACCACAGTTCCAGAGGACTAATGATGAGACATACTACCTATCTCCTCATTCTCATATCTATCTATCTATCTATCTATCATCTGTCTATCTATCTATCTATCATCTATCATCTATCTATCATCTATCTATCTATCTATCTATCTTTGTTTAAAAAAGTTTGTTTAAAAAAATTAGACAAATTTTTTTCAATTTGCAAAGTCCTTTTTCCCATTCTTCTACAACCACACGCCAAGGCCAAAGAAATGAAAATGAACATGTGCATATTTGTGTCTGTCTGTCTGTCTGTCTATCTATCTATCTATCTATCTATCTATCTATCTATCTATCTATCTATCTATCTATCTATCTATCTACCTGTCTGTCTGTCTATCTATCTACCCATCTGTCATCTCTCTCTATCTATCTATCTAGCTATCTACCTATCTATCCATGATCTTTCTTTCTATCTATCCATCTGTCTGTCTGTCTGTCTGTTCATCTGTCTATCTACATACACACACACACACACACAACCAATGCAGACATTCATTTTGCTTAAATATATATGGGTTTATATGTATATTTCTGCGCATCGACACACATATTACGTATATATACATATACACATATGTATGCATACACAATATATGTGTGTATGCTTATATATGTATATATGCACACACAAATATGCACATATTCATTTTCATTTCTTTGGCCTTGGCGTGTGGTTGTAGAAGAATGGGAAAAAGGACTTCACAAATTGAAAAAAAATTTGTCTAATTTTTTTAAACAAAGAAAGTACATAAGAGTTACAAGGGCTTTTGTGTGCTAGGTATTTCTACAAACTACCTGAATAATCATACAAAACCAACCATCTTCTATCCTCTTTTCTTCATCACCATCCCCTAACAGAAGATGGCCTCTAACAGTTATCTCAATGTAAATATTCATAGGAATCTGTGATGTCAAATGGGTATTTTCTCCAATATGCTGGTTTTACATCAGCCAGGTGTAGTGTCCTGAGCAACCCTTGAATCCTCCCCACCCCACTCCCCATTTTTTCTATTGATATAATTAGGTTATGAATGAAGTGCACAGACTACCCAACAATAACTTATTCTCTATCCACATGATCTGCTTTACATTTTTGTTCAAACATTTCTTTGGTAATAAAGTTTACTCTTTTTATCCTTGGTAAATTCCTTGTTCACAATACATTGCAAAGTATTGCTCATGCTCATCATCCCTTAGGATGATGTTCAATTTTAATTCTTCAGAGACTAGAGTATATTGTGACTTCAGCTATATAATACCATTAAAAGAATATTAAAAACAATTTCTTAAAAATGACTTTTTGTTTCAGGGAGTACCTTGAGGTCAATAAAGGAACTTTGCAATTTCCCAAAAGGCAATCCATTACACAGACTTCTTTCCAGTCAATCCTGGGCCCAACTAATTGCTTATTAGTGTTATCTAAGAGACTAACCTATCTAGATTGCTTTCATCACCTTTTTTTTCTCTCTGTAAATAGTTAGATCTAACTTTCTGGTCTTTGTCATTATTCACCTTTTCAAATGTTTTCCTCCCTCTCTAGAAGGTTAAACTCCTTGTGGGCAGGAAGTCTCTTTTTGTTTGTAGTTCTATTCCTAGAACTTAGTAAAATGCTTTGCACATTTTTGTTGTTGTTCCCTTGTCTCAGTCTTTATCCACTCTTTGTGACCCCATTTAGGGGCTTCTTGGCAAAGATAATAAAGTGGTTTGCCATTTCCTTCTCCAGACTTTGCTCATATTATGTGCTTAATAAATGGTGGTTGGTATTATTTGTCTTGAGTAAGTATGACTCTCATTTAGGAACCTTTGCAATTTTCCTGTGCTGGATGCAATCAATATGTCAACTCAAAACAGAAGAATATACAAAACCTTGTTATTGTTAAGGAATTCTCCTTCAACTTGGTCTCCGCACTGAATGATTTTCAGGGCAGTGACAAACACCCTTCAAGTGAATACATCCCTTTTTCAAGTCTCACTTGATACTAATGTCAACAAAGTTATCTCCATTGTAAAATCTTTCAAGGTCTCTTTCCTAACTTTGACATATGCCTGAGAGATTCCATGTTGAAACAGAACCTGTAAGGTAATTGTTTTTGTTTTTTCCTTTATCAAATTCAATGTTTTTTCTCTCTTATACAGACAATGGGCTATTTTTCTCCCTGCATTTTTTCAGTTAAGCATAAAATATCAGACCTGTGGTCCACAGTAGAACACATGTGTGAAAGCCTTCTGTGGAAGCTAGGTGGCACAGTGAGTAGAGCACTGGCCCTGGAGTCAGGAGGATCTGAGTTCAAATCCAGCCTCAGACACCTGACACACACACACTGGCCGTGTGACTTTGGGCAAGTCACTTAAGCCCAATTGCCCTCCAGAAAGCAAAAAAAAAAAATCTAGTGAAAGTCTTCCTATTCATTTCTAATACTATTATCAAAAATACTCTGTCTCTCTGTCTCTGTCTCTTGCTCTCTCTCTCTCTCTCTCTCTCTCTCTCTCTCTCTCTCTCTCTCTCTCTATATATATATATATATATATATATATATATATATATATATTTGTCTACACACACATACACATAACTAATTTCATTAACATATTGTGGAAATGGAAAAATGGTCATATGGGTAAATAATTAGTGATGTTCTCTTGGATTCCTTTTAGGATATTAATAAGCTTCAGGACATTTTCCATGACTTTGCTATCTTCACCTCCTGCAGATGCTTTGATGATCACTCTCTCATTGAGCTAAAGATTATGGTATCTCCACTACAGACATTCTCCCTAAAGGCTTTCTCAAGGACTTCTGAGCAAATGTCAAATGGTAAAGAGGAGGCTAGAGAGTTGCACTTCCTCCTCCACATGTTTTTTAGCTATCTTGTAATAAAGCTTCTTCCCTCATGGAGGGGTGCCATCTGTTCATTTAACCTTTTTTGGGGAGGGTGTGCTTCATTCTTCTTTTTTATGTGTACTATTCTCTTGCACATACTGGGAGTCTAATCAGTATGTGTAATAAACAAATAATCTACTAAATTTTGGGGGTTAAAGTCTTTCATTGATATAAAAATGTGGCAAAGGTAAACAGTGGCTAATGGTGAATAATCAGTCATGTGTAGTGAAAAAATTGTGGGACTTTCAGAGAGAACCAGATTCAAATCCTTCCTCTGACACAGTGTGACCAAAGTGAAAACTCAGTTTAGTTCTATTTAGATGAAATATCATTGAAACAGACAGACAGAAAAAGACATAGATATAGCCAAAGTTAGAGAGAGACAGAAAATATGAATAGTCTGAGAATCAAATATATGATTGCATCAATTAAATACTTATCTTTCTATGAAGATTTTTCCTTTCAGTGATGGTTATGGGGACTGAGCTGCATATATAGCTGGTGGATTGAGGTCACCATTGCCCCCAGTTGTTTCAAGGTTCTGTGCAGTCTGGTGACTTTGCACAACCATCCCTCACCCAAATCCAAGTCAATTGCAATTCATGTCACCATTTCCCTGATGCCATGGTTCTCTTCAAAAATGATGGACAAATACAACAACAACAATGACAACACAATCATGGTATGAAAGGAGATGGTAATTAAGGTGATGATTATAGTTTGCCTTGCCTGGTACATAAAAATTCCTCTCTGTCTTTTGAGTTTTCTTTAGTGTTAGGTCTAGGATTTCAAGGAAGAGAGGCAAAGTTCCACATTTAGTTAATAATGGGATGAATTGATGTTTTTAAATTGATTTAAATGTATATATTCACTAGTACAAATAAGGTACAAGGCATACTTTTTATTCCCAGTCTGGATAAACGTCATTGACCTAGTCAGAGGGAAATAAAGTCACACATGTAAGTAAGTACATGTAAGACAATTTAATCTATTCAGGCTGGTTCTACATGACTCATATAGGTTAGGAGTTACATGGCTTTAAAACTGAGATAAACAAAAGAAGGAGTTGAAGCCTCTTAGAAATGCATCAATATAAAGCAGACTTCAGGGATCTCTTTGTATATCTACCATATAATGCTAAACACAAAAATTCATAGTCTCCTGTGGAGTCTTGGGCTGCATCCATATATACCTATTAGTCACTCTAAGTATCTAGGCATTTTCTATAATACCACATCTCCTTTTAGGGTCCTATTCTCAGGAAACATTATCATACAGAGAAAAAAGAAGCAAATCCTAGAGCACACTGAAAATAAGAAAGATAGAAGAGTTGAAAAGAAATGATTTCTATGGAAGGACAAAAGGATGGGTCAGTGAAGTAAGGAAATAAAGATTGTATTTATGTTAATTTCAAGAAAAATAATTTTCTGAAAAGTATTTCTGTAGAGGCGTAGTTCCACATCTTTCCTTATCCAATGACACAACATTTATTTTGTTAATATCTGTCAGTTTCTAGATAGATAAATAGATAAACAGATATAGATATATCCATATATGTCTATAGATTTAGCTACAGAGATATATCCAAGATAGATATATCTCTGTCTGTAGCTAAATCTAGAGATGTACATTTATTTCTTTATCTCTATCTATCCATAAAACATTACTAGACCTGTAATTACCATATAATTTGATGCCTGCTCAATAACTTAATGATCTTAGAGGTGAGACTTGGAGTCCAGTCTTTCTTGGCTCTGGGGTTCTCTGTCTCTTGATTATGCCATATTGCTTATCACCCAATATTATCCCATAGTAAATCCCTAGGAAATATTGAAGATGTGTGGCTACTTAGCAAAATGAGGGGAAGGGAAAAGCTCTAGAGCTATAGGACAAAATTGCCCCTGGGTGGATGAATAGATAATGACAGTAATAAAAGGAGCAACCAGGTTAATGATTGATACTCATAGAAATTACAAGGGAATCATCACTTCTAAGGGATGCTAAGTGACAAGAAGATCCTTGATAATGCCTTGACAAAAAGTGACTCATCTCTGCAGTATAGATGCCCTGGTATTATATCTTTTAAGCATTTGTCTTCTCCATTTTCATCTGTAGTTTATACAGATTGAATTATATGGTTTGTAAATGTTAGGTATGGCTTCCATAAGAATTTTATTCTTGTTTTTTAATGTCTCAGTAAAATTAATTGGATGAGTCACATCACTCTGTTCTTTATTTGAATTGTTTTCATGGTCTATATGGTGAACAGAAGATATGGAATGAAATATGTAATTTGCAGTTTTTTGATCCACATGGCAAGGATTCCAACAGAAATCAACAGGACTTTCTGGAGTAGGAAAAAGAATGAGCAGGAGAGTGGGATGGTGGCAGGAAGATGAGAGATAATGGCAGTGCATTTGTTTCATCTCATGGGTGGGAACTAAATAGAATGCAATGGGAAAAGCTAGACACAAGTCTGATTCATTTTGTTTACTTTTGTGCCTTCAACTCACTCTTAATTTTCACTTTTTCTTAAAGATTCCAAGCTTCATTTTTCATCTTGGAAGAGTTGTCACTTCTTCATTCTCTCTCTTACTTGCATCTATTAATCCTTAGAGAATTACAAGTGACCAAGAATGGAGCTAGGTCCCTTACTCCTCATCTCCATGCATTCTCTTCTTGTCAGCCCACCTACACCCAAAGCCAACAGTCATTTTGATAGTTCATGTTTGTACAAAGCAACATAGTGCTTCTCAGCAGGAGAACAGTCTCCTTTTTGTCTATTACAGTCCCCTCAAAATCTGTTCCCTTTGAGTCCTTGTTTGGCTGAAAAAGGTGTTAATTGGATAAAAGGTACTAATAGCAGATAGTGGTTTAATGCCTACCTCTCACAGATAATTGATATTATTTGTAAGAGGGTTTCAGTACCTTAAATAAAAGTCATGACTAATGTAGGGATTTCAGGAATTATGGCATGATCAAGAGGGGTGACATGTTGTGTCCATTGGGTCTTTCTTTGTTCCTCCACTGCCTAACGAGGCCAAATCTGACACTAATAGAGGTAAGCCTGTCTTCTGGCTGTGAGCTGGTTCTGAATCTCTGAAGATCTCCTGTTATAGTCTTTTCATTGTCTCTCTAAGACAAATTCAAAGGTCCTTAAAGGATCCAATAAATACCTACTTTCTTTGAAATCAAAACAAAACAAAATTAAAACCAAAAATCAATTCAAATGTCAAAATCTCCTTTTACTCAGTTTGAGGGAGACATCCCATTGAGATTTGACTTTTGTTGAAAGAAGACCCTCTACCTCATTCTTCTCATATATATAGTTACACACACACACACACACACGTGTGTGTGTGTGTGTGTGTGTGTGTGTGTGTAAAATGAATAGACATCATCCCCAAACCTAGTAAACTGAGAAATAATCCAGTTGCATGTGGCTATACTACACTTGCTTCCATATGTCTCCCATGCCTGTTTCAAATCTCAAAAATTTGATTTGAGGTTGGTTTCTTTGCTTTAGATCTTTATTCTCATATCAGGTACAGAATAGGAGGGGGTGATAATTATACCATGTTGCTCATATATTAGTGCAATTCCATCTACAATGACAAGAGGAAGAAATAAAGGGAGGAAGAGAGGAGATAAGTGCACCATTTCTGTTATACATAGGAATGTAGAAAGGGGAGAAGGATGGGGGAACTAATGTATTTTAAATAAAATAATTGTACTCTGATAGGTATTAATGACCTAGTCAGTTCTACTTCTCCAAAATATCTTACATTTACACATTTCTCTAACTTAATTTTCATTACCCTAAAAGTACAAGCCCTTATTGATTTCTATATGGACTATTACAATAGGATTTACAGATTTAGAGCTAGAGGGGTCCTTGGAAGACATCAAGTCCAGTATCCTAATTCTAAACATGAGGAAGCTGAGTCACACAAGTGTAAGGTTAATTAATTTAGTAGTAACCAAGGGTTAAGTACTTCTGTGAAAGAGGCAGAGGGTGTGAACTCTGTCTCCTGTGTGAACAGAAGGCATGAACTCTTTCTCCTGTTGCTAAAGTGGCAGAAGGGGGTTGGCTGAGACAGGAGGCCAGTGTGTATATTTAAGGAGAGGTCCAGAGGACAGACAGACAGAGTCAAGAATTTTCCTCCTGTTGGCTCCTGGTGGAGGTAGCTGAATTGTCCCAGCATCTGGGAGCCGGGTTGCTGGACTGAGAACTGAGTTGAAGTTTTCTGAAGTTGCTGCCACCTGGAAGGCTGCCTGGAAGGTTGAGATTTCTCCTAGGTCCTAGGGCCAATCTAACTGCTGGAGGACTGAAGAAGCATGAGCAGGATAAGACTATGTTTGTTTGTGACTTAGTTGATCCTTGAGTTCCCAGAAACAAAAGTTGTGAAGGTTTTAAGATATGCTGGACCATGTGAATTTTGATATATGCCAGGGACTGCCTGAAGGACTGGACAAGGACCTGGGAGCTGTCTCCCTCTGAATCTAGGTGACTGGTGGATTCAAGTAGGAGCTGGGACCATGGAAGGGGATCCAGGGAATGAGAGAGACCACTCCAAATCAAGATGAAGAAAAGGCCTCCCCTTGGATGCATGATGAAATTGAAGTGTACTAGATACCGAAGGATGGAGGGTTTGTGAAATTTTCTAATGACTGCATTTAGTGAATAATGATACTTAGTCACTGTAAATCTAGATAAGTGACTGATTAAGTTAATCTATGATTAACCCATGAGTGGAAGACTGACTATTGTGATTTGTTGTGAATGTTTGCCTCGATTTGTAATGGAATAAATGGAGTGTTTACTATACTGTGTAATCCGAACCTTAAAAGCTGTTCACTGTAGCATTCTTTTGGGAATCTGCTAGTGCATGGCATTACAACAATAAAGTGACTTGTCCACGGTTATACAGCTAGTGAGTTCCTGAGATGACTTTGGAACTCACGGCTTCCTGATTCTAGTTCGGTGCTTTACCTACAATCCTCCACTGCCTCTATTTGTTCTAAAATGACCCATGTCTGTGAAAAGTACTATAATATGACCACTTGTTTTGAAATGTATTATCCTGACTGTTACTTTACATGGAGGCCTCTTTTAAAATAAGTTAATGAGCATTTTTCTAGTACCTTCTAGTACTGTTTTCACCCATTTCTATTTGTGTGACCTTGAGCAATTCACTTAAATATTTTGGGGTTTGATTTTCTTGATTTCTTCATATATAAAATGAGAGGATTAGGTTACGTCAGTAGTGTTAAAGACAAGTGAAAACAGATCCCTGCCTGTCACATATTGACTTAGAAAACTACAAATGAGCATTACATATGTTGTACTACATATTTTTATTAAGGATTTCACAATTGTATGTTAATCTGGTTCCTACTATAAATACTTTAGTATAAATAGGTTCTTTCCTTCTTTTGTTTTTTCTTGTTGAGTTACAGACCTAGTAGTGGTATTTATGAATCGAAGGTTATGCACAGTTTTATAGCCCTTTGGGCATAGTTCCAAATTGCTCTCCAGAATGTTTGGATCAGTTCACAACTCCAACAAAAATGAATCACTGTTCCAGTTTTCCCACATCCTCTTCAACATTTATCACTTTCCTTTTTTTGTCATATTAGCCTATTTGATAATTGTGAGATAGTATCTCAGCATCATTTTAATTTGCATTTCTCTAATCAGTACTGGTTTAGAGCATTTTTTCATATGAATATAGATAGTTTGGTTTCTTTTGTCTGAAAGACATGGTCAGGGGTGGCTAGGTGGCTCAGTGAATAGAGCAACAGCCCTGGAGTCAGGAGGACCTGAGTTCAAATCTGGCCTCAGACACTTAGCACAAAACCCAGCTGTGTGACCTTGGGCAAGTCACTTGACCTCAATTGCCCTAAAAAAAAAGAAAGACAAGGTCATCTTAAAGAGATAACCCATAACTGGAGTTAGGTATTCCAAAGGCAGAGATGAGAAGTGAAAACATTCCACCCCTGGGAGACAGCACAGGCAAGGAGGTGGAAGATTAAATGTCATTTACAGGGGAAAGCTAGTAGGTTAGATTGATTTGTACCATGCATGAAAGCGAGTAATGTGTAATCAGACTAGAAAATCAGGCAGGAATTGGAATATAGAAGAGGAATGGCAAGATGGCTAGGTGGATCACTCAAGAGTTTGGGCTCCTATCAGTTAGTCTGTGTTCTAAGATCTGAGGTCTGGGACCCTAGAGAGTGATTGTACCCAAGAAGGAAATCACCCCAGGTTAAGTACTTCTTGAGCTCCATGAAATATATACTGACGGGGAGTTTAATTTCCTACAGGATGATTTCCCCTCACCCCCACCCAGACATAGTCCTCATCCTTAAAGGAAAAGGCGGGTGGGAGGGAGGGTAATTAAATGCCTTCTATGGTACAGATACTGTGCTAACCTTTTTACAAATGTTATTCTATTTCACAGTTGAGGAAATTAATAAAGATAAGAGTTTAAGGGACTTGCTCAGGATTATGCAGCTGGTATGTGTCTAAAATTGGATGTGAACTCTGGCCTTACTGTATCCAGGCTGAGTGATCTAGCTAGTGATCTAACTGCTTCAAACCCTAAAGTTTTAACTTATGAGTCCTATCCATGTGTTTACCTTTCAATAGATAGCCAGAAAGCCCAATTCACTTAGAGCAAAATGATTTTCCACATTAGTCTAGTTAATACATTTAGACTAGAGGTTCTTAACCATTTTTGTCCTGAACCTTACTGTCAATCTGGTGAAGGTTATGGGCCACTTGTCAGAATTATATTATTAAATGAATATATTAACATATATTAGATAACTAATGTATCAGCAATGCAGTATTTACAATGCCTACAGTAACTATAAGTATGCTGATATGATTATTTATCACAAAATGTAACAGGCTTTCTACATGAGAAATATAGCCGGAGCATTTATTCAAATCCCAGCAAACTGAGTCCCCAAACCAAAAAGTCAAAGCCAACACAGTAGTTATGAAGTTGGCACATGTAGTCAAAGTAGTAAACACCCACATTCTCAAGCCTTCAAAACAAGACAGGCTACCTCAGGCAAAGATTCTCCTCTCCTCACTCACGACAACTGCTCAGCATCCAGGTGGCTTGCTCCCAGCAGCTCCGGCCCCCTCAGTTCCTGTCCCTGGAAGTCCTTAGCAGGAGTCCTTAGCAGAGATTTTGGTAGGCTTAAAGAAAGGAGTTCATACCACCACCACTGCTTCCAGTCACCTGCAATAGAGGCTAGCTTGGTTCCGGCTTTTTCTTGCTGCACCCCTTCCTGCTACATCAGCAAGCTCAAGGGGCATGTAAAATTTTCAAATTCCAGTATCATTTACAACTAATTATACTGAGCTATAATCATCAGTGGTTTTTTTGTTTGTTTTTTAGTTCAAAGTTCCCCAAACCCCTACTATAGGGTATTCCATTCAAAACTTAGGGACCATTTTCTGGCAAAATACATATGGGCAATGGGACAGTGAAGATATAGATATGGTGAATGAGGGCTCTTTCATTTAGATAATGCAGTTTTTACTTTTAGTGATGACGTCTTTTCCTGATGTTTTCATTTCAACTGGGCACAAGTATAGTTCTACTGCTTTTCATAGTCTCCACACCCCTTAATTTGAGTGCATTCCTTTTGTTAATTATGTCTTGTTGTCTCCACTGTTATATCATGAGCTTCTCAAGATCAGAGATTATTTGGGGGGGGGGGTCCAATTTCCCACCTATTAGCACAGTGCTTCATACAAAAATAGGCTTTTAATAAAAACTCATTGGCTGGCTGACTGACTGACTGACTGACTGACTGATTGATTCAAGTGAATTTCTTCACAAGGACAATTCCAGGCTCATTAAGGGAGAACTAGAACCCCGCCCCTAGTACTATCAGGGAAGCCTTCTCAAATGTGCTCACTGGAAGCTTCTGGAGCTTCTAAAGTCACCACTAGAACCACAAGCCCAGGTCATTCCATTTTATTTGTGTTTTTTAATTCTCCCATTCACACCTGAAGCATATTTCACTCAAAGTATCACATCTTTTCTTTCCTTTGACGGTCCCAGAGACCTATACCTGCCACTTCTCTGGCTTTGATGAATTTAATTTTCTTTTGTTTTGTTTGCTTGTTGGGGTGGGGGAGAAGAAAAGGGTAACTGAGGAGAGTAATGCCCCTCTTTTTTTGTCAAGTAGGTTTTAGAGCTCCCCAACTCCCCTTCCCCTCTATAATTTATCCTGAAAAACAGCCTGAAATCAAATGTATAGGGGCAGCAAAATGAAAACTGTAGGAAACCTTAAAGCCGGAATCCTACACATCAAACAACGGCAGGAGATGGCAGCAGGAAATAGATGTAAACATACGACTCCTGCGTGGCCAGGCTTCCCACTGAGATGGCACCCTCCAGATAAATTGAATTCTCTCTGGAGCACCTAGCTGTCATCTCCAAATAGGCATTACTGAAAGACAACAATTTCAGGGCACATACTGAGGGTGCTCTATGAGCAAACAAGTCTCAGCCCCCAGGCACAGGAGAGGCTTCTTTCCTTTGGCAGGCATGCACTGCTTTCATGCATCATCCCATTACACTTAACCAGCAGGGTGGGGGCAGTTCCCAGAATACCTCGTGGAGGCTGTTTCATTTTGTTCCATAGGTAAGAAAGCCCCTTCCATGCTGACGCACTTGGCTGTGTCCCTTGCCATAATGAAATGCTGCCCTGCATAAAGGAAGAGCTTAGTCATCCATCCCTTTGCAGCTCTTAGCCTTGTGCTGTCACCCGAGGGGACCCTGAATGAGGCAACTGTCTCTCTGAAAATACCCAACTGCAAAAGAAACTCCAAGGTCCCTGTGATGGTGATTAAAATAGAGGAGCCAGTGATGTTCTGTAGTGCTCAGCAACTTTGCTAAGCAATCTAGCAGGCATCCATCACGGCAAGATCCCAGTACCTCCCACCCATCCCAGTCAGTATTCACTGGGGTAAATCAACCCAACCTTGCTTTCCCCAAGGAGGACTGGAGACTGCTTTTCTCTGGGGCTGGGTGTTTCATCTGCTCTTCTGAGGTTGGAAATCCTAGGTTATTTGCCTGTTTAGGTCCTGAAGGGCCAACTGACCTTCACTCTTTAACAGGACCTGCTGGTTATTTGTCTCTGAAGATTACCCTGAGGACTTTGAAGGGGCATTTCCATCAGAATCTGTTTGCTGTTAACCTGGGCATGCTAAATATCATTCTCAAATCAGTGCACAGCTTGGAGTTGGAACCTGCAGGTGTTTCACAAAGCAACAGGAGGACATGGAGTTAAGTGGGGCAACCACAAGCCATATGGACAGAGGAATTACTACAAGGGAGTTCTGAAGCACAACCTAAAGACATTTGGTTGCAAGAAAGTGACAAGAGCAGCCAGTCCAGCCTGGTGTTCTACATAAGGCAGAGGGGGGAAGAGTGGAGGAACAGAAGAATGTACTCAAAGTGAAGTGGCCATTGCCTAAGATTAGGCTGGAGTGGAAATGTCCCTGTGCATTTGTGTTTTGACTGAAAGGCTAGTCTGTTCCCAAAATACAATTCTCCTATAGCCCTGCAGCAAGTTTAGTTTGACTTTGACCTAGTTGATGCTTGCTGCATGTTCTCAGGAAGGAGCACAGATGCTTAACACAGATTCCTTCTGAACTAGGTAGTCTGATTTTACAGTATTGACATTAATAGAGATTTACTGGTTTGTTCTTTTCTTTATCAAATAGAGATTCTGTAGACAATGTGTCACACACATTGTGGAAGGAAGGGAAGGACAAGACAAGCATTTATGTAGTACTTACAATGTGCTGGGCACCATACTACGTGCCTTACAAATATTATTTCACTTGATCCTCATAACCCTGTGAAGTAGATCTTATTATTTTCTTTATAGTTTAGGAAACTTAAGCAGGAATTGTTGAATGGTTTGTCCAGGGTCACAATGCCAGGAAGTGTCTGAGGCCAGATTTGATCTCAGGTCTTCCTGACTCTAAGCCCAGAACTCTATCTACTTCACCTCTTTGCTCAACAAGCCATCATACAGGAGGCTATGGATGACTTTTCTCTTGTTTGCTTTTAATATTTATGAACACATAGGATGTCTGACTAGTTCATATGTATGCCCATTGGCTCTAAAGTACCCTTCATGGTAGTCATAATAGCCCAACTCCTTCATTATGAAAATCCTTTCTGACACCCCCTCCAAGGTTTCCTAATTACTACATTAGCACCTGAGCCCATGCCTTTTTATCAATTAGTAGTAATCCAGTCAACCAAAAACCACATTTGCCTCAGGGGGGCTGATTTCATAGGAAGCCTCGGCCATGACTATCCAATGACCAAGTTTAGGAAAAAGGGGGAGAATGGACTGACTTCATTTTAAGCACCATATAAGTCCCCTGCCAGAACAAAATCTCTCACACCATTCCACTTTAGGACAGCCTATTCCAGTAGTGACCTCTTTCCTGCCTGAGTTGTTCATGTCAGGAGTAGGTACTGAATTACCCAAATTGCCTTCTCCACAGTCCATGCTATTTCTAAGTATTGCGCAAAATTCCTCTGCACATACCAGACCTCTATCTTAAGCTTATAAATTCTGAATAAAATGTCTGAAATGTTCAGCAACAAAGTGTACCTCCCAAGATTCCACTTAGAGAATAAAGAAAAGTCAGAGTACGGGACCCCCTTGAACCAAAGGGAAGGACTACCCATTTCCCTAATAGATAGCTAAACTAGGTCAAGATGGACTTTCCCTATACTTTATTCTTTGATTTCCTTCCTCCTTGACTTCTTAAGCAGAGTTACTTGGAATGCCCCACTCTGTCTGTCTGTTTCTGTCTCTATCTCTTTCTGTTTCTCTGTCTCTATCTCTTTGTCTCTCTGTCTGTGTGTGTGTGTGTTTTTATATGTGTGTGTGAGAGAGAGAAAGAGAGAGAAATAGAAAGCCCTACATCCATTTACTCATTTTAAATTTTGAAAAGAACTCCATGAAGACAAGGAACTATACCTTATCCAAACTTAATGTCTCCTCCAGCAAGTTACATAGTACCGTAGACACAATAGACCCTCAAGAAACCTAATTTGAATGAATAAATGGAGGTCTTCCTCTATACTACTTACACTTTAATTATAAGTCTTTTTGGTATACTAGGTTCTTGAATAGATTTGGGATAAAAATAATTAATTTAAGAGACTTGACTCTTTCTTACTAGTTGTGTGACTTTAACCATCCTGAACCTAAGATGCCTTATGTGAAAAATAACTACACTTGTTTGTGCTATCTACCTCAGAGGCTGCTGTGAGAAAAGTGCTTGCTAAGCCATATATGAAAATCATCATTATTTAATACTCACTAAAAAAAGCACTTATTGAATACCTACTGAGCACCAGGAACTATACAAAGCAAGTAAAATTTAAAAAAAAAGAAGCATACCTACTTGGGCATAAACTATGTATAGAAAAATAGACTAACATCTGACATTTTGTATTGAGATAAGGTCTAAATGGATACAAGATATAGACATAAAGGGTGACACCATAAGCAAATTAGAAGAGCAAGGAATAGTCTACATGTTAGATCTATAGAGAAATGAAAAAATTCTGGCAAGACCAAACATTATAAAATATGAAATAAGTAATTTTTATTAGATTAAGTTAAAAAAAACTTTTATGCATACAAAACCAATGCAAACAAAATTAGAAAGAAAGCACAAATCTGGGAAACAAAATTTACATAGACATTACATAGAGAACTGAGTAAATTCATAAGACTACAGGTCATTCCCCAATTGATAAGTGGTCAAAGGATATGAAAAGGCAGTTTTCAAGTGAAGAAATCAAAACTATTTCTAAGCATATGAAGAAGTGCTCTAAATCACTTTTGATTAGAGAAATGCAAATTAAAACAACCCTAAGGTATCACCTTATACCTATAAGATTGCCTAATATGACAAAAAAAGAAAATGATAAATGTTGGAGAAGGCATGGGAAAATTGAAACACTAATGTATCTTTGGGGGAGTCGTGAATTGATCCAACCATTCTGTAAAGCATTTTGGAACTATGCCAAAAGGGCAACCAAACTGTGTGTACCCTTTCATGACCAGCAATATCACTGCCAGGACTATATCCTAAATTTATCATAAAAAAGGGGGAAAAGGGCTTACATGTTTGTAGTTGTAGCTGCATTTGTATTTGTAGCAGATCTTTTTCTGGTGACAAAATACTGGAAAGTGATGGGGTGCTGTAAAGCCAAGCAACAGTAGATTCCCAAAAGAATGCTACTGTGAACAGTTTTTAAGATTCGGATTACACAGTAGTAGTGAACACTGTGTTCACTACTATTATTTATATACTATACTATTTATTATTCCATAATAAATCAAGATTCAGTATGGGGAAATCAAGATTCCCTAAGGGGGAAACCAGCTTAACACTTAAAGAACAAAAGAAGAATCACCTGGATTCCCTAAGGGGGAAACCAGTTTAACACTTAAAGATTCAATCAACAATCCACAGTATGCTGATCTTTCACTCATGGGGCAACCATTAATAGTCTCCAATAAAGTCCTTAGAAAACCACACAAACTCTCTACCCCTTGATTTCCAACAAACTTCACTTTGGTCCAAGGGGAGACCTTTCCTTCATTTTAACTCTGGGTAGTCTCTCTGATTCCCTGGATCCTCTTCCCTGGTACCAGCTCCCTCCTGAATCTGCCAAACAATCACCTAGATTCAGGAGCAGACAG
>CM053594.1:305744506-305760217 GCA_028646575.1 Pseudocheirus occidentalis
AGGCTCTCTTCCAGTCCTCAGAGATAAACAGCTCCCAGGTCCTTGTCCAGTCCTCAGGGCAATCCCCAGCACACACTGAAGTTCACAGGCTTCAGCACACCTCAAATCCTTCACCACTTCTCTTGCCTGGAACTGAAGGATCAGCCAGAGCACAAACAAACAAATTCCCATCCTGTTCATGTCTCAGTCAGCTTCCAGATACTGGGAGAGGAACTCTCTTTCTCTCCCTCTCTTTCTCAACTGACTTCAGTCTCCATGAATCTTCCTTCACTAAGGAGCCAATTCCAAATCTCTCCTCTCTCTATAAAATTCTTCTTTATATACATCACTGGCCTCCTGTCTCAGCCAATAGCCTTCTTCCAAGTAAACAGGGGAGTTCACACCTTTTCAACAATGGACAGAGTTCATACCTTCTATACTTAGCCCTAAGTTACTAGGTGCTACTTAGCCCTAGGCTATTAAGTGCTAAGTATCTGATAAACTGATTACTATTACAGATGCCCATCTATTGTGGAAGAATGAACATGTTGTGGTATATGAACAAAATGGAATTCTATTGTGCAATAAAAAAATGAGCAGGAAGAATGCAGAAAAATCTGGAAAGATATGTACAAAGTGATACAAAGTGAAATGAGCAGAACCAGGAAATCATTGTACGCAGCATCAGCAACATTCAGCAACACAGTAAGGTAAGTAAAAAGAACCTATGATGGAAAATGCTATCCACCTCCAGATAAAGAACTGATAGACTCTGAATGCAGATTGAAGCATACTCAGTTCACTTACTTTATTCTTTTCATGTTTTTTTTCCTTTTGATCTGTTTCTTCTTTCACAACTGTGACTAATATGGAAATAAGTTTTACATAATTGCACATATATAACCTATATCAAATTGCCTAACATTTTAGAAAGAGGGGAAAGGAGGAAGGGAGGGAAAAAAAGTCTGGAACTCAAAATGTTGTAAAAATAAATGCTAAAAACTCTCTTGACATGCAATTGGGAAAAAAAATGAAATACTATTTTTTTAAAAGCATACCTACTCTCACAAAACTCAAAGTCTAATGAGAGTGACAACATATAAACAATAATTTCTTCGAAACAATACCGTTACTGATATTTATTAAATTAATTTGTCTTCCTTCAAGGATTTTTCTTGATTTTTTAAAATTTATATTTAATTTTTCATATTTTGGTACAAGAAGTCATCAAGAATTCAGTACCATTGAACGTATATCAGAAATTGTTAGTCAAAGATATATCAGTGATAGGTCACAATGACTTTAATGCAAGAGTGACATTATTTCTAGGACATACCAGCATGTTTGCAATTTGGATGGTGATAGGAAAAATCCTTTTGACTGCAAATAACTATTTTATTGATGGAGACTAGATGCCTAAAATTCATATGCAGGGTATACCAAAAATAATTGGTACAATTTTAAACTACAGCATTTTAGGTTGTAAAAGCTATATATAAATGAAACACATTAAACTGTATTATAAATTAACTATAATTAGAATTATTTTATCAGACTGACTAGCAGGTCATTACCAGGGAATAATACTCTGAGTACTATAGATCCAGAAAATTCTTAAAAGGAAGAACATCTGTAAATTTCTGATACATGTGCTTCTTAGCAAGGAAGATCAGGTAGAATTATATAATGAAGAAATCATGGGCTGCAAGGAGGAAATATAACAATTTAGTTGCTTGGGACAAATATGTCCCATTCCACAATTTTTCCTAAGGTGTGTTCCTGGGAGTTTTCCAAGAAAATATCTCAGTTTCCTTTCCTCCTTTTCTAAGGGACTATGGACATAATATGCTATTCACTTTTGCTCTGTCCTTTCCCATTTATACCTCACTTGATTTTACCTCAAGTAATCACATATTGCAGAAATTTTCTTTCTCTATTTTCCTCTCATGTCCATTTGCCTCTCCTCTCTCTAAATCTTTCCTCTCTATAATATATTTTCAAGTCCTTCTCTCTTCAATGACCCTAGTCATGACTGATGAGCATAAAATTAATGTTAGTAATATATATCTGTAAAAAGACAATGCAATCACTAAGCTTTGAAGTGACATAAGACAGAATAGACTGGCTCCCAATGTCCTCATCTGCAAAATGATTGGGATAACCTAAATGATCCAAAGATTCTTATTCACTTCTATATTACATTATACTTTAATCCTGACCCCTTAAGGTTGAAGAGAATACTCTTGTTTTCTTTAGAGCAAACAACTCCTTAAGACTCAGAAGTCTCCATCTTGGAAAAGGGCAAATTGATAGTTCTCAGAAAAAAAAGAGAGGTAGCTCTATGTAGTCTTATTCTATGGAAGTTTATCACTGAATCAGATGTTTTCTCAGAGCCTTTCCTGCACTTGTGACCAGATGTACAGAAGTTTAACTTGCCTGTCTGCCCACCTGCCTGCATAGCTGCTTGCTGAGAATGGTATACTTTACAAGTTCAATCCATCAGCAATTAGCCAAAAGACATTTATTAACTGCCTATCATGTAACAGACACTGAGTTAGGTACTAGGAATCCAGAGAAATATAAAAAGGAAAAAATCCCTTTCTTCAAGGAGCTTACATTCTATCAGGGGAAAAATAAACACATATAAAGACATATAAAATAAATACAAGATAATTTGTGCGAAGATATAACTAGCAGCTGGGGGTTTTCTGAAAAGGTCTCATATAGGAGATGCCTGAATTAAGTTTTGAGGGACAGTAGATATTCTATGGGGCAGATGTAATGAGAGAGTGCATTTTAGGCATGGAGATGAGAGATGGAATAGCATGGAGAAGTTGTTCAGCTTGTCAGTGCTATATAATGTGTAAATGGGAGTCATATGTAATAAAGCAATAAGGTAATTTGGGACCAAGTGATGAAAAGTCTTAAATTCCAGATGCCAAGACAATTTATTGAGTATGGTATTAATGACACTGTCATACCTACATTTTAGTAAAAAAAATCACTTTAGCAGCTTTATGGAGTATGGATTAGAGCAGGGAGAGAATTGAGGTAGAGAAACCAATGGTGAAGTTATTGCAATAGTCCAGATGAGAGGCAAGGAGGACCTGAACTAGAATGGTGGTTATATAAGTGAAGAAAAGAGAATTAATTTTTATGATATTGAGGCAGAAATAACATTTGCCAACTGGTTGACTATGTTGGATGGATGAAAATGAATTGAGGATAACACCAAGGTTGGGAACTAAGGTACTGAAAAGATAATGGTGCCCTGAACAGATTGAACCTACCTTCTCTGGGAAAAACACAACTAGCTGGCCTCTGACCTGTGCCGAGCCTTACCTGGCTACTATTACTTAGATAGACCCTATTCTTATAACAGGTTGCCTACTCAATATTTGTGTAAATTTTTGGTTGTTTCAGTCAAATGTTTTTTCTTTATGGTGTCATTTGGGGTTTTCTCAATAAAATATACTGGAGTGATTTGCCATTTCCTTATCTAGCTCATTTTACAAATGAGGAAACAGACAAATAGGGCTGTGACTTGCTTAGGGTCATGTAGCTGGTAAATGCCTGAGGCTAGATTTGAACTCATGAAGATAAATCTTCCTTACTCCAAGCTTAGGATTCCCTCCACTGAGCCACCTAGTTGGACTCTTCTTCCTCCTACGATGCCTGTAACAAATGTTACTTTTTATTGCACAGTGACCTGAAAAGTATGAATTTAAAATTTCTGTCTTACTGCATTGAATTATGATGTTTTTATACCCTGGTATATAGTCAGTTTTTGTGTAGCTGCCATGTACTGCTGAGGAAAAGGTATATTCCTTTCTATCCCCATTCAGTTTTCTCCAGAGGTCTACCATATCTAACTTTTCTAAAATTCTATTCAGCTCCTTAAAAATCTTTGTTGTTTATTTTGTGGTTAGATTTATCTAGTTCAGAGAGGGGAAGGTTGAGGTCCTCCATTAGTATAATTTTGCTGTCTATTTTTTCCCTGTATCTCTCTTAATTTCTCTTCAAAGAATTTGAATGCTAGATCACATGGTGCATATATGTTTAGTAATAATAATTACTTCATTTTTATGGTACCTTCCAGCACAATATAGTTTCCTTCCTTATCTCTTTTAATTAGATCTATTTTTGCTTTTGCTTTCTCTGAGATTAGGCTTACTGCCTCTGCTTTTTTTTTGTTACTTCAGATGAAGCATAATATATTCTACCCCGGCTTTTTTACCTTTACCCTGAGTGTATCCCCCTTTTTCCAATGTGCTTCTTGTAATCAACATATTGTAGAATTATGGTTTTTAATCCATTCTGCTATTTTCTTCTGTTTTATGGGAGAGTTCATCCCATTCACCTTCACAATTATGATTACTATCTGTATCTTTATTTCCAGTCTATTTTCTCTACCACCATCCCAGTTTATGCTTGTTTTTCTCCTTTCTCCCTTCCTCTCCTCAAAGAAGATTTGCTTTTGACCACTCCCTCCCTCAATATTCCCTCCCTTCTGTCATCCCCCTCTCCCTTTTCTTTCCCTTACTACTTCTTCCCTCCTTTCTAACCAGCCCCTCCCTCCCTTTTTCTTCCCCTTCACCCTCCTACTGCCTGAATGGCAAGTTAGATATCTGTACCTACCTAAGTATGTTTTTGTTCCTCTTTATGGGATGTAATTTGCCCTTTTCTGCCTCTTCTTTTCCTCTTCTCCCAGTACAATAATCCCTTTTCACTTTTTAATTAGGATTTTTATCATCAGATCAGTTCATTTATACCTACATCCTCTGTCTAAGTATATCCCTTCTAAATGTCATAATAAAGATACAGTACTCAAGAGTTGCAAGTATCAACTTCCTATATACAGATGTAAACATAAATAACATCTCTTTTTCTTTCCTGTTTACTTTTTTTATGCCCTTCTTGAATTTTGTATTTGAAGATCAAATTTTCTGTTGAGTTCTGGTCTTTTCATCAGGAAGTTCTGGAAGTCCCCTATTTCAATGAGTGTAGATTTCCTTTCCTGAAAGACTATGCTCAGTTTTGCTGTGTAGTTGATCCTTGACTGTAATCCAAGGTCTTTTGCCTCACAGAATATCACATTCCAGTCCGATGTGCAAGTTGTGGTTCTCTGTGCTTTTGTCTCTCAGTTCCACTGTGTGAAGGCATGTTGGGGGGTCCTGGCATTGTTGCTTGCCCACTCTACCACCCTGGGGCTCAGGACCTCCTGCTGATATGCTGAGGTGAGGTGGGACTTGCTGCTGGCCTGCTGAGACACCTCCCATCTTGCACTGGTTTCCTTCATCAAGAGGGACCTTTCCTGTTAATCCCCCTAGCCTCATAAGGTAAGGAGGTGTAGCCTCACTGCTGCACCCCCTATTTCTGCTGGCTTCAGTGTTCCAGGAATTTTCCTTGGGTGGTATTTTCTGGGTTTTTCAAGATTAGTAAAGGAGAGTGAGAACAACTTGCTTACAACAACTTACTTACTCTGTCATCTTGCCTCTGGGAAAAAGAGACATGCTTTCTTATCAGCAATGGAATGAGTCCATAGACCAATACCTTACTGAAATATTCTGCAGGTACCTGAGCATTTCCATATGTGCTATCATTATGCTGTGTGGTCCACTGGACCTTATCCTCTGACCTGTGTCTAAACCGTCCTAGAAGAGCAATCTTCATCTATAAGAATGGGAGCTCGCTGAGAGTGGGAAATGTATGGCTTTTGCATTTGTGCCTCCAGTGTTTATGTGACTATATATATTATGTGACTATAATATTCAGCATATAACATATATTTAATAAATGCTTTCTTATTTACTCATTCACACATTCACATAAAAATCAATAAAAATATTTTAAATTTGTATTTCAAATTTAATTGAGGAAACATTTTTAATTAGGAAGACAAAACAAATGTATAAAGCATTAGGGAAGAATTAAGTGGCAATTTATATGGTACCAAGTGTGCATTAAATAGGAGTGCAGAAAAAGCAGAAATCATTGTGAGTAAAAGGAAGATTCCAGATCTAGAACCAGAAGGGAACTTAGAAGCCAATGAATCTACTTTAACACTCCTATTTTCCAGAGGAGAAAACTGAAATATGTAGAAGTGAATTGACTTGCTAAGGGTCATTGTCTGATAAGTATCAGCAGAAGAAATTGAACCCACGTCCCAGGACTCCACATCAAGGATTCATCATATGACCTTTTCAGAAGCCAATACGTTGGCAGACATCTTATTTGAGCTTTGCATGGAAGAAGGAACATGATTTAGATAGAAGGAAGAAAGAATGGATTTACAAAATAGATAGAACAACCTGTGTAAATTTGAATAGAATCCCTTAGATAAATCACTTCCCCAGAGTTTCCTTATCTGATTAATGAGGACATTGACCTTGATCAGGAGTTCTTAATCTTTTTTTTCCCACATATGCCATGGACCCCGTTTGGCAGCCTGGAGTAACACATAGACTCCTCACACTTTAAAAAAAAATCTGAAAGTGAAGGAAATGCTAAATTTTATTTTGAGATTACTAAAAATAATAGATCTCCCATCATGCAATTGCACAGACTCTCTGAAATCTATCCATGAATGCCATAGAAGTCCCTGGACCCAGAAGAATCCCTGACTTGGAAGATCTCAAAGGTCCCTTTCAGATTTAACATTCTTTGATCCCAATAGTGGCTTTGTTTTGTTGGTGTACATACTCTTTAGACTTGGGCAACCTTGAAGAAACACAATATTACATAGGCACTATTGCCCTGAAGTGGTTTTAAATAAATTTTTAAAGTGTAGTCAACAGTCTTTCCAGAAAAGATAGACTATGGTTGAGTGTCAAATGTTTTTAAAATAGTAAAGTTTACATGTTAAGGATATGTTTTCCCCCCAGAATGTTTTAAAGGTTATATACTTAAGTAACGAATAACTCTGGGAAGCCCCT
The DNA here is from genome assembly GCA_028646575.1 of Pseudocheirus occidentalis. NCBI lineage: Eukaryota > Metazoa > Chordata > Mammalia > Diprotodontia > Pseudocheiridae > Pseudocheirus > Pseudocheirus occidentalis. Next base: position 305,751,421 of record CM053594.1, read on the forward strand.
TATGCAAGCACAAGACACAACAAATGCATGTCGACTGACTTACAACATCCTATATCTCAATTTTACTATTTGTGAAATGGGCACAATATTTGACTATGGCTTTCATTGTTAATCCCTGAACAAATAAATGATAGTGAATACTGTCCTAACATCAGTATTCTTTTTTATTCCCCTCTCTCCTCTCTTAGCTGCCAGACTTGGAGTCATCCCCAAAGGGGTTTCCTGTTTTTTGTCATTTTACACTCATTATCTTGTTCCCTAGTTATCTTGACAAGTTCCCTTCTAACAGCTCTAAGACAGGAGGCTCAGATAATGAGTCTAGGCTGTGTTTGGAAAGGACTAGAAATACTCAAGAACAGCTACCATTTGAAAAGGTCGCGTTGTTAGCTTCACTGGGCTGGCACTCTACCCTATGGGCCAGGCAGCTTAACTTGCTCTTAACTCCAGTCATGATTCCACGGTAGAACTTACATTCAGCTCTAATAAAGAATCACTGACCTTAAATAAAGCTAGTTATCCATATGGTGGTTGGATAACAGGTAATTTCACCCTCTTAAAAAAATAGACAGAATGTAAGTTTCTTGAGGACAGGGACTATTTTTTATTTCTGTTTTTGTGTCTTCCCCTTTCCCCCTGACCCACCAGTGCCTATTATTGTGCTTTGAACAGAGACCATGCTCAATAAAAACTTGTTGGATTGGATTGGAAGAAGAGAACAGAGCTGAAAATTGGTTACCATATCTGTGATCTTCAGGAGAATTTTCTCTGGACAGGTATATGCCCCAAAGAGCTATGAATTGTAGAGATAGGATTGGTTTCTGGGTGAGTAAAGTAAATATTTCCCCATGATTGTTTTAATTAACTGGTCTTTGGGGCTATTATTTCTGAAATTAGTAGTATATCTAAAAGACACAGTAATTTTTTTAAAAAATAAATTAGTGGATGAATGAAATTATCTATAGATTTTTTTTTAAATCAGGTATTTTTTAATCAAAAAACAACTTGAGAAAACTAATATGAATTATCTTGGAAAGTGTATATGAATACAAAGACCCTCATATGTACTCTCGTGCCACTATGGGATCTATTACGGCGAGCTGTTTTTACTTGACTTCAGTTTGTCTGCCTGATTCAGAATATTGAGATTCTAAGCAATTATCTTTAATGTGTAGTGTAGATTTGTAGGGGAAAAAAGAGATGGAGGAGCAAATGTAGTCCACCAGGCAGAAGAGATATTATTCATTGATATGAATAAATAAAATTTTTTTAAAAGGATACTGAGATAGAAAGATTTTTTTGTTCCCCATGTTACTAGAAATTGAGCTTTGACTTTTTGGTCAGAGGTGATAACAATTTCCACATTAAAAAAGACAGATTTAAAGGGCATGGGAAGGCCCCAGAAGAGTGCCATCCCTTTCAGGGTTCATTTTAAAAATAGTTTTTGGTCTGTTCCAAAGATATGGTAACTGTGAGAATCCTGAGTGTGCTCCAGCAGTTATCAAGTCTTTCAGTCCATTAATAAACATTTACTTGAGCTGCCTTTTAATGGTTGGAAAAACAGCTTTCTCTCTAACACAGCTATAAGATCACCACTCACAATCTAGAGCTCCAAAGTGGCCCCCTGAAGCAGAAGTCTCTGGAGTACTTGCCAAAGTCCAAAAGAACTAAAGATGAGTCCCAGGGTCACCTTCTAACTCTTTGCAAAGATTCATCTTGAGTTAGTCCCATATGCAAATCCAAAAGTGCCCTTAGCAGCTTGGCAACATGCCCAGGAACTGCATAATAATCAGATGTGCCTTTTTCAAAATGCAAAGGGAACCTTGGGAAGAAACATATACAGTCAGAGTTATGAAATGCTTTTCTGTCCCTGGTGCTCTCCAAATGTCAGGGGTTCCATTGAGTGTGATTGAGAACTGATGCAAATGTACTATGCAGATACTTCTCGATTATTCAGGTTCTGATGGGTAAGCCAGGGCACTGGTACCCACCAACAATAGATAAATTACAAAATATCAAATGAGGAAATAATCCATAGCATATATGAACAGTGACAACTTACTTGTATTACATTATAAATAATGTGCTTTCACAGTCTCTCTGTCTCCAAAAGCACTTGCTTTTTTGTCCTTTGGAAAAAAAGTATGTGTAGTAGCCTCAAGACTACTTTCTCACATTTAGGGATGCCATGAAAATAAATAACCTTATCCCATATTCAAGGTAATTATTAGCCTCACATCTAATATAAAACCATAGCTTATTGGCCTCCACCAAATATTCTGATTTATACTACTCAATCAGTTACACGATTAGCTTGAAGTAAAAGTAATTAGTGAAAAAGCAGTTAAAAAAATAATAAAACCATGGAGCACATTCTTCTACAAATAAACAAACCAACAGTACACAGACTATTGACCTGCTGAGGACAGACAGATACCTAAGCAAAATGTGGGAAATGGATATGTATGAAAGGACAAATCATAGCTCTGACAATAAAAGATATTGCTATCTTCTGCTATTGTTCTCATATTTCTTTTATAAATAATCTTTGTCAGGCATTTGTCAGACAATCCCATTATTGTCTTAGCACATCACAACTTCTCGGTGCTGTTCTGTTGGTTTTAAAACTATCAAGCTTCTTTGTTTCATCCATTTTCTGGACTTCCATGCCTTTGAACACCTACTAGGAATCTTGTTTCCAATCAGTTTGGTTACAGCGACTAGAAAGCCTCTCCTTGAAAAGGTAAGGCTGGAAGTCACCATAACTAAGTAATGATTATAGTCTTTTGGACAAATATTAAATCCAACTTGAATTCACTGGATATGGGCTTGGATCTGTCTTCTGCCTCAGAAAAAAAATATGAATTACAAAAATAAATATCCAATATTGACGGGCAAATAAATTTCAGCCTGATCACATGAGACAAGATCACTGTCCTCTGCCCTCCCCCCAACTTTTATTTCTGCCTTTACTGTTTCTTTCATGGCCAAAACTATAGTGATTTCCAGTTTTCTTTCTGGATGGGTAGAATATAAATTTATCTTTTGGTTGTTTTTCTTTTATTCCTTTTTTTCTCTGTTGTCTTACCTATCACATACAAAATGGTAAAGGTGGGAATGAAGGAAAAGGATTTGCTAAGCATTTGAGATACAAATACAAAAATCAAGATAGTCCTTTATTTAAATGAGTTTATATTCTAATATAGGAAATCAAAAACATTTAGGAGATATTCCTAGAATATTCTATAACCCCATATTTCTGGGAATACAAGAATTCTCCTTGTTTTCCTGGAATGAGAAGTAGAAACTGGGCAAGGAAGAATATGTATATGATAGCATAGCAGAAAGATGGATTGCAGTATGGTGGGTCTCAGTATTCCTAGACTTGGTGCATTCTTGCGAAGCAATGCCTAGGACTCTCGGGCAAGAGCCGTACTTCTAAGTTGACGTGAAAAGGCAGATTGCAGATGGAAAAACAAAACAAAACAAAAAACAAATCAAGTAAGCAATGTAAGCAAGTACTTACATCAAGTAAGCACTTACATCCTTGGAATTTGGGACTGGAGAGTTAAAGTGCCAAGATGGGGAGAGAGAGAACCTGATTTTGAATGGCTACTCTGTTATTTCTGTTCCTGTGACCCACATGAAAGTCATTCATCCTCTTTGACTCAGTTTCTTCATTTGTAAAAATAAGAAAACTAAATTGGTTGCTTTCTGAGGCCTCTTCTAGCTCTAAATTTATTATTTATTGTCACAATTCAATATCCTTGAATTTCTTTTTATCACAAAGGAGTTTTGGATTTTGATTTAAATTAGTTTTTGACATTTTTATACAAATATTAATTACTTAAGTGAAGTAATAAAGCTTACAAACATTTAAATAGACTACTATGAGAATGCTATTTTAAAATGAATAACATCATGACATGTTATGCCATAACATAACAATGATGCCATATATAATCAGATACCTCACCTTCTTTTGTAGGGAATATTTTGATTCTGAAAATCCTACTTTCAAATTCACAGGTTGAAAAAAAGTGAGAAGATATATTAAGTTGGATCTACCCACAACTATATTTTTGGACCCCATTTTTGCCTGAATATAGACCCTATTCATTTTCATGGCATATATCCAGTTAAGTCCACTAACTGGAGAAAGAAAAATATTACTGTGAAGTTTTTAACTTCATTGCTAACTTCATGTTCAGAAGAATAAATAGTTAAATTCTATACATTACTTTAAATTTCATTTAAAATGCCCTCCATTCTGATTTCTTGAAATTATCTATTCTTATGGGATATCCACTTAGATAGTGTAATTTAAAAAAACACCAAATAGGCTATGATTATTACATTTACTCAAAATCCTGCATAATTTAATCAGAATAAATGGAGAAAAAAAGTTTCTAGGGCTTCTGTTGACACCACATTTGATCACATTTCCTTTTTAAAATGATTCTGCTTAAGGTTTACAAATAGTTCATTTCTACTTTCTCAGTCTCCCATAATGTGATTATCTGTTTAAGCATCATATTCTGCTCTTCTCCTTGCTATTTTTCAGAGTCATTAGGCCATGAGCTACATGATTTGTAGAACCAAAACATAAATAAATAAAAAGTGTTAAATTAAATACTATCATTTGTGGAAACAATTTACCTATAATACAAGGTCACACACATTGTGCCAAATATAAAATGGAAAAGTTGAAACTCCTGTGGCACTAAATGTACAATCTCCAAATAGCTGTAGTCATAGCAAGGGTAGGCTTTTCAGGAGTCTTCATTTCTTCATTCATGTTTTGATCCTCACATTACTGGAAGAAATGTTTTGAAAGAGACTGCTAACTCATAGAAAAGGTTTGTCTCCCTGGAAAGTAACACTTCATATATATATATATATATCTCAGATATAGAGAGATAGCTATAGATATGTAGACAGAGATAGAGATAGATAGATAAACAGATATATCTGAGGTAAATAGATATAGATAAATAGATGATAGATAATTAGACAGATAGATAGATAGATAGATAGATAGATAGATAGATAGATAGGGAGAAAGATGTGTGTATGCATATACATGTGTATGTGTATATACATTATATAATTATATATGCATATATGTATATGTGTGTGTGTATATAAAATTTAACTCATTCTTGAAAATGTCCATTTTCAGATAACTATCCATTGTGAGGAAGCTGCTGTGTTGAAACTTCAAATCTAATCTTCAGTAACTTCCATGCAGAGTCCCATTTTTTTCCTTTTAAGATCCAAGGGGGGCGGTGCTAAACCAGGGTGGAAGAAATAAAGCAAGAACTTACCTAAGTCCTCCAAAATCCCCACTCCCTTGCCCAAACAACATTAAAATAACACCTCAATGTGAATTCTGGAGTGACAGAAGAAACAAAAGGACAGGGTGAAATAATTTTCCAACCGAAGACAACTTAGAAGGTTGGAAAGAAAGCTCTATTTCTCTGGGATGAGAATGGAGGGCAGTTCAATGCAAGCCGTGCTCTTTAAGTAAGCCTTGGGAGCAACTGATTCAGCAGCAGAGACTTCCGGAGCTCTTAGTCCATAGAAGCTAAGGGGGTTAGGCAATTGGTTAGAAACATATTACAGAGGGTCTTTTGTTGGCACTGGGAGCAAGACTTTGTTACCTTGCTCATATGTGGATCTAGGTCTTAGTGTTAGTATGAGTAGAAGTATTAGCAGGAGCAAGGCACAGTTTCAGGGTAGAGAAGAGTGTTTGTGATCACTCACAGACCAGAGAATAGGCCAGGAGAGCACTGACCACACCTCCCCTTAAATCACACCACCTTGGAAGAATTTAAAGCTTACAGACCTCCCAGAATAAGCTCTGAAATAAGCAGCACAGAAAACTTGAAGCTGGGGACTTTGTCCCCTTTATCACTAGAACAGAGTCCAATGATAACATAGTTACAAGATAAAAATAGACTAAAACAAAGAGCAAACAAAAACACAAGAATAACCAAAAATCTGACCATACAGCATTACTATGGTGCCAGGGAAGATAACACAAATTCAGAACATAATTAAATCAAAGCAACTGTATACTTAAAGTCTTAAAAGAAAAATGTGAATTGGTCTCAGTCCTAAAAGAGTTCAAAAAGGCCTTTAAAAATCAGTTAAGAGAGGGGGCGGCTAGGTGGCGCAGTGAATAGAGCACCGGCCCTGGAGTCAGGAGGACCTGAGTTCAAATCCGGCCTCAGACACTTAACACAAAAAAAAACTAGCAGTGTGACCTTGGGCAAGTTACTTAACCCCAATTGCCCTCCAAAAACAAAAAGAAAAAACAAAACAAAACAAAAAATCAATTAAGAGAGGCAGAGGAAAAATTAGGGAAATAAATTAGAGTGATACAAGAAAATCCTGAAAAAGGTCAACTGCTTGGTAAAAGAAGCACAAAAATATTGAGGAAAATAACACCTTAAAACACATAATCCATTGAAGAGAAGAACTCATTAATAAAGTAGAATTTGTCAAATGGAAAAGAAGCTACAAAATATCACTGAAGAAAACAATTCCTTAAAAATTAGCTCTGGGCAAGTGGAAGCTAATGATTCCATAAGACATCAAAAAACAATAAAACAAAATTGAAAGAATGGAAAAAATAGGAGAAAATGTTAAATATTTCATTGGAAAAAAAACTGATCTGGAAAATAGAACCAGGACAGATCATTTAAGAATTATTGCATACCTGAAAGTCATAATAAGAAGAAAAGAACCTAGACATCATCTTTCAAAAACTTATCAAGGAAAAGTGCCATAATTAGAAGCATAGGACAAAATAGAAATTGAAAGAATCCACTGATCACCTCCTGAAAGAGATTCCAAAATGAAAACTCCTATGAATTCTGTAGTCAAGTTCCAGAGCTCCCAAGTCAAGAAGGAATACTACAAATAGAAAGAAAGAATTCAAATATCATTGAACCAGAGTCAGGATAACACACTATTTAGTGATTTCTATATCAAATGATGGGAGGACTTGCAATATCATATTTTGGAGGACAAAAGAACTAGGATTACAATCAAAAATCACTCAGCAAAAGTGAGTATAATCCTTCAGAGGAAAAATAATTGTATAGATCATGAAACTGAGAACGTTCAAGCATTCCTGATAAAAACATCAAAACAGAATAGAAAAACTGACTTTTAAATAGCACTCAAAGAAGCATAAAAATATGAACATGAAAAAGACATTATAAGGGCTTCAGTAAGGTTAAATTGCTTATATTCCTAAATGGAAAGATGATACTTGTAACCTATAAGAACTTTATCATTATTAGGACAGTTAGAAGAAATATATATAGAAAAAGACCACTGGTCTGAGTTGACTATGATGAGATGCTATTCAATGAAATAAAATTAAGGGGTGAAAAAGAGAGATATACTGAATGGAGGGGGAAGTGAAAGGTAAAATGGGGCAAGAATCTCACAGAAAAGAGATATGAAAGATTTTAAGGTGGAAGGGAATATAAGGAATGGGCATTACTTGAACCTTAATCTAATTGGAATTGACTTAAAGAGGGAATAACATCCACAATCAATTGTGTATAGAAATCTATCTTCTACAAGGAAGTAGGAAGTGAGCAAGAAAAGAGAAGAGGATAGGGTTGAGATGGAAGGCATGTTGGAAAAGGCAGTGATCAGAGTCAAAACATTTTAAGGAATGATCAAGTGAAAGAAGAGAGGGAGAAAGATAAACATGGGAAAAATAGTAATAGAGGAAAATATTTGATAATCATACTTTTTAATGTGACTGAGATGGACTCACCCATAAAGACACAGATAGCAACTAGGATAGTATGCACCTCACAGTAAGTCGTTATTGAATATTTGTTGAACTGAATTGCATTGAAGAGGAGAATCATGGATATTTGCTAAATTTTTAAGGTTTATCATGAGGAAGAATAAATGGAATTTTTCTGCTTGGTACTAAAAAGAAGACCTAGGAGAAACAAGGAGGAAGTTGTAGAAAGGCAGACTTTTTCTCAATGTAATGAAAAAACAAAGCTTTCTAGCAATTAGAGCTACTCCTAAAAGGCTATAGGCTACCTCAGGAAGCGGTGGTTTACTCTGTACTAGAGGTCTTCAAGTGAAGGCTACAAGAACACTTATTAAAGATTGTGTAGAGGTGATTCATCTTTAGGGATAGGAGGTGCAAGATACCCTCCAATGGCCTTTCCAACTCTGAGATTCTCTTATTGCATGAACAAAGAGTTTTAGAGATGATCAAAAACAGTTGCCTTAGAAATTGAACAAAAGAAGAAACCTCCTTCTTAATAAAAAAAAAACAAACAAAAAACCTTTTGATTCTCTTACGGTTGAGTATATTCTATTTCCAAAACAAGATACAGGTGTGAAGCTTTTAATCAATATGGCAACTGAAATATGTAGAAAACCTCTTGCTTAGAGACCCAAGAGATTTTGTATTTACAAACAAGTGAACTAATGGATAAAGGTGTTTGGATGGGAGAGACATTCGCATTTATCCCAAGTTACTTTAAATATATTATATTCACTTTCTGAGTCTACTTCTGAGCAGTTGCCACCCAGAAGACAAGTAACTGGGAGCTTAGGTGGAGTGGGCAGCACAAACTGAAAAAAATTTCAAGAGTTATTCAAAAAGGCACAATAATGAATTTTCCTTGTCTATGGTCTGCAGGGGAAAAGTAGAAAAGGCAACAGTCATCAATTAGAATCAGAACCATACAGTAAACCCTGGCCACTTGTCTCTTTGTTTTTTCTCTAAAACCCACCCATGCTAACCCGA
>CM053594.1:305760717-305791451 GCA_028646575.1 Pseudocheirus occidentalis
GACATTCTTTTTCCATCTTGGAAATTTGACTTTTTAAGGCATTCTTCTCCACATTGGCTTTCTGGGCCTCTTTTGCCATTTGAGTTAATCTATTTTTTACAGTGTTGTTTTCTTCAGTCAGGTTGTTGACTCTCTTTTCATGATTTTCTCACATCATTCTCATTTCTCTTCACAATTTTTCCTCCACTTCTCTTATTTGTTTTTCAAAGTCCTTTTTCAATTGATCTATAGCTTGTAGGCAATCTTCGAGTGTCTTGGAAGCATTTGGTGTGGGAGTTCTGACAGTGTTGTCTTCCTCCCGTTCCATGCTTTGATCCTTTTTGTCCACAAAAAAGGATTCTAGAGTTTTATTGCTGTTCTTATTTTGCTTCCTTTTCCTCATGTTGGCCAGTCAAGTAATTGGTTTGGTTTTTTTAAGTCTGTAGCACTCTGCTTCCAGCGGGGGAAGCTGTGTCCCAAATTGCTGGGGTTTTCACGGTGGCCGGACTTATTAGGGGAGTCCTGAAGCCCCCACCTGATTTCACTTGCTGAAAGCACACCCCAAGACCTCCACCCAAGACCATGATATGGATCCAAGCTGTTCAATGCAAGAGCCCTTGGCCCTGATCAATTGACTCAGCCCCCTGTGGGGTCCGCAGTCCAGGAGCTCTGAAGCAGCCCAGTGGGGGCAGTTGCTGGTTGTAGCAGATCCTGCAATTTCCCCACTGCTTCCTTGCCCTGGGGGCAGATAGGCTGAACTGCTTTTCTTCCCCCAAATTTAGCTTGAAAGCTTTCAGGCTTTTTGACTTTCACTGACCTTTCTCTAATCCTTATTTGAGATTGCTCCAGGTGATTCAGATCTGCTCTCATGTAGACTCATGCTGCTGCTCAGCTCCTCCTGACCACCCTGGCACCTGGCCATGGTTTCGGTTTCTGGCTGGGCTGGAATCAGCTCCCAGCCTGCCACAATGAGCCCCTCCTGCTGAGCTGCCTTCAGCGAGAGATGTGTTTTCTGTATTTTTGTGTGTTTGGGAGCCCTAAAATTTTTTAGAGTCATATTTTATGCACATTTAGGGTGGCTCTGTGGGAGCTGCAAGACTTTGCTGCTTCTCCACTGCCATCTTGGTTACTTATTTTTTTTAATCGTGTCACCACTCTGCAACCATTCAGCCTGTTTCCTGCTACGAGCTAGACTCATTCTTCCCTAAATACATACACTTTCTTTGTGTGGGTTTTAGGAGGTTCAGGGAAGTATAGTGCCTCAGGTATGGGGGCCTCCTAGCCCTTTTAAGAGCTGCTTTCCACCTTTGGTTTCCATCTGATTCACCTACCTCTCACCTGTGATGCGAAGAAGCTGTAGCATCTGCAGTGGGATTAACCAGATTGACAGTAACCAAGGTGTCTTGAATTTGGTGGTGGTGGTGAATTGGATATCTATCTCAAGAATGGAAAGATGTCCTCTGGCAAAATGGACAGATGAGAATAATTTTTTCCAGTAGCAGTGAAGATGGCAGAAGCAGGCTCTATGGAGTGCTTAGAGCTTGTTTAAACCTTGAAGATGACAAGATAATCCATCGCAGCCCAAACTATCACCAATCTTCTTGACTTTTACCTTTCCACTGAGTTCTAATGACTCTGAAAGAGAGTGAGGCTGATGATTTTGTAAAATTCTGCCTCAGTTAAATTCAATTTGTGCTAGAATCAAAACTGAAACCATTTTGCCATTTTTACCTACCTCAAAATCCTGTGGTGATAGGTAAGTGATGAAGCAAAAGGTGAAGATGCACTGGGAGCTGTAGTCACACTGAACACAGATGACCCAGGTCATAGGGTTCTTTTCTCACTGGACTGAAGAAGCAGTGGGATTCAGCAGCCCCCAGGTGTCTGAACAGACTTTTTTTAAAATAATTATTCTGCTTACCTCCTAGCATGAGAAAGAGCCTAGAAAAAGTGCCCTAAAAATGCTCTGCTTCACTCAGTTCTGGTCTGCTTGCTGCCATTGGCAGGGAATCTCAACCTGTGGTTGAAACACACACACACACACACACACACACACACACACACACTGTACAAAAACATCTGTAAGGAAGATTCCATTCATCATCAATACATGAAATGTGTGCAAGTTTATGGACTATAAGTAGTCCAGCAGATCTGAAAGATGAACACTCTTGTTTTGAAAGATCTTGACAGATATTGTGTCTATATTGCAGCCTGAGTTAAACAAGGATGGCAAATTAAAGCCAGCTTACTGAAGTCATAGCTTGATACACATTTTTCTTGAGTGATCCGAGTGAAGGGGAATGTCATAAAGCCAGAATAAGTTTTGCCATCAAAATTAATCTAGTTAGCAGGACTGCATGTCTCCAGAAGGGTTGAATGATAGATTCATGACAATGCAATTCTCCCTTGCAGGAAAACACTATGCCACCATCATCAGTGTGTGTGTTCCCTCCATGATAAACTCTGATGAGGTCAAAGAAAAATTTTATGAAGACCTGGACACCCTCATCATCAATGTGTTAAAAGAAGACAGGCTTGTAATTTCCAGAGTGCTTAATACTCTTTAATGTCAGAGTAGGTACAGAATATCAGACATGGCAGAGAGTTCTTGGGAAGAATGAAATTGGGAACAGCAACAATAAGAGTCACTTACTACTAAAGACCTGTGCATCCCATGATCTTCTTATTTCCAACACCATCTTCAATATATCTAAATACAATAAAACTTTGTGGATGCACCCTTGCAGCAAACACTGGCATTTTATAGATGTCATTGTAAGGAAAATAGATAGTTGGGATATTAGAGTGACAAAGGTTGTGTTTAGCCAGAGTGCTGGACCAATCATAGACCTATCCTGTCTAAGGTGAACAATCATATTCAACAAAAGTAGTGGCCCCAAGGCAAGGAGACTGCCAGAAGACTTAATGTCAACAGATTAGGATGCTTCTCTAACTGCGAATAGTGTTGCTAACTTGGAGGGAAAGCTGAGCCATGAGCAGAAAAGGACTGGGCAGCTTTCAGAGATTTGATGTTCTGTAACACATTTGTTCATCTGGGGCAGATCATTTGTAAACTTCAAAATTAGTTTGATGAAATAATGGGGAAATTCAGAAGCTTCCAAATGAAAAATGAGAATGCCAGAAGATTTACCAGCATGATAGATTGTCTGTCTCTAAGAAGTCATCATTTAACTCCATCAAAAGTAAAGTGCATATCAAGCTTAGAGAGATGTAGGATTCTTGTCTTAATAAAGAGAGAAAAATATCAGTTTTATACTGACAGTAACAATAAAAAGTGCTTTTATAATGCCCTGAAGGCTATTTATAGGCAAAATGTGTATGGTGCATCTCAGCAACATAGTGCTGGACCCACATTGACTAGTGATAAGGACATGATCCTGGAAAGATGGGCTGAACACTTCCATAATGTTCTCAACAAACTGTCATCAATCAATACTAAAGCCACTGACCTGGGTCCATCCTGAGGTTGAAGTCAATCTCTAGCTAAGCTTCCAACTGAAAAAGTTGTTTGGAATGCCATTACATATCTCTCCTTTGGCAGTGTCTGGTGCTAGTTCTATTCCAGCTGAGATTCTCAAGGAAGGGAGATTCACTACTCATACAAAAGCTGAGTTTCTAGGCTATGTGGCAAGAAGAGGTGATAAGCCAATAGTTCAAAGATGCCTTCATTGTCTCTATGTTCCTATAAAGGAAAATGAAATAGATTGCCCTGACAATCACAGGATAGGGGTAGTACTCTCTTTTAGTCATTGCCAGCAGGTTTCTCTCCAGAGTCCTTCTTAATAGGCTGATCCTTCACCTGGAAGATGGCCATCTACCTAACTAGTCAATGTGGCTTAAGAAAGAGCCAAAGAATAATTGATAAGGAGTTTGTTGCTAGACAGCTCCAGGAAAAATACCAGAGGCAGGACAAAATGCACAACATTCATCCATCTGATCAAAGCCATTTCTACTGTTAGAGCTTGTGGAAAATAATGGAAAATTTCATTTACCTAGAGCAGTTCATCAGTACTTTCTGTCAGTTTCATGATGGTATGCTTCCCCGGGCTCTAGATAATGGACAATACTCTCATGCTTTCCCAATCACGAATGGAGTGAAGTAGTGTGGTGTGCTTGCTCTCATGTTTTGTTTTGTTTTTTTACTTCGTCAAAAGTTTTCATAACATATTGGTAAGCAGCCTGTGTGGTTTCTCTGATCCTCTAACCTGAAAAACCCTGTTAACAAAAGGTTCTTCCAGCACAACCTGTTTAATGACAAGGTCTCTTTTGGTTCCTCTTCTAGAGGGTCCATTGGGCATTTTCCTAGAGCCTTCCCTCTGTTGATCATTTCCAGTTTATCCTGCACATAGATTATTTGTATATAGTTGTTTTCATGTTGCTTCCCCCATTCGAATATAAGCTCCTTGAAGGCAGAGGATGTCTTTTGACTTTCTTTGCATTCCCAATGCTTATCACAGTGCCTGGTATACAGTGGGTGCTTAATAAATGCTCATTGCCTGAGAAATCCATTCTAGAGTTTTTCTAGAAACCAAAGGGGAGATCACTTGCCTCCAACTTGCAAACTCCATGCTCTTTTATTTTTGGAAAATCAGAACATTTGGTTCTTCTCTCATTTAGTATTTTCACCCTACCATGTCTGTAATTGTCCCCTTTGTGTGCCTGGGTGGAGCGAGAGACACCATAGCTCTGCCTCCTCTGGTGTGAGTACATCCACATGGACAGACCAAAATGATAGAGCAGAAGTGATCTTGGAAATCATGACATCCTCCCTGTATCTGAATAGGAATTCCTTTAGATGTCTCAGTTCTCTATCTTTTTAAGCAAAATTTCACATTAGTATGTTGTAAAGAAGAATTAGAATGAATGGGAGGAACAATGAGAAAGAAAAACAAAACAAAAAAAGAAAGCAAATAGTATGCTTTGATCTGCAATCAGACTCTATAGTTCTTTCTTTGAATGTGGATAGCATTTTTCATCACGAGCCTTTAGGAGTTGTCTTAGATCATTGCGTCACTGAGAAGAGCCAAGTCTATCAAAATTAATCATCACACAATGTGGCCATTACTGTGTACAATGTTCTCTTGGTTGTGCTCCCTTCACTCACCATCAGTTCATATAAGTCTTTTCATGTTTTTTTCTGGAGTCTGACTTCTCATCATTTCTTATAACACAATAATATTTCATTACTTTCATATACCACAACTTGGTCAGTCATTCCCCAACTGATAGGCATATCCTCAATTTGCAATTCTTTGCAATTACAAAAAGAGCTACTATTAATATTTTTGTACATGTGGGTACTTTTGCCATTTTTTTTAACTCTTTGGGATTCAGACTTGGAAGAGGTATTGCTGGGTCAAAGTGCATGGCACATTTTCATAGCCCTTTGGGCACAGTTCCAAATTGTTCTCCAGAATGGTTGAATCAGTTCAGAACTCCACCAAAAAATTCATTAGTGTTCTAATTGTCCTGTGTCTTCTCTAGCATTTATAACGTTTCTGTTTTGTCATGTTAGTCAATCTGATGGGTGTGAAGTGCTACCTCAGAGTTGTTTTGATTTGCATTTTACTATTCAATAGTAATTTATTTTTCATATGATTATAGTTTTAATTTCTTACTCTGAAAATTGTGTGTTCATACCCTTTGACCATTTATCACTTGGAGAATGACTTTCATTCTTATGAATTTGACTCAGTTCTCTATATATTTTATAATGAAGCCTTTATCAGAGATGCTGATTATAAAAGATTTTCCCCAATTTTCTGCTTACCCCCCTCAATCTTGATTATTTTGGCTTTTTCTATATAAAAACTTTTCAATTTAATGTTGATGAAAATTATCCATTTTGCATGTCAGAATGTTCTCTGTCTCTTGTATGGTAATAAATCCTTCCATTCTGCATAAATCTGTAAGGCAAACTCTTCCTTGCTCTCCTAGTTTGCTTATATTATCAACCTTTATATCTAAATTGTGTATCCATTTTGACTTTATGTTAGTATATGGTGTAAGACATTTGTCTATGCCCAATTTGTGCTTTACTATTCTCCAGTTTTCCCAGCAGTTTTTGTCAAACAGTGAGTTCTTATCCCAGAAACTGGGGTCTTTGGGTTTATCAAATAGCAGATTATGATAGTCATTGACTACTGTGCCTTGTGTACCTAACCTATTTCACTGATCCACCACTCTATTTCTTAGCCAGTATCAATTAGTTTTGATGATTGCTGCTTTATAATACAATTTAAGATGTGGTATAGCTACACCACCTTCCCTTGCATTTCTTTTTATTAATTCCATTCATATTTTGGAACTTTTGTTCTTACATATGTATTTTGTCATTTTTCTCTAGCCTTATCAAATAATTTTTGTTACCTTGATTGGTATGGCTCTGAATGAGTAAATTAATTTACATAGAATTTTCATTTTTATTATATTAGCTTGGCCAACCCATAAGCAGCTAATATTTTTTCCAATTATTTAGATCTGACTATATTTGTGTGAAAAGTATTTTGTAATTGTGTTCATATAGTTTCTGGGTTTGTTTTGGCAAGTAGATTCCCAAATATTCTATAATGTTTACTATTACTTTAAATGGAATTTCTCTTTCTATCTCTTGCTTCTGGGCTTTGTTAGTAATATGTGTGAATGTGTGATGTTATGATTTGTGTGGATTTATTTTATATCCCACAACTTTGCTAAAGTTGTTTATTATTTTAAGTAGTTTTTGTTTTCACTTGCTCCTCTATCCCACATTTTTTAGCTTGATGTTTTCAGTGATATTGTAGGATGCCTTTAATAAAGATGAAAAAGGCATCAAGGTCAGCTACCTTGCTGCAGGTAAATTATTTAACATGCCCTTTGGAACAAAGAATAGGGTCCTCTCAGGCTGACTTCAGGTTTGATATTTCCTCTGGCACTTCCATAGGGCCATCCAAGTTCATGGTGCACATTCAACTTATCTCCCAATTTCAATCTCTGAAGACTACAAGTCAGGTGATGAATATTTGTGTAATGAGTTCAAAACAACTTTTCAGTTTAGAATCCCCCATTTAAAAACCCTAAGTTTCTTCTATTCTGCCAAATAGATTAGGGAACAGGGGAAAAGACAGAGATAAAGCTAAGCCCAGAGAAAGCAATACTGTTCATTCTTCTTGTTTAGCCTCTTCCTCTTCCTTTCAGGTATAGACCTGAATAGGAAAAGCTTGAAAGAGGATTTGAGGTATATCCTTATTGATCATATATTACGTTCTATAAAATTATTGTTTGTTTATGTGTGTACATGTGTGAGTGTGTAGTGTGTGTGCATGTGTGTGTGTGTGTGTGTGTGTGTGTGCAAATTTCTTATCAAGTATGTACTCCTTTGGGCAAAAACCTTTTCCTTCTATTTTTTCACATCATCCGTTTTTAAGAACATAGATGTTTAAAATTTCTTGTTAACTGCCTGTTGAGTGGCTAAACTGTGCTAATTGATGCAGAGTGAAGAAGCAATTAGGTTTGTGTCAGGTTAATTAGTGAAGGCCTCATTGTGAATAGAAATCTCACATTCTAGGTAGGTAGAAGAGAAGTTCAGGATGGGAGACCAAATTCTCACTCCAATTTCACATATTCACTCTGGGGAGGTATTTTAATCCATCATTTAGTGAAATCACACTATGGGCATTGTACAACAAACACCAGAATTATATGATCTTGAGGATGTCATTTAAGTATTCAAAGGTTTAGTTTCCTCATCTGTCAACAGGGGATATTAATAGTTTCATTATCTAACTCAAAGTCATTATAATTGTTTGATAAATAGAATGCTTTCATTTTACAACCATGTATTTGAAGCATGCTTAATAACCCCAAATCACAAATATAAATTAAATCTTTAATTAGGCACAATATGATTATAGGGATGATGATAAATCTTAACTTTTATGAAGAGAAAATATTATTGCCTTTAGAACTTGGGTTGTGGTAGCAAAATTACAAATATGCTAACTGAACTCTTGTTTAGTTTTATGGAATGATCACAGAAATGTATAGCATAGAAAGTTGCTTGACTTTCTTTTTTTCTTAAATTTTTAAATTGATATCCTTTGGTTTTTTTGATTACTTTTTCTAAATATAAACGTCCTTACCCAGAAAACATCCCTTATAACAAAGAATATAAAAAGGCGGGATGGGGAGGGGAGGGAGGTAACGCAGTTCAACAAAACTAACCAACACATCAACTAAGTCTGATAGTGTATGCCAAGTATTGTACCCATAGTCCCCTACCCCTGTAAAGACATAATTAAATTTGCTCCTTCTTTGGGACCAATTCTGACCTCTATAATTTCCCAGTTTTCAGGTTGTTGATTTTGTTGTTTCCTTTTGCATTGTTGTAGAAGTTGTTCACACTATTCTCCTGGTTATACTTATTTCACTTTATATCAATTCGTATCAAGTCTTCTTATGCTCTTCTCTCTTCAGGTTTAAATTTTTTTAATGGTAAGGTTATATTCCATTCTAATAATGTACCACACTTTCTTTTGCCATGTACCAAACGATTCACTTATACTTTGTTTCTCGTGCTTTGCTAGTACAAAAAAAATAGCATTTGGGTGAATTGTCTTTCTGTGAGCATTTAGTAAAACTTAATATTAAATAGCAATACAAAGGACAATATTTTTTACATTTATTTACAATTAAACTCATTAATTTCAGAAGCTAAATAATCATAACACTTTTTTTCTCCCAGATTATCCTTCTAAGTTCACATCAGGATTCTCTGTCCATTAATTCTTAATCAGTTCTCATATGTTTATAATGCCTATCCCATTTCTAAGGTTCTGAGTTATTTTTTGTTTTGCATTTGTTTTACAAGTCTCCACAGATTTTTAAAATAATTTCTCATGATTGTCCATCTTATTTTATAGTATTCCACTTCATTATCATACCACAATTCATTCAACATATCCCTCTAGGAGACAATTAAGTTACTTCTTTTTACCCCCCAAATTACATATAATGGATCCTATGGAAATCTTTGAAAAGCTTTTGGGGAGGGGTGTTAACCTTGTCAGTATGTTTTGCTTTTGAAATATTAAAAATGTGTCAATTTTTAAAACCTTTAGTGCATATTGCCAGATTGCTTATGAGAAAGATTCTACATTTGAAGTTCTACCAACAACGAATGAGGGTACCAGCACTGACACCTTTGAGTTGCATTGATTTTCATCATTTTTATCAATTCCATTGATGGAAGGTGGGGCCTAAATATTTTTTAATTTAATTTACATTTTAATATGCTTGAGTATTTATCAAGTTATTCTTAATGATACTTTTCTTCTTTTGAAAAGTATCTTTCCATATCTTTCTGGCCATTTTTTTTTTTTGCTCCACCAAGTACAACTGAGACTTTCAACAATCTTTGAACTATCCTTAAGTCACACACACACACACACACACACACACACACATACACACACACACAGGTAGAAAGTAAAACCACATCATTTTGATTTATATCACAGAAAAATTAAGTCCACTTTGATTAATAGTCTCTTCCTAAGCACTCCCTACTTCTCAGTGGCAAATCGCTAAATCTGCCCCAGAAATGCAACTTAAGGCTTAATGACTCATCCTTACTCAGGAAATAAACTCTAAAATAAGTGCTTGGTAGGAAAAAATGTAATTTTCCTTGCCCAAGGATCTATTTTAATTTCTTTAGTTCTCTGGAGATCCCAGGTTATTTCTATTTCTAATTTTGCACATCTTGCTATTTAAGATCCCCATGCAATATGATACATGGAGTTGGTTGATAGAGCGTCCCAAATGTCTTTTGGTTTATGTGCTTTATTGCATTCAGTCTTGTAGTTTGTATTGCAGGTGATAATTAAGAAATCAGAAACAAATATTTTAAGGATAAGAGTAAACTGAAGAATCTCTGAACTTATTAAAGTCATCATTAAAAACAGTTCTGCTCACTTTGATCAATCACAATCAGGTAAGTTTTCATATTTAAAAAATAGGTTTTGTTAGTATAATTTCTGGGGAATTAATAATTTCTATTTCATTATGTTAACAGGTACTACAAGTTGTTCATCCATTTTCTGAAGAATGAGTATCCTCTTTATTTCCATTTCCTTGTGACGACAGTAATTGCTGCTATAAATATTATTTAGTCTAAATTGGAACTTTCTCCTCTGTCTTTGACTTCCTTGATGTATATATCTGATAGGAATGTTATGAGTTACTATCAGCAACACATTCCTGAAAATCCCTTCTCTCTCCTGCCCCAATTACTGTCAATGCACATAACCGAAACATTGACAATTGCCATAACTACATGTAGTGTCAAGATATACTTGAATGGAGAGGGCTCAAATACTTCAATATGAGTAAAGGGAAGAGGAACAGTAATATTCATAGAGAAGAAAACTGTTTTCATCAGATAGCACAAATTGACTTCTCATCAAGGTAGTCCATAAAGATAAACATCAGGCATTTAACAGTATTTTTTTTAGATATGGGAAAGTAGAATTATGGATTAACAGCTGTCAATATTTTCTAGATAACTTTTTAGGGTAATAATTCCATTCAAATTTTTCCATTTTTAAAATTTACTCTACCCTTTCAAAAGTCTTGAGACTCAGTCCCTCAATACCCTTTAAAAAACATGTCACATTTGCGACAGACTTCTTCCATATGCATTTTTTCTAGTCTAGTCACTGTTCTCATTTTTAGTACCATTTTTAATTCCTTATGAATCACATCAGAGACTGTTATGTCAGAATTCAAATGTGGTGGTTCCATTATAACTGGGGAAAAATAATTTAAAAGGAAGTAGTTTTCTTTTTAATATTTTACATTTTAATCCAGTTATTGTCCTCCTTCCAATTATATCTGTAAAGCTCATTTTAGGATAATTGTAGACATCTTCATTTTCTTCTTGGATTCCATACCTCCCTGATTTTCATAGAGACAAAATGATTGCTATCTTATTAGTTTTCCCGGATCTTTGGCCTTTTTCCTTTTGATGTTTGATTATATAAGAAAATTAGGAAATTATGAGAATCTTTTATGATGTCTATTCTTTTATCCCCATCCCAATTTATAACATTATTATTTTAATAGATCCAGTTGAAATTCACCCAACTATACCAAGATATCTGATTACAAAATGACTCCTACATTAGTTAAGTGAGATTTAATAATTGTTAAGACATAATCAGGTTAATTTCTGTGATGACATTTGGTATTCAATATGTTGATTCTATCATGGCTCTTTTTTTTTAAAGAAAAAGATTCATAACATGCAAATGTGGAGATTTTGTGTAGTATATATCCATTTGGCCTCTCATTTCTACTTTTGGAATCATATTTTCCAGAATATTATTCATTATCCTCCCCCATGTTAATCTTTGATCATTGGAATCAATAAGTTCTAAAATGCATGCTCATTTATCTTATCCAATTTTTCATTAGGGTTGTTTGCCTACTCATTCTCTGCAACTGATATTGGTTATTTATTCTCCTGGCATTTTTACTACAAAGGCTTATGATGAACACTCCAATAAGAGATGACCAAATGTTCCAGGAAATGTTATTTTTTTTCCTTCTTTTATTCATTTTTTTTTTGCTTTTTGGAGGGGGGAAGGCAGGGCAGTTGGGGGTTAGGTGACTTGCCCAAGGTCAGACAGCTAGTAAGTGTTAAGTGTCTGAGGCTGGATTTGAACTCAGATTCTCCTGACTTTAGGGCCAGCACTCTATTCGCTGCACCACCTAGCCACCCCAAAATACTATTTCTAGTTGCCCAAAGACTAATGATACAAACAAATCAATCAGACTCTTTGTTTGCCTATCCAAGGAAAACCTATGAGATATTCTTTTTAAAACTGCCATCTCCATCAATATTTAGTTTAGATTAAAAGACTATCCAGATTGTAATTATTAGATAAGTATCATATATTCAGTACAAACACACTGAAGTTGATGTAAATCTAAAAAGTGATTCTTAGCACACTCTGATACCTTTCCCAGCATTCTGCCAGTACTGAAGAAACAGAAGAAACCTACTCAGTACTGAGAACCTTTACATTTTTCTTTTATTTGGTTGCCATGGCTAAAAACATTCATTACCCTCTGGTCAACCTGTAGGTGATGAGGTCACCTGTACTTAACTAGGATGGTCTTCAGATAGCAGACCAAAATGGATCTTGGGGCTATATTCATCACACTCAAGAACAGTAGAACCAATTTCCATACAAAGAGTCAGAGAGCAAATAGTCACCTCCTCACTCCAATGAAACATCATAGTAGAATTTCTATGGAGATCATCAGTAATAACTCAAATGAGGTCACACATGGCATGCTTGTCAAATTTTTGGATGGTACAAAGCTGTAAAGAATAACTAAAGTGCCCAACTGACAGCCTCAGATCAACTGTTGGTTGATCTTGGATCAACTTGACCTGTCAAGTAGAATAAGAAATTTAACAAAATGAATTTAAAGTTGTATATAATGTGATTTACACACATGTAAATCCATATAACTTTGCATTTATTAGTTTTAAGACAAACTCATGTCTAGCCTCCCTCCTTTAGCTGATAATTGTTTTGTTAATATATGTAGTCTCTGTTTGTATATGTATATTAAGGTGTATGGGAAATCAAGGAGGATCAGCAGTTGTGATGTGAAGGTTTGTCCATCCCTTTTCAGTGATGCTCATCCATGTTTGGTATACACCTGGCACTCAACTATCACCTGTGGCTCCAAGAATCTGCAGCACATGCAGTGACCATACCTCAGTAAACTGTCTCAGCCGACAGAGTAAACAAGGTTGATGGTAACCAATGGATTCCAACCCTATTGGTGAGTAATGGGAAGTCTACCCCCAAGCATGTAAAGACTTCTCCCAGTGGAATGGACGGATAAGAACAATTTGTTCTGGAAGCCATGAAGGGGCTGAAGCAGGCACCATGGAGTACTCCAGAATTTGGTCAGGCATTGAAAATGCCATCATCCACTGCATCCCAGGCTATTGCCAGTTATCCTGACTTTCATTTTGCCACTGGATTTAATGACTTTGGAAAAGAGTAAGGCTGACAACTTTGTGAAATTCTGCCTCACTTAAATTGAATTCACTCATGAGTAAAGACATCATCTAGTGATGTCATTAGGTCTCTTTGAAAAAGAAGGAAAAACAACTACAACAAGAACAATAAATGTGTGTTTTTGTATGTATATGTTATATACTTATGTATATATATATGCATGAATACATATGTGTACATATACATATAATGTGTTCATGATAGAAGAGAGATACGCATCAACATGAGTTTGTTTCAAAATAATTATAAGAAATCTCTCCTCTTTCTCAAAAAAAATAATCTTAAGCTTTTTTTCTTAGAGAGACAATATCTAGAAGAAGGCAAATTATCATTCTTCTGTACTCTGCTGTGGTCATATCACCAACAGTTTTAGATATCAAATTTTAGAACAACATTAACAAATTGGAGAAAGTTCAGAGGAGGGTAGGAACCTCAGATGATAAGAGTTATCATGACCATGTTACATGAGGATCAACTGAAAGACTTGATGATGTTTGTCCTAGAGAAGAAAAAAGACAAATTTCAAAGAAAAAATAATAAATATACCCAAAGTTCAGAAAGGTTGTCATGTAGAAGATACTTATTTTGCTTGGCTTTAGGGGGCTAGAACCAAAAACAATGGGTTGACTTTGAAGAAAGATAGATTTGGGCAATATGAAAGGAAAACAAAACCAAACAAAAATTGTAATGTCAAATTTCTCTAAATATTAAGTGGAGGTGGTTCTTTCCCTTCTCATTATAGATCTTGAAGTGAAGGTGAATGCACAAGATGACTTCTTTTTGGATATGTCATAGGGGCAATTCTTGTTCAGGCATAGATTGTAGTCAATGGCTTCTGAAGTTTCTTCCAGCTCTGGCAATAGGTGAATCTATGATTTAGCAACTCAGATGTCATTGGAGGTGTTGGAAACAGCAGTTTCAACAGAATATTGAAGATGCTAATCATAGTGCTTCTTGTAATGGAAGAATAAGTTCTGGGGTTGAAAAGAAAGTGGGTAGTGAGGAAGTAAAATCTGAGAATTTATTGGAGGGGTGAGTAGTAGAGAGAATAATACAATTTATGTTAAACTATGTGAAAATTACACAATACTGCTGAAGCTCAGCTTTCTCATTTGTAAAATGAGAATACAAAATAATAATTATTACACTATCTAGTTCAAGCAAGTCGATTTGAAGATCAAAAGAGATTATTTGGGTATCATACGTTTAGTCCTTAAAGACCATGTACATTCCAACTATAAAATCTTTCTAATAGTTTAGCACTGAAGGAAGAGATTGATAAAATGATCATTTGAGTGGATAACATGGTAAATGGAAGGTTTTTATTTTAGGACAAGATTTGTGAGCATTTTTATAGGCAGGAGGGAAGAAAACAGAATTATGGGAGAGATTAAAGATAAGAAAGGGAAAGATTGATAGAATACAGATCTGTAGGAAAATTTAAAAAAACAGACCACAGGGACAATTGGAAGGATTAATGTTGGCAAAAAGCTAACACTTCATATTTGAAACCAGAATGAAGAAAAAGTGGGTAGGTAAATACATACTAAAATACTGAGATTTGAAGAAGAGGCAATTTGAAAGTGCACATCAGAGATTATAAATAAAGCAGTAGGCAAGTTCATCAGATGAAATATGAGCTTTTGCATGTAGGCTGGGAATCCTAAGAAGAGAGTAAAACATTGGAAAGAGCTTCTGTGCAGAGTTGGACAGAATCAATCAAAGATAAATATAAGAATTATCACACAGTTTTAAGAATCCAGTTAAGGATAAGTAACACAATATTTGTAGAGAACCAGCTCCAGATAGAATGGAGCTTATTCCCACAGTCCTCTTAGAATTGGACTTGGACTCAAAGGACATAGGTTTGAATCTCAGCTCTGCTACTTACTGCCTATGTGATATTTGTAAAGTAGCATATGGTCTTCTTTTTCATGGCAGAACATGCTGACCTCTGAGGTTCTATTCAGAGCAAAAATCGGTGATTCTGTGGTGCTTGGAAACTCACCAGTAACAGAAGGAGGAATGGCTATTGGTAGTGACTCAGGGTTGGGATTTAGTAAGGACAAAACAATGGAAAGACAACGGATTCAAATGTAAAGACTAATGATTTATTTGCAATGGTTCAATAGAGGATCACATCTAGGAAGGGAGGGAAATTTAAAAAGAACAGGAATAATAGAGTAGAACAATATGGAAATACTGAAATAGCAGTGGTAATAATGAGTTTCCAGAGTCATGAGAATATGGAAAATGTAGAAAAGGAAACAGAGACAAGTAAAGTAGAGTTCAGGATAATGCTGTTAAAATAGGTTCTTAGATGAGACTAAGACTGTGGAGATAGAAGGGTCAGGAAAGCTAATAAACTGCAAAGAGAGAATGATTGAAAAAAGCTTCATACTATTCTCTTAATAGAAAGAAGCACTTCTAAATGAAATACACTGAATTATGATGTAGGTTGTTCTGTGTCATCGGGAGGAAAATGGGTAGGGGGCTGCATGAACTCTCCAGGACAGTGTAAGGTTTTTGAGGGTAGAAAAGGCCTCATTAAAAAAAACTATAGTGTTTTGAACAATAATGGGTTTATAGTAGGCACATAGAGGGTTGCTTAACTGAACTGAATTGATTTGTTTCTTTTAGTGTATTGTACACTGGATCCAAGAGAAACAAGAGGTAAAGGGTAAGAAAAACATAATCCCTTAACAATATATAGTAGAGTTACAGAGAGAAGTATTGTGCTTGAAACATGAGATTAGAAAGGATTCAGTTTCATAGCCAAGAAGGAAGTTGAATTTAATATTGCAAGACTTTCATAAAATTACCCCCAGACAGATGGCAGGAGATTGATTTCTTTAAAAATCTCCAAAGCATGAGATTCCAAAACCTTCTTTGGCAAATCATCATAGTGTCATAACCTTAGAATGAGAAAATCCCTCCTAAATCCTACTGTAATCTAGGTCTTTCCCTTCCTGTTCTCTCCTTAGTGCAAATAGACCAGCCAATTCACCATCTGCTAAAGCTAAGTTGCTATAAGGAGAATCTTACCTGAAGCTTTGATATACCCTGGGCATGTGTAATAGTGGGTTTGAAAAGGAAAAAAAATGGGGAGTGAGGGAAGAGAGAAGCTAATAATGGGAGGTGGGGGGAAAAAGAGTACTGTTGTCAGAAGTATTTCTCTCTCCATTAGTAGCCTTCAAAAAGCTGGAAGGCAGAGAGTGCGAGTAGAAAGGAAGTATTGGCAAAGAGAATCGACCAAGAAAGCTATCAGACTGAGCTTTGACATCTACCAGAGTATCCTAAACAATTAGTTCAGTCCATCTTTCCCTAAATAATAACTAATAATGAAAATGGAAACTCTACAAATTCTGGCTTTGGAGATATGAGGAGCACCTATATTACCTGCCATTATACAGATTCATTTTTTTTACCTTAGTTGTACTCTAACAGGGTTTGTTTTGTGATCAAATTTCCCTCCAAATGACCACTTCATCAGTTCCTCATGGAATGTGGATATCAGCACTATTGGAGAACAGATATCCTTGCCAAGTCTTCTGGGAGGAGCTAGAAGGAGTAGAAAGGGAAGGAATTGTTCCCTCCTAGGTCTTTGCAATATTATTTAATTGCATTTTAGGGTTACAGGAATATAGGGAAAAGTTAACATATGGTACATCAAGGGATCAGTCTTTGAGAAAGGAGGAAAAAATATTTTGGCCCCATTTGGCTCTAACTTTATAAGTACCAAAGCCTTTGAGTCACAGCCATATTTAGCCCTTCAGAGATTTCTCAAATGGTTTTATGCTATCACATTAACTAATCAATATCCATTTTGAGGTAGGCTCATTGTTACTATCTCTCCACTTGAGTAAAAAAATGTAAAAAGGTTAAGAGATATAGCAAAGGTCATAGCCAGTCTTATTAAAAGGGAACTCATCTTTCCCTTGGGCTTATTTGACTAGCAGATTGACATTCCATTACTTTTTTTTTAAATACAGTTTAATTGATATCTTTTGCTCTTTTACATGAAAAAATTTTCCCCAGAATTTCTTTACCTTCCTCCCAGTCTTTCCAAATTAAAACAAAACCAAACACTTCTTTTAAAGGAAAGAAAAATTTTCTAATTGATATATTTTAAAGTCTGAGCATACAGAAGGTGTACCACACTGGTAGACCCGTGCACTTTTACAAAGGAGTAGGGTGGGGTTATTTTCTCATATCTTTATGGGGTCTGATCTCTTATTTCTTGGGAGTTACCCAATTTATAAGAAGGAAAAAGCATAGAATTTGGATTTTAAGCTATACCTTTGCCTTCGATTTATTTTAAAGAAGATGTAAAAGTAAACACTGGTTTAAA
Source organism: Pseudocheirus occidentalis (assembly GCA_028646575.1). Classification (NCBI taxonomy): domain Eukaryota; kingdom Metazoa; phylum Chordata; class Mammalia; order Diprotodontia; family Pseudocheiridae; genus Pseudocheirus; species Pseudocheirus occidentalis. The sequence continues at coordinate 305,778,151 of CM053594.1, forward strand.
TCTGTCACTTAAAGAAAATAAAGGTAGTTTTACTGACAACCAGAGTGGGAAAGTGGTGTACATGTGTGAGTAAGTATACGTGTATCTGGAAAAGAAGTTATCAATTGTTGATGAGCTCTATAATAATTTTGCATTTCAAATCCAAGTATCCAAGTTTTGATCCTTGACATTGTCTTTCTAAACTTAAAAAATTGTAAACTTAACAACCCCATCAAAATTATATGCATATATAAATATATATATATAACATATGCATACATGTATGTACATAAATATATGTATAGAAATATCCACCTCACAACCAAATAAGTAAATAGGTATAAACACAAAAGGAAAAAAAGAACTTTGGCTTCTCAAGGTAGAAACATATTAATAACAAAAATTACCAAAGAAAATTATTTTGTTCTATAGCCTTCCAGGCCAAATCATCTTTGACTGTTTTCCTTCTTTTTCTATACCATGGTGGTGTGGTGCTGTATTGGTAAGTATGGTTTTCAGAGTTATAATTTGTATTTCTCTTTCCTCTTATGTAGGCTTTGCTATTAGTTCAAGTCAATCTCTCCACTCCTACCTTCAGACTTGACTTTTAGTTTTATCCATACCCTTGGCCCCTATCTTCTCTTGAAGATTGGATCTCCATGCAATCTGCATGTCAGAAACAATGGGGAGGAAAATAGCAATGGCCCTACCTCTACTATAAGCCCAATTAGTAACAGGTCGTTTCTGACTTAGCTAGATTGATGATCCATTCATTGTTTACAGGACAAATCCTCAGGGAAGTTGTGAAAATTGATTTATTATCTTTCTGTTCTGAAGCCCTAGCCAGAGGACAACTCCAGTAAAATACTGCAGTTATTAGTCAGTCTCTCTCTGTCTTTCTGCCTCTGTCTGTCTCTCTGTCTCTCTATCTCTCTCTCTGTCTCTCTGTCTCTATCTGTGTCTGTCTGTCTGTCTCTGTCTCTCTGTCTCCATGTCTCTCTGTCTCTCTGTCTCTCTCTGTCTCTCTCTCTTCCTCTCTCTCTCCTTTCCCAAAGGTCCTTTTGTGATGCATTTAAGTGACCATAAAGCTTATCAATGAAATGGCTAACTGTGTTTAGGAGAATAGATGGCTAAATGCCTAAGTAATCTGAAAGGTAAATAAACTTTGTAAGAAATGGAAGTAAAGATCAAGAAATAGGCATGTTTCATCTTGGGAGAGGAGGTACAAGGCAGTGAAGTAGAGAGAAGCAAATGAGAGAAGGAAAAAGGAAGAGTCACCACCTAGGATTTGTAATCCAGGTGGTTTTCAGGAATATATAGTATCATCCATCTTGACACACCTAATGTAAGATCTGTCTGCAGGGTCTTCATATTGGAGTCTGACCCTGGGGATTTTGTGGCTAATATTACTTCTTCCTGTGGCTACTACCCTTCCAGTATCTAGCTGTTCTACTTTTTAAATTGCCAGTGCCCCTTCTGCTGCTTTCATACACTTTTTCCTGTATCAACACCTTCTCGTCCAATGGCCTCTGTTTACAATTCTTTAATATATGGGAAGCTAGTTTGTCAACCAACATCTGGTCCACTATTTCACCTAACATGGAGGCATCCTGCTTTCCTACATTCCACTATTAGGAGGGTGGGAGAATCTTCTTGTTTGTGTAGCTAGAACAGGATCCATCTTTAACAACTGTCAGACCATGAAAGCAATTTCCTATGCTCTTTTTTCCTATTACATCAAAAGGGTGAAGGTCACATAGAATTGACCTACAGTGTGGGTGTCATAAACTAAACCGTAAAAGGAAGATATCTTTCCCTGACCCCATTCTCTTTTTACTCTAGATATCCAAGAAATGATCTTGGGGTCTCTGTTCTATTTGTCCTTATTTTCACATCTTGAAGCCATTCCACTTTTGGACAGCTCTAATTATTTCAAAGATGTTGGTTTTTGTTTTGTTTTGTCTTGTTTTTCTCCCAGACAACAAGCCTATATTGACTTCTTTTCAATTTCCACTTATTGTTTCTAATTCTGCACTCTGGGATAGAACAAACAAATCTAATCCCTCCTCCATATGACATCCCTTCAGATACTTGAGCACAGTTATCATGTCACTCCTGAGGCTTCTTTTCTCCAGGCTAAATATACACACTCAATCCTGATATGTCATGAACTCTACTTCCTTTACCATCCTGGCTGCCCTTTTCTTGATACTGTGGAGCTTATCACTGTCCTTAAACAGTGATAACCAGGACCTAACATGAGGCTCCCGATGAAATCTGGGTATTATACAGGGATATTATCCCATTCTATTATGAGAGAAAATATGAAAGAACACCTCTTCCCTCCATAGTGTTCCTATCCTGGATTCATACTGACTTGGGTTAATCTTGGGGGAGTCTGATCTCTGAAATAGGGTGTTAGGTTCTTTCTCAAAGTGTTGACTCTTTATGTCTCTACCCTGAGAATTCTAGAGAATATTTCTTGAAGTTTATATCTGGTTCATGTTTAGGGCCTCCCCAAAAAGTAACCCTTCTAGAAAGGTATTCAATGTACAAAGTCCAAGATGTTAAATATAGGACAGATATCAGCTATTAGAGATGGTAATGGAAATTTATCACCCTCCACAGTGAGTGAACACCAAAGAAAAGAGAAGTCAAAATAGACCAAGTTAAAATAATAGTAAAGCTGACAAAGAACAAGGGAAGACTTGAAGACAAGAGAATTTGCCATTAATTGGAGCAAAATTTGGAGAAGGGAAGGTGGGTTTCCTCAAACTAATTTTATTCTTGAGCAAAACTTGTTCCTGTTGGTGAAGAGGATAAGTTTAGTGGCTAATATCCCGTCCTGGTTAAATTTGTGTCCCAAACACTTAAGCACAGTGTCTGGTCAATAACAGAACCAAACTAAATGTTTCAATTAAACTGAAGTACATTTGGGATAATCATCTGGCAAACCAGTACCTTTTCCCTAACGTGGGAAATCCATGGAAATCAAGAATAAATATAGAGTACCCATAACCTTAAAATGCTAAGAATGCAACCCAATACTCAGAATACTCAAAAAATTCACAAAACAGGTGTCTTTCTTTACAAAGAAGTAACTGATATTTTTTCTCGGACTATCAATTGTAGTACAAGGTTAAAACCATTTGTATCTTTGAAGAAAACAGTATTTAAATGATATAAAAATATTTGTAGATGAGAGTTGATTCTTCTTTTCTTGTTCAAGTATTTTCTGTTTATCAGAGAATTAAGTGATTAACCTTAAAATACACTTTTAACTCATAACTAGCATATGGAAAAATAAATCCTATAAGCTTTCAACTTGAGTGATTTTTTTTCTCATACTAGTGAATGTAATCAAATGCCTAGAAATCAGCTTAATTTTACTTTGTTTGTATCAGTCTCAAAACATTAAGAAAGAATTTCCTTAGTCAAGTTAGTTGGACATGTTTGGACAAGAATATGATTTTTCTAATAGAGAAGCTCTCGTCTGGCTGCTGAGTTATTGATGCTGTAATTGGTTTAGACTATTTTTAGTCCAGAAAATGCATAAGGAGTTGCAGCCCAGCTCTAGTGGTGATAGCAGGTGTGCAGCAGAAAACCTGCCTCATTGAGAAACCATCTTAGCCTTCTTCAAATAGAAGGAAAAGCTGATTAAGACAAAATCAGAGTACCCATGCCCTGCCACACCCTGTCATTCCATGTCATACCATACCATACCATGCCATGCCATGCCGTTCGAAGCCATGCCATGCAAGTCATGTCATGTCACATCAAACCATACTCTACCATACCACACTATGCCATACTATACCATACCATACCATATCATACCATACCATATCATACCATACCATACCATAACATAACATGTCATGCCATGCCACACCACACCATGTCACCCTATACCACACCAGACCAGAACAGACCATGACAAGCTAAACATACATTTCTCATTGTTTGGGCAATGAGAAAGATCATAATCTGTCATACCTCTATACATTAGCTGCAACTGCTGACTCCCCCAAAATACCAAAAGTACAGTTCTTCCAGGATGACAGTTAAAGTTGCTCAGGAATTCTCCTCAGGGTGTCTTTTCCATATTTTAATCTTCTTTTGTGTTTTCATCTTTGTTCCCACTGGTGGTGGACTTGGGTGTGGAGGGCAATGATTATAGCCCCGTCATGTGGGTCTGTTGTGCCAGCACAGAGCAGATTGGAATCTTTGCTTCTTCCCCAGTCTTTAGTTTCCTTTCTTCTCATACTTTTACCAGCTCCAACTGCCAACTCCTCCAAAACTCATTGAAATAATAGAGTAAGAAAAGTAACAATAACATCTTCTCTACAATTTACTTGGGATACCCTCACATAAATTAACACACCATCAGTGGAAAAGCTGTGCACACATAGATCACACATAGTGAATACATATGTCCAAAGCACATGCATGGAAAAAAACATACAATTTCAATGCTACATGACAGATAATATCTTCTGCTGGTAAATTTACTGCACCTTCTTCAATCTGGGAGCTCAAAGGGTATTCCTGTTTAATGGATATTGGCAATGTAGGAAATTTCTCTTTCTCTTATACTCTTTCTTTCCCTTGAATGATTCTCATTGCTGGGCTTCAGTTGAGATGCTACTTTTTCCTCATAACAGGAAAAGTAAATTTTGCCATTATCTTATTTTTTCTGTCTCTGTTTCTCTTTCTGCCTATGTGTCTCTGTCTCTCCATATTTTTCTCTCTCTCTCTCTCTTTCTCTCTCTCTCTCTCTCTCTCTCTCTCTCTCTCTCTCTCTCTCCCTCTCTCTCTCTCTCACTCTCACTCTCACTCTTTCTCTTTCTCACTCTTTCAGTCTCTTTCTCTTAGAAAGTCATGGCTTCACATACTAGTTTTCAGAATAAGTAAAACAAAACCTCAGCCTATAACATCCTCTTCATAAGGAAAGAATGAGTTATTTACACTCAGAGTCTCAAAAATCAAAGGGCAAAGCTCTTTTTAAAGGCAGATAAGTCAGCCAACTAATTGGAATTCATAGGCATTTAATTTATCTTTTTGAACTCATTTCATTCTGTAAATATGGTCAAAGTCTCATGGTGACACTGTAGTGTCAGTCAAGAGGGATTAATTAAACACATAACTAGGCACTACCTAAATATTGGGAATACAAAGAAAATCTTTAAAAAAATAGTCCCTTCCCTTTTGAAGCTCACATTATAATGAGGGGAAGTAACATGTAAATAGCCAGTAATATTCAAAATGTATACATATTAGATGGATAGTAATCTGAAAAGGAAGGGACTTGGAACTTGGGGGACCAGGAAATGTCTCCTGTAGAAGGTAGATTTCAATCTGATTCTTGAAGGAAGGCATGTATGATGTGTAAAAAGTTTGAGAGACATAGTTTTGGGGTAATTAATTATTTTACTAATCATGCTAATAGATAGGTTTTTTTAATGGGTAAATAGCACTCTCAAATGCCAAAGAACCCTCATGGAACCCACTCAACACTTACATGCCCTTTGAAGCCCTCTGACTGATTAGCAAGTAAAGAAAGAATGAATAATATAATAGAGGTCGACCAATTCTAATGAGAGGCTAGGGGACATAACTCTGATCACTCAGTCTTGAACAAAGAGGCTCATCTCTTATCCAGACTATCCTTGTCTGGGGCAATCTAGATAAAAGTGAATCCACCTCTACTCAGACCTGGATAAGTAGAACACATTAGGCAAAAATTCACCTTAGAATAAATTATTTGTAAGATTCTCTAGCGTGGTAGGGTCTCCCACCAAGGATTGAAAGGCTTGTACCCCTGGAGATTAGGGTAATGACATCCATCAACAATGTCCTTCAGAGATTGAACAATCTATAGATTTCTGGAAAAAAACAAACAGAAAACCCTGGTCCTAATTCCATAATTCATTATTAATATGAGAGGAATAACTATTTTTCTCACATGGAAGATAAAAGGCAGAAATAAGTAGGAATAGCATTCCAGGCCTGAGTAATAAACTGTGAAGTAATCAGAAATAGAATGTTATGTACACTGAAAAAGTGTTCAACTTGAAGCTAACCCAACTTGAGTATAATTTCTGATTATTCCACTTACTCCCTGTACAACCTTGGGCAGGTCACTCTCAGCCTCAATTCCCAAGGAGACTGACCTAGATTACATCTTGAGTAAGCCTTACTTCTCTAGAGCTATGATCCTACAATCTTTCTGACACAGAGTTAGAAACAACAATCCAAAAAGTATTGTGTGAGTGTAAGGTACAATAACTTCCAAAACACTTTAGACCTCCTCTTTTAAATAATTGAGTAGGGAAAGGTAAGAAAAAGAGGACCAGATAAAGTGGACATGAGACTAGCACCCAGTAACATAAAACCTCCCTCTACCCTCCAAGTTCTTGTCCTTTTCTGATAAATTTAACTTCCAATAAACCTTTTGTTCTCTTTGCTGTAATTCAGCATCCTGATATGTTTTTAAAGGGAATACAATCTCATAATCAGGAAATGACTAGAATACAAAAGGTACTCTCTAACCCTACCAGACAGAGGATTATAGGATTGTCTTTCTCACAGCTGCCAAATTAATATTCCTAAAATATAAATCTAGTTATGACATTCTCCTGCTCAAAAATCAGTGACTTTCTTTTCTCAGATAAAATGAAAACTCTCTGACTTTGCACATAAAATCCTCTACAATCTGGCTCCTTCCTTCCTTTCTAGACTTATTTCATGTTAGATCTTTTATCTGTAGTCTAGTACTCTGTAGTCTAGTCAAACCAACCTGTTAACTGTTCTCTCACCTCTTATGTGTCCTATCTTATTGCATGTCTTTTTCACTGGTTCTCTCTCTCTTACCTAGCGTCCATTCCCTCTTCATCCTTTCTTCTTAGAATTCTTAATTTCCTTCAAGTATCAGTTTAGGTGCCATCTCCAACAGGAAGTCTTTCCAGACACCAGCTTTTTCTTTTTTTCAATTGTTAGAGTTTTGAACTTAGAAATAAATTATAACTTTGTCTCAGACACAGTTTGTATGACTGTGGGCAAGCCATTTAACCTGTTTCAGCCTGTGTTCTCTTATCTATGAAAATAAAACACAACAAAACAAACAAAATATCATAAGTAGCATCTGCTTTAGAGTTACTCTTAGGTTCAAATCAGATAATATATCTCAAGGACCTTACAGACCTTAAAACCTATGCAAATCATCATCATTATCTCTTCCTCCTCCCCCTTCTCTTCCTCCTCCTCTTCCTCCTCCTCCACCTCCTTCGCCTTCTTCTTCTCCTCCTTCATTCTTTCTTCTTCTTTACTCTGACGTATTGGTGTGGTATGAAGGATACTCTCTGTTCTCAAAGACTATATCAATAGGCCATAAACTCTGACAAAAATGACTCATTAGCATAAGATCTTATAGTATAGAAGCAGAACATGGACTCACTTGAGAATCAGCTTATTTAAATATGGAGAAATTTGTACCATGTTGCCTGTGGGTTTCAAAATTTTAGCTTAACAGTTCTAAAAAAAAAAACATTTCTCATATCATGTGTCAAAGGGGGAGAGATATACTGCTGCCATCAGAAACCACCTTGTGCTTGGCATCTCAGGCACAGAAAATGCCATGTCAACATAAACCACCAAAATACATAAGATGCTCAGGCATAATGTTCCTTGGAGGGCCATGAGAAGGACAAGGAGGTGACAAAACAGAATGAGACTGAGCCCGAGGTTACAGGAGAAGGGTTCAGATCCTGGATCTGCTGCTCACTACCTCTTAGACCAATTCATCACTTGTCATTCCTTGACTGTTTATTCCTATATAAAATGCAGGCGTTATGCTATACTAACTTTGAGTCTATTTCAGCTCTAAATCTGTGTGGCTATGAATTTGCATAGACTATTCACATATGTGTATGTGATGTAATTATATACACTTGATAAATGACGTAAGGTTGGTCCTTCACCTCGTACAAAATCACTATCAGAGTTATTTTTATCCTTTTCTTAGTAATTGGACTGAATTTCTGACAAGTTAATCAAACTAATTAAATCAATAGGTATATTCCTAGAATGCGCTCAAAGTCCTATGACTAATGTGATCTGTAAGTCACTTTCCCTTTCACTGGGTCTCAATTTCCCTCTGTGTAAAATAATTTCACTTGGTGACACATGCATTTCCTTTTCTAAGTCCCTCTATGGGATCAACTCATGTAGGCACTTGGAACTACATTTTCCAATTAACCTTAATTGGAAGACACATCAGGATACAGTTCCATTTCATATTAAATATTCTATTAGGATCATTTCAGAATCTTTTTTTATGATTGAGATCAATTTGTAGCACCTTCTTTTAACATATTCCAAGTCCAAAGCAGAGTGTTTTAGTGGATTTTGAATTAGAATTCCTAGATCAAATCCCAGCTCTACCAATTATTCCCCACATGTCTCCTCTAACAAGTCATTAAATCTCTCTGGGCATTAATTTCCTCATTTGTGAAATATGAGAATTAAATTTGATAACCTGAAAAGAGATAAAAACCTGTTGAAAAGACAAATAAAACTTAAAGCCTGTTCTTTGAAAAGACTAGTAAAATTAATAAACCTTTAACCAATCTGATTAAAAAGGAGAGGGCAGAACATCAAATCAACAAAATTGAAATGATCAAAGTGAGTTCATAAAACCAGGGGAAGTAACAATAATCAGAACCTCTTTTACACATTTATATGCCAAGAAACATAAGAACACAAAAGAAAAAGAGAAACATTTTCAAAAACATGCGTTCTCCAAGTGAAAAGAAAACCGGAGATCATAAATAATCCAATCCCCACTTAGGAAATAGAGGTTGCTGTAAAAGAACTAGCAAAGAGGGGGGAAATAAAAACAAACACAAATAAAAGTCTCCTGGTCATCATGGATTTAGGGAAATTTTCTATCAAACTTTACAGAATTATTACCCATACTAAACAAATTATTCTCAATTATTGAGAATTAAAACATCCTAATAGACTCGTTTTATAAAACAAATATCATGTAAATGTCTGAATTAAGGAAGGATAGAGAATAAAAGGAGAAATATAGACCAATACCTTTAAGGGATAATTAGTTAAAAATATTAAATAAAATTGTGTTGGACTACAGAAAATAGTTCATTTTAACAAATTTGCATTTATATCAGAAGTACATGGTTAAACATTAGGAAAACAATTATCATAATCACATTGAACATCCCCAAATGTGTGATTATCATTTTAGATACAGAAAACTCTTGTACAAAGTACAACATTCATTTATGCTAAAATCTTTACAAATTACAGGTAAGAGAAGAACTTTTTTAACATCAGAAAAAATCTCTTTCCTAAACCTTTCCTAAAATATATGAATGTAAAGCAAGGATACTTACTCTTCTCCCTGTTATTCATTAATTCTGGAAATACTAACAACAAAAGTAAGAAAACTGATGGAAAAGTCACAAAGACAGGGAAGGAAGAGATAAAACTATCGCTATTTTGCTGATATTACAGTTTACTGGGAACGTCCTAGGGAATAAGCAGAATTTGAGACAATTAATAGCTTCAGCAAAGTTGAAAACTACAAATAAATCCTTAAAAATCAACTACTTTTCTACAAAATAATTAGAAATTTCAAAAAGCAATAATAGAAAGGAAAATCCTACTTCAAATAACAAAAAAAGAAAAGTACAATTAATACTTGGGCTCAACCTACCAAAGCAAACAAAAGTTTTATATGGATTAAATGACATAGTACTCTTTAAAGAAACAGACTAACTATAATTCTTCTATGCAACATGACTAATGTGAAAATGTATTTACTATGAATGTATGTGTGGGGCCATATCATATTTTGTATGCTGTCTTAAGAAGGGAAGGGGAGAAAATTTAAAACTTATGGAAGTAAATGTTGAAAACTAAAAATAAGTAATAAATTCTAAAAAAAAAAAAAGAAAGAACAACTTACACATTTGGGAAAATATTCAGTGTTTTTGACTGGTTTTTGCCAATGTAATAAAAATATAATATTACCAAATTCAACTTATATTTTTAATACTATATCAATAAAATTGTAAAAGTAATATTTTACATCATAAGTAATAACAAAGTTCATTTGAAATAATAATCTGGAATAGCAAGGGGAATTCTGAAAAGAAAGGTGATTGCCACTTCTAGATGTTGAATTATAATATAAAGAAAGAGTCAACAAAACCATCAGGTATTATTTCTTTAAAAACAGAGTGGAAGAATAATGGAACAGATAAGACAAAAGAGAATCAAAGACAATGAAAATTAATAACAGGCTTCAGTGAAACTGAAAACACATTTAAGAAATTTGCTAACACATAACTCCCTATTTGATTGTAAACTGCTGGGAAAACTAGAAAGCATTATGGCAGAAATTAGACTTATATCAACACATTATTTCCATAATATATTCTAAATTGACATGTGACCTTAACCCTAATAACCATATAATAAAAATTAAATTAGAAGGGAAGATCACATACCATTTAAAGCTATGGGTAGGAATATTCTTAACCAAACAAGGGTTAGTGGCTACTACAAAAGATAAAATAGTACTTGATTATATAAACCTGAAATGCTTCTGCAGAAACAAAATCAATGTACCTAAAACAAAATGTGGCATTCACAATGTTATTACATAAAAACTTATCACTAAAATGGCCACATAGTTTTCACCAAAGTGGCCACATACTTTTGGTGATATGTCTTAGACATATAAACAATTAAGCTGTGAGTGTGAGTGTGTGTGTGTGTGAGAGAGAGAGAGACAGAGAGAGACAAAGAGAGACAGAGAGAGAGAGAGAGAGAAAGAGAGAGAGAAAGAGAGAGAGAAACCAAATGCATAGTGGAGTGATTATTATGTTTATATTATATTATTTTATTATATGTTATATTCATACACATATAGGAATGACCCATCAGTAATAAGGCCCATTTTCCACACCTGTAGCACGGGATGCCATTGTATGACTTGAAGGGAGGTAAAATAGACATCTCTAATTTCTCCCCCTACCCTTTTCCAAGAAAGACTTTGATTTCTGCTAGCATGTGAAGCAGGAATAGGGACCAGAGGTTCCTCTGTTCACTTCAGAGACAGAGGCAGAAGGCTGGAAATATATTTATTTGTTCCTTTTAATACTAGAAGTCTCAGGGAAGTGATCAGGTTCAAACTTGATTCTGATCACTGTTTTATAATTGGAGGGGGAACAGGATCCCAAACTCTATAACCAAGGCTTGAGTTCTTTCTCACCAAATATGAGTTTTACAATGAAAACAAAGACAGCAATTAGCTAAGAAAACCATTTAGTCAATCAGTAGCAAAGTAGAAATCAGAGAAAGTAATACCAGACAACACAGAATGAAGGAGCTTTCTCATTGGGAGTGAGGAAACTAAGATCGATCAAGAGAGAAGATCTAGATTTCCTCAAGGGGAAGTTCCCCAATATTTCCGTTCTAGCAGACTGGGTTTAGAAACATGATAGGAAGTGACTGATTCTTTCCTTTCTTTCCAGAGTCTTTTCCTTCAGTAACTGAAAGTGAGGTCGATCTCTTCCATCTTCTCTTTCAAAGCTGGAAGCCACAAATACAGAGTGATTGCCATATCTGAAATGACTTGAAACTCAAACAGAATTTGAAGAGGACCAGAGAACTAAAAAGAGTTAAGCTCTCTCACTCTTGCCAACTCTTCCTTGCCCCTAATGCAGGGCAAGACATACATTTCCACCAGCAAGGAGAGAGTCCTGTACCAATGGGCTTGCATTGAGGTTACATTCATTTGTATACACAAAGATGTGTATATACATGTTTCTGTATACATAAATAGTATGCTACATATGATAATGAATATACATATAAAACATAAAAATAATATATGCACAACTTTGAATGTACACTATACATACATGTCAATAACTGTCTTCTCTTCTTTCTATCTCCATCTACCTATCTACCTATCTACCTGTCTATCTATCTATCTCTCTGTCTGTCTGTATGTCTGTCTATCTATCTATCTATATGCACTTACCAAAATCCAATCCCTAATGGATAAGTGGTCAACGATATGAACAATCAGTTCTCAAAAGAATTGCAGACTATTAACAACAACATGAAAGAATGCTCCAAATTATTAATTATAAGGGAATTTCAAATAAACAGCTCTCTGGTTTCACCTTGTACCTTGTTAATTTGCAAAGCTTGCCATAGATGAGAAGAGTCAATGTTGGAGGAATGATGAGAAGATAGACTCATTAATGTATTTTTATAGAGCTCTGGATCAATTTACCTGTTTTGGAAAGCATTTAGAATTACTCAAATGAATCAATTTAATGCCCATACATTTTGGCTAAGGTATTCCTTATATCTGGAGGTCACTGATAAGAATAAAGTATTCATATACATCAAAATCTCTATATCAGTGCTTTTCATTATAACAAAAAATAGAGGGGAAGTTGATGCCACTGATTAAACCAATTGTAATACATGAATCTAATGAAATATTACTGTGCTCTAAAAATGAAGAATGTCATGAATAGAGAATAGCACAGAAAGATACACATGAGCTTATGCAAAATGAAGTAAGCAGATGTAAAGCCAAGCATAAGCAGTTTGCCAGAGGACTGCTGCTGTGAACAATTTCAAGGTTCTGATTACATAGTATAGTTAACTATTTATTCAGCAATAAATTAAAACAAAACATTCACAGAAATCAAAGTACAGCATTCACGATGTTATTACATAACAACTTATCACTAAAATGGCCACATAGTTTTCACCAAAGTGACCACATACTTTTTTCCCCAAGCATAATATCATTTATAAATTATATTATTGTCATTATATATTATGTATTATTATATATCATTATATATTATTTATTAATGATACTATATTAATGCAATCTATTAATAAAAGACAGGTCAATTGCCTGACTCCATTTGTTTTGTTTTCATTTTTTTTAATTTTTTAAAATTAATTTATTTATTTTCTTGTTTACATCATTCATTTCCATGAGATTTTGAGTTACAAATTTTCTCCCCACCCTTCCAAAACCACCATTCCACTGTATAACACCTCCCCCAATCTGCTCTCTCCTATGTCCTCCCCCATTGTCCCTCTGAGTTACTGTTTAGGGCAAGATGGATCTCCCTACCCCAGTGCCCGTATATCTTAATTCCCAGTTGCATGTAGTTAGTAATAATTACATATACATATACATGTACATGTACATGTACATGTACATACACATACACATACACATACACATACACATA
>CM053594.1:305791951-305818634 GCA_028646575.1 Pseudocheirus occidentalis
GTGAGGACCCAGAGGACCACATGGGGCCTTGAGGCCACAGATTCCCCACCCCTGCTTTACAAAATTATAGAAAGCAGTCATTTGGAAGGTAGAGAAGTGTTCTAGCTGGAACAAAAGCCTAACAGTAGGACTTCTTTGGCCCACACGTTCTTTTTTCTACTGATGATGTGGAAATATAGGAATGGTGTTGCCTCTATATACAAGTATTATTTTTTGCAATTACCTTAGTTATTGTGCTCAATTATGTACCTACGTTTGAGTTGATTTGTCCTGATTTGTCCTGGTACAGTCAAAAAATTGGTGGGTACTCTTGAGCTAGGTATTTGTGTAGATATTGACACCAAAATGTATCTTTAACCTAACGCTGGCTTTCAGGATCCCTTATTTAAAGGAATCTGGGGATGACACTACGAAGCATCAGTTTGGATAAAGTATCACAGAAGAGTCAGATTTTTTTCTTCCTTTTTGGGGGGTAGACATTAAAATAAAATTCAACTATAAGATGGGGAAACATATGTGTACACACATGCTAATGTGTGTAATACATTTATATATTATAGGTAAATTCAAACCTTGTTTAATGTCCATAGCAGAGAAGAATAATTAGCAAATACGTGAATTAGTAGTCAGTTTATCTGAGGAAGTGTTGTAGATGATTATATAATAGCTTAATAAAGACCTTATACTTAAATTCTAGGAACTATTACAAGAAGACTCTATCTAATAAGCTGGGACACAGAGATGTATTCATAAATGTCTTTTTCTCCCCCATGCAGAGAAAGTAACTTACCAATAACACAAATACGGTTGATCAATGTCTCCAGGAGGCAGTGACATAGTAGCCATCCTAATGTCTTCTTTTGCTTGTATATGACAGCTAATTAGGCATATTGTGACTATAAAATTGTGAGCCTGATGCTTCAAAAAACATAATATACTGAAACTTATATACAACCAAATTAGTGTCCTTCAAAGCAATCTGTTTCATATGTTATTCAATCCTATTATTGTTACCATTGCTCAGAAACTTACTCAAAGTTCTCTGAAGAGAAAGACTTATGGGAAGTCAAAATCATTAAGAATGAGTGATTTAACTAGTTTATTAAGTGCTTACTCTGGGCCAGCTGCTATACCACTACACATATAAACATAGATAAGCAAGACAGTTTCTGCCTATAAGAAACTGATATCTAAGGAGCAAAATGAAGATAGACATAAATAAGTTACAATGAAGACAAAATACTTTGTTTCCAAAATAAATAAATAAATAACCTTTAAAATGTTCCCTGATGATACAAATTCTGTAACTGATGAATTTACTAAAATTGTTCTTCCTGTTGCAAACTTGATCCCTTTTTTTGGTTTCTAGACCCCAAGAATGTCATTAAAAAGTACTTAAATAGATATTTAAATGAATATACCAAATATTACATGGTCAAATAAATGCAGTCCTGCCAAAGCTGTCACTGAGAATGGGCATATGGTCCTTCCGCTAATACTGACATCATTCAAAATACTTTTAAAACTGCTTTCAACACCATTTCATCAACCACGAGAAACTCTGTGTCCTTGTCTTCTAGACACATAAAGATTGCTTTGTTGATAAATATATATTTGTTGAATAAGTGGACAAAAGCTGTGTTCTCCAACTGATCTCTTACCTCATTCCCCACATTCAGTACCTTCAGAAAAAATATACCAGCACTGCCTTCAAAGTGCACAAATTTGGTGTTATTAAATTACTGAGAGTTTTCAGAAAAATATGACAGAAATCCTGAAAATAATTACAAAGCACTAATTCCAAAAATATTTTGAGCTATAATAAGCGTAATATGCCTTGTAAGAAGACTCCCTTGAAGAGAACAAGAGTTCTTGCATATATCTTCTGAGATGCTTAGTTTAAACATTTCTCACAACCATGATTTACCGTTACTTCATGGCTGCACAATAATACAGAAATCATCTTCATAGAGAAATTTTCTCTGGTGCAGAGTATATGGCATGGGATTATTTAATGATACAATAGAAATATCTTGTGCTTTTTATTTTACACACTACTGCTTTAAACTTTTTAAATATTAAGAATATTTAGGCATAAGGCATGCTTCATTAAGGTTCAGGACTCAGGATATTATAATCTTAGTATTTCAAATATGATTCTAAAAGAATCATAATATTCTATTAATGGAAAAAAAAGCATTCAAGATAATCTAGTTCTACTTGTCTTACGTTACATATAAGGAAACCGACACCTGGTGCCACTATATTAAAAGGGATAAATAAATAATAAATTGACATCAAGCAAAAGAACTTGGAAACATTGAAAATATTTTGAGATTTTTTTTCTCTATAAATAGGAAATTCTACGTTACAGAGAACATTCTCCTAAACAGTGAAACAAGGATCTCTTTTAAAGGAGATAAATAACCTCACTGGAAAGAGATAAATAAAATAGCCTCACTAGAAAGATGATTATAAATTATTAGTTGTATGTATTTGTATCTTTATTGTATATATAAATAAAGTCTCTCGGAAAAACTAGGTTACAGAGTGGATAGAGCCCTAGGCCTGAAGTCAGAATGACACAAGTTCAAATCTTACTTCAAACACTTACTAGCTATGGAAGCTTGGTAAGTTGCTTAATTACTGTCTACCTCAGTTTCCTCAACTGTAAAATGTGGATAATAATTGTATCTAGCTCTCAGACTAGTTGTGAGAATTAAATGAGATATTTTTTAAATGCTTTCCATAGTAATGGGCACATAATAGGTGAACATTAAGTGATTCTTTCTTTCCATACTATGGATTTGTACTTTCTTTTTTTTTCTGTAAGCTAGCAATAGGCAGCCTCTGACTGGGTAAGAAGTTAGTGTCTTCACTGAAGATTTTCTTAGTAACTACTACCTCTTGATTTTCAAAGCTAAAATTACTATATGGTAAGAAGTAGTGAATAAGAAAAAAGAATAAAATATTCTCTTTAGGAACAACTTTTTTCCCTGATTATATTGAATGATTCATTAAGGGGCCTTTGTAGAAACCTAATTGAGAAAATTAAGAAAGTAACATGATTTGTTTCTGCTTTAGCAGATTATTAGTATTTGACTGAGAGCAGAAAACGTATGGGAGTGGTCTCCTTGGAGCAGCTCTCCTAAGAGACATCTTGGAAGTAAGAGCTTATAACCACAAGCATCTGTGGTTAATAGATAGGTAGTATTAAGACAATGGCATTACTTAAGATCAGTGGCATACAGAAACTTAGGAAATAGTTCTACTGAGTATTAAAACTTACGAGGTGTGTAGGCATGCATGCATACATACATGCATGCACACACATATGAACACACAATGCATAAGTATATATGTTCATGTGTATATTCACATGCAACTACATGTAGGTACGCGTGCACTCATGTATGTACACATTTTTCTTTTTGTTGAAGTAATTTATATATGATATCTAAGTATCAAATAAAGTTCTCTTCTTAAAAAAATAAAAGGCCTCTAGGTATAGTCCTTTGTCTCTGTCCCTTTCTGTCTGTCTCTCAGTCTCCTGTTATTAGAAATTATGGAATATTTCTAAGGAATATAAAGGCAAGACCTCCCACCCACCCCCCAACCCCAGTTGGGAGATACCTCCATAATCATTCTCAATAAAGGAGCTAGTTCACCTGGTTTGGGACCAGCTTTCATTCACAAATGCTCCCTCTAGCACTGGACCCAGATCAGTACGGTTTTTCTAGTTTCTCCCCACAACTCATAAATATAAAGTAGCAAGAGCTCCATGTAGTAGTTTTAGTTTTCCTCAAAATCCACCCAAGAGTCAATGCCAATGGCATGCTCTGGAGGGTGATACACAACTCACACAACACATGAATAGGCAGGGAACTCTGTAAACATTGAAAGGAGGAAATTCCCTAGTTCCCATAATCCTGCAATAAAACTCATCTGCAAAATCAAAAATTTTCCTCTGTAATAAGATCAACCATTCTCAATGCCATCTCCCATGCTGACTTCTGTAAATTAAGGCTAATCGTTGCCAGTGGAGGAAGTGACATGATCTAAGTGATTATTCCAGCACTTGCACCTCCATGTTCACTCTCTTCATTTTGACAGCCAACTTCCTGTTATTTCTGATTTTATAGTGGATTCAGTCCAGTCATTTAATCCAGTCATGTAGAAGAGGAAAGATCTAAGTAGATGGCTTGGAATGCTAATAACTTCAAACATTTGTATACCAGTGTATAAACTATTGGAAGGGGGCTATTTTAATGTTTGGATGGATCCATGATTTCATTGGTCATGAAAACTCGCTCTGCCAGTAGCTTTTGCTGAGTATTCATGTACTTCTTTATTTCCTGTCAGTCAGTCACATTACTGCTGTGTGGAACTATTTAAAAAAATGGATGGGAACAATTGCCTTGACAAAGGTTGTTGTTTTTTTCTTTAAATAAATTGGGGAAAATTAATTTAAGAATTGGGAGAAAACTCATAAAGGAATATATGAAAGAGACAAGTGGCAGAGGCAAATTAGGCCATAGAGAAGGAAAAAGAAGTGGAAGCTTAGAAGCTTGGAGGTATATAACAGTTCTGAGGCTTACACTATCAGAATGGGCTTCTGTATCTTTGGAAGAAATAGAATCCTAGTGTCATAGAACGACAAGGAGGATACACAAGAATCCAAAGGTGAAAGAAAATTTATTGCTTCAGTAAGAACAGACACATCATGGTGGTCACTGACTCCTAGCTGGAGGGTATAGGTCAGCACTTTGACACAATCAATTAGGTGGAATATTGTCTTCCTAGATTATGTATCTGAGATGAGATTGAGTCTGCTCTAATTTAAAAGAAACACTAAATACCACGCAACTTTGTTGAGGCAAGTAAGGATGAATAATGCCATCAGGAAGAAAAAAAAAATAAAATAACAGCCTTGAATCTGACAGTATAGTAACTGACTTTGAACAATAACTCTGCTATTTGTACCATGTTCAGCAAGACACTTAAAATTTTGGGGCCTCAATTGTCTTATCTGTAAAATGAGAGCATTGGACTAGATGACTTACAAATTCCCTTCCAGTTCTAAAACTGTAATCTTCTGAAGTGCCTATAGAAAACTATAAAACAAGATAGTATGGGAAGTAGCAAATGTGATATAGGAGGAAGAATAATTGTTGAGAACATGACCAAAATTTCACAAGAAGGAAGAATTAGAAATCTAATGGCCTCATATGTTTGAAGACCAATGGAGAGAGTATTGGCAATAATTCTCTTCAATATTTCAGTTGATCTGTACTTATGTATATATGTATATATACACACATATATGTTTATGTTGTGTGTATGTGTGTATGTATGTGCGTGTATGCATTCCTTTATTCCCCATTGGCATGTATAACAACCTATCTTAACCCCATTCCATGTGAATCCTCTCCATGTCTTTCCATAATTTACCAAGACACTGGAGAACTTCTAGTGTAGAAATCCTTAACAATTTTAATGTCATGGATATCTTTGATAATCTAGTGAAGTCTATGGTCCCCTTTCTCATAATAATGTTTTTATTAGCATAAAACAAAAACATATAGAATTATAAAGGAAATCAATTATGTTAAAATATAGTTTGTTTTTCTATTTACCTATCTTTAAATAGCTATATATAAATATTCACAGACCCCAGGTTAAAAACCTCTTCTCTGATAATTATTTTAATATTTTGTTGAAACCAATAACTATGTATAAGCTCATTTGGCCCTCATAACAACCCCGTGTGACAGGTACTACTATCATCATCTTAATCCTATAGATGAAGAAACTGAGACTCAGAGAACTGAATGTCAACAATCACATAGTAAATATCTGAGGCAAGATATGAACCTGAGTTCAATCGGTATTAGCTCAAGAAAAAAGAGTAATTCTTAAAGTAAAAAGGATAAAATAAATATAATTAAGAAGAAATTTAAGCTCCCAAAGGGTAAAGGAGTAATGAATGATAATAATGAGTATGTGCATAACACTTTCAAGTTTACAAAGTGATTTTATCATGTCAATCCTGTGAGGCTGGTATTGTAAACATTATAATCATTTCACGCATGACGAAGTTGAGGTTTGGAGAATTTATGTAACTGGAAATGAGTCACGGAGCTAAAAAATGCTGAAGATGTGTTTTGAGTCCAAATCATCTGATTTTAAGTGCATTTTTTTTCTTTTACATCATATACCCAAAGGATCTTGGAAGATTACAGCAAAAAGGACCAAATTGCATAATGACTTTACCAAGTGTTTCACTCATTATAATGCTGGGAGTTATATAGTACAACTATTATTATACTATTTTAAGTAAGAGAAAAATGAATTTCACACAGGATGAATCATTTGCCAAAAGTCATGCAGGTCATCAGCAGGAAAAGTCCAATGAGCACAGTGTCTGGTATGCAATAAACACTTAATAGATGCTTTTTGACTGACTTCTGACTGCCAGACCACTAGGTTTTCCATAAGACTTTTCTTCTTTGCTTCATTTAGGTTAAAAAAAATTTAAAGTACAGGTGACATTGAAGAGACTTAAATGTTTTAGCTGACTGTAAACTTGGTGTGGACTAATATTTGATGAGGAGGGAAGGGACTGTCACAATTTTTTCTAAACTTCAGGATATAAAAACCTAATTCAATGGACTGATCAAAACATAATGAGAGCACTTAGTTCTCTAGGTTTACTGACACTAATAATATTAATAGTAGCTGGCATTTATATAGTACCTACAATGTGCTAAATGCAATATTATATAAGTATTATCCCAGTTGATCCTCACAAGCTCCAGGGAAGGTGTTATCATTTTGTAGTTAAGAAAACTGAGGCAGACAGAGGTTATGTGACTTAACTGAGGACACAGAATTAAAAAGTATCTGAGGCAAGATTTGAACTTAGGCAAGGATCAAATGGGCTAATATATGTATAGCACTTTGGGAACCTTAAGGCTCATATAAATGCTTTAAAATGCTTGAAAATCGCTCATCTAGAAGAGACATTTTATTAATGGCTTTTTATGGTTTTAGAAACTAGGACTAGTATCAAAAAATGAAAGCAATAGGGCCAGCGATTTTGGCTCAGTATCAGGAAGAAAAAGGCAGTTTAGTATATCCATCGGCAAGTTGTAACTTCAGTTTGCACTTATCAGAAATGTTTTGGTATATTATATACATAACTCACGACCCAAATGGCCATTGGAAACATCTCCTTCGCTCAAAAAGACAAAAATCCACATACAACAAAATTATTTGACATCAAATAGGATTTTTTTGGTTAATTATCTAATAACAATTGGTCAAAACTCCTATTGCTGTACTTGTATGTATAATATAACAATATACACAGAAATGTTTTAAAATTTTCATTCATTTAACATCTTAAAGGAAGAAAGAGGAAAAAGTCAATTTAGATATAGTACAGATTGCAAGATAAGGGTCAGCTGGTTGGGACTTTGGCTAGAAGCTGTTAATGAAAATTGTAAATCACATTTTTAAGGTATAATAAAATCTGGAAATGTCTATTCAAGGCAATGTAATTTGAAGAATCTGTTAGCATGAACAACTTTGTGGATTTAAAAAAAATTCTCTAGCTCCTTGGACATTCTAGACAAATCTTGACAATATGGAAAATTTGGCTCTACTAAAGAACATCTTTATCAGATACTATATGTTCCGCACTTATTTTTTATAAGGAAAATTTTTTTACCCAAATTTTGGGTCATATTAGGTTTTTTGTACAATTCTTCTATATAAAGCCACTATGGCCCCCTGCAGGCTTTTTTTTTTGAGGCAATAGGGGTTGATTCACCCAGGGTCACATAGCTAGTAAGTATCTGAGGCTGGATTTGAACTCAGGTCCTCCTGACTCCACAGCCAGTTCTGTATCCATTATATCACCTAGCTGGCCCTGTCCATGCCTATTTTAAAACTTGATGATAAGCCTGTTCTAAAGAAAATAACATTGGAGGTTTTGTTCTGGCAGCAACAGTACCAGTGCCTGATGTAATAGTCATCTTTCTGTTAAAGAAGTCTAAAAGAAGAATTCAGAAATTGTTCTCTAATTTAGGGATAAAAGGTAGGAGGTTGGAATGTTGTGGCACAATGTTATTATATTTATTTATTCATTTCTTTGTACTCTTTGCAATGTTTTCCTTTTTCTGAGTTGTACTTTTTTGCCCAATTTACTGTTACTACAATAAAAAAACTAAGGTAGAAACTGAAGGCATTAGTCTTGGAGGCCACATGTTTCAAAACTGTCTATAGGCAGGAGACTAAAAATAGGGAGAAACAATTTCTGGGTTAGTGTTTATCAGCCTAGAGTACTTAAATATTTTTGCCAAGTTATTTGTCTTGAAAGAACAGCACAGCTATAGGGGGGATTGTCCTAGTTAGCTTTTTTCCTGTGACTCCTTGTCTCCATGGGTCTCCATATTTTTTTGTCCAGCTTGGTATCCTTGGGGAAGTCATGTGTGTCAGTGCATACTGAGAGATGCCGAAGGTCTTGGGCCAGAGCACACCGAAGTGTTTCACATGCTAAATCTAAGTAAAAAGGTCAGCACTAGCTGAATACTTGACAACCTCTCCTGAGTCTTTTTCTGTTCTGTGCCTGTCAAAGCTTTGCAAATACTTGTGGTTTGTGTTGTGGGGTCTTTATTCTTTATCTTTGTTTGCCAGATTTAGAGATTATATCTACAACTTTGGTGATTTTAATTACTTTAGGAAGTTCATCATGACACAGTTTTGAGGGGAGGGGAAATCTCAAACTTTTTTTTTCTGCATTGAGGGTGGAAAGAACATGGAAAGAGAGGAAGGATTTATTTTACTCTAATAAACAAATGGTGCTTCCTAGGCCCTAAGGCAGAGCTGCCATGGAATTTGCCTGTGGCAAAAATCATTAGCAAGTTTTCAGTCAACGTTCTAGAAATGAGGAAGGCTTTTAAACTGTTTAGACTTTTGGAAATCCAAGACACCCAGTTCTCTCATTTTATTGTCTCCTTCAAAGACATTTGTGCTGTTGTATGCTCCCCAGTACCAATGGAGCTGAGGGGTAAATCATATGATTAATAATGATGGGAATATTTTTAATTCCCTTTTTTTTTCTCAGCTGGAAAGCTTTGTGCTCTGAGGGCTGGAGATCCACAGCAGTCACCAGAAGTATGTAAGTTTTCATTCCAGATTTGGTCCCATGAAGTCTTGTGATTTTTCACAAGGCATTTGAACTTGTTTCACCCTGCTTCTCTCACCTTTAAGAGCAAAAAGTCTCTTCTCGACTAACCTCATGGAAGAAATTCTTTAAAAAAAAATAGCAAAATTTATTTACAAAGTCAAGCACTTCAGCGTAATAGCAATAGGTATAATTATCCCTTCCTTATGACAGTGCTTTCCCATTCTGTTCCATCATGTCTCCCTTGGGGAAGGGTGCACCGGGGAAAAGGCTACAGACAAAGCTGGCAGCTATGCATCTGCCAGCATTTCATCTTGGACCTCACCTCTTGTGCCCTTCTTTCAAGGGCTGAAAAGAACAATGTTCAGCACTAATCCATCCAATGAAGACCAAGGTGCTTAATTGGGGCAACACAATTCAAAGCAAAATTGAAGAAAGAACTAGAATCTTTTCTAGCTTTACAAATGACATATAAAATGAACATACACATATAGAACGTATTTCATAGCAAATAAACATTTTAGGCTTAGAAAGGACCCTTGCAATCATTTAGTTCAATTATCCATTTTTCAGATGAAGAAATTAAGGCTTAGAAAAGTTACTGATTTATAAGGACATTAGGCAGCCAACATGTTTAAAGGTGATGGAGTAAACTTTGACTAAAAAATATTTCGAGGCAAAAAAACCACATATGAAATAATTGCAGATCGATATACAAACAACTTAGATCCCTCCAAAGAAACCAATCAATCAGTAG
The DNA here is from genome assembly GCA_028646575.1 of Pseudocheirus occidentalis. Classification (NCBI taxonomy): domain Eukaryota; kingdom Metazoa; phylum Chordata; class Mammalia; order Diprotodontia; family Pseudocheiridae; genus Pseudocheirus; species Pseudocheirus occidentalis. The sequence goes on from CM053594.1 coordinate 305,801,899, forward strand.
TAACAAAAATAAAAGGTGGACCACAAGCATTTAAGTTAAATTATCTGATTTTAAAAATATACACAGTCAACATAATTTGGCTTTGTGCTTACTACTAACATGAAGATCTGATTGATGTAAAGATAGATATACAAAGTACAAAAAGACCCACTTGTTTTCAGTGGAGCCTTGCACTTCAGAGAATTATTCAATTACATGTGGGCCTCTGAGGCCTTGGTCAATAGGATTTGCATTTAGTGAATAAGCCCTACTACTGTCCCTTCTGCATTCCTTTAAGTGCTTTTTTATCAGTAATGAAATCTCCCTGGATTTTACTCCCTTTTATACATTTGTATCTGATTCAAAATCCATTTGTGTAGTAGAGATGTCCCATCAATATGCAAATCCTTTGGGAAGCCCTAAGTTGAAACACAATAACTCTACATAAGTGGATTGCAATGGAATTAGGGCAGCCTAAATTTTAAAATTGGACAGCAACCACAAGCAGAGGTGCTACAGAGAAGAGATTATACTCAAGAATCAAATTAGCCTTTCAATTCAATGCTGAGTCAAATGAATGGCAAAAACTTTTTCCTCCTGCTGCTATTGCATATAAATAATTAAAATTTAATGTTGCATACCAACCAAATCTCACTTAGCAGCCATCACATATAAAGATAAAAGACACTGCCCAGTTCATAAAGTACAATATTTGGGTATATTGAATTGGTCAAATAAAAAAATTCATGATCTTATTTTCTGTTCAATTTATTAATAATCTTTATATATTTGTATATATATTTATGGCTTTGAGCAAAGACAAAAGAAAAAAATCTAACTTGTCCCTGATCACACAGTCATTGAAAGAATCAATAATTCTATTGTCTTCCCAGCAGCAGTAGATTCAATCTTTCTATTAATACATTAAATTCTGTACAGATGGAAAATTCCATATATATCAACTTATCTATGTACAGAGAAAATAGGTCACTTCTTCAACTTGCAATGGATGAACCTTTATATTACAGGAATGTGGGTCCATTTTTCCCTTAACCTAACTATGTATATATACATTCATACATATAAATATATATATATAATATGTATATTATTTATACCCTGTACCATTTTGGGGGTTTTTTAACATTCAAACCCTAGATTTTGTTCATTCTTTTACAAAGTCGTTAAAAAGTTTGTCATTTCACTGAAAGACCATGCAAATAAATTTTACTTGTTTCTCCATAGTGATCAAAATTAAAAAAAAGTTATATATAAAAATATTTCACTACTAAACCTATCACTCCTATCAAATGTAAACTGTAAATACTTTAAAGGACCAAAATATCTTAATAATTCAAATATATTTTTCAATTTCATAATAAAATAAAAAATTTGATTCTGTTAAGTGGTCTTACATCATATCCACGTATGTATGTATATACACCCACACATATATATATATATATATATATATATTTACAATCCACACAATTACTTTCTTATGTACTATTCCTATGTCATCAGATATCAGCAGCACGTTAAGGTTAAAATTACATTGATTACTATTGGTAGTTAATTCCACACGAGTGGGAAGTTCTTAGAAAATAAAATAACAACTCTTTTTTTTCTTTTTTTGTATTCTTTGCATACCATTTCTATAAAAGGCATAAAAGGCCTCATAGGTCTAAAGGCTGTCCACTCTAGGATATTTTTTTCTGTTTTCAATAATACATCTTGATGTGTAATCTATGGTTGTGTGTAACCCCTCCATTCATAGTTTATATCAGCATTAAAGAAACTTCAGACCTTCCCTTAGAGCATTTCCTTAAGGTGGATTGGTTGGGACATATGTTTGGTATTTGCAATAGTTGATTACCAGGACTTTTCAGAGTATGTTCCAGTTATCCACTATTTACTGTGAGAAAGTAGGCACAAATGATTACTTAGGAAAGTCTGTTGTGAAGAAACTGAACAAGTACCAGTTTACAAAATCATGGGAAAATCTGAGCAAAGAAAAGAAACATTCATACAACAACAGTAAAGCTTTAACCGTGCTTTCTGTCACTTTTTCCTGATTATTATAGACACTTTAAAATAATAAACCTGCTATCTATGGATTATATAGGACAGTACATGCCTTAAGATTGACTATCCGCTTAGTTACACTATACACAGAGCAAATTGTGCATTCCCAAACAGACTTGATACTATATTATATTTATTTCTTTTAAATTAACACCAGTTAACTACCAGCTACAGTGAAGACACAGAATGCACTTTGAATTCTAAATCAAGCTGTGCTTACAAATGACCCTTTAAATAATAATAAAAATAAAATCTCACTTCTAGACTTAAGTTAGAGATTCCAAACCAGCATTATAGGAATTTAAACAGACACAATTTATGATTTTTTTAGTTTTATAAAGCCAAGAAATACTGTAAGATTGTTTTCCCCTACAATGACTGATTGAACCTATTTTTTTCTTTTTCAAAAAGCATGCAGGGAATATTTTCAGACACTTGCTTATGGCAAGGAAGAAGAAAAGTGGTAGTTTGAGTGAAATACAAGTAATTTGCAGGATCAAGCATATAATTTTGCATAAAAACATTGTAAGTAAAGGTAACAGTGTATGTTTCAAGCTGTTGGATTACATTTGAATGGTTGTCACAGTTAGGTTTGGTAAAATTTTGAACTAAGTTTTGAAGTGAAGAGATGACACTCCATTCCAAAGCAATGACTCTGCCATACTGCAGCTATTTTGTGTTTGGGTCAAAGAAGTTATTTAAAACCGACATTAATTGAGTATTAGGTCTTTCTTCATCAGTGTCACAGTGTAGAGACAGTAGTTCACTCAGCTCTCAGAAACAAGATAAATAACCATGTTTGCAGTCAGATCTATCCAGAACAGTGATAGTGATAGTCCTTCTACTGGAGATGGTTTGAGCCCATGGTGTTCTTCAACCTAATTCAAAATGGAAAGCACCAAAACACACTATGATCTAAAAAATGGGACCTGCCAATGAATATACTGTTAAATAATTCTTCACAATTTGGAGGTGGAAATGCAATTAATGGAAGTTTTTAAAAAAAGACATTTTTGTTAGTTGCTGTTTACTAGCTCATTTGAATGACCTTTTAAATGTAAAGTTCTTAGAGTTAACAGTGTCTTTTCACCTATGGAGGTTATAGTGATTTGATTTTTCATTCAAGCTAGGAATTCTTCATAAAGTAAAGGAATACATATATCAAACAATTTTTGAGTCAATGAAGGTTAAAAATAAATAATCTTACAACAAAATTTAGACTCCTTTAATGATTTAAAGAAATGAAGACATAACACTGAATGCTAAACAGGTCTTTAAATTTCTTTGGGGATCTTTAAATATATATATATATGTATATTATGTATATATGTATATATATTTACATTTTGTATATAGGGTAGAGCTGTCTAAAATATTTTTTTTTCATAGTAGACTATAGGGATCTATTCAGGACATAGATTAAAATAGTTTCTGGGGGAAACGTCTCAGTTTATTACAGTACTTTCTGCTTTTATAATCAGCAGGGATCATAAATTTGAAGCAAATCGTGGTTTGTCTCCTTCTGGGTCTGTACTTAAGACTGTGGAGGAATCTCTCTGTAGTGTAGCTGCTGCTGGTGGGGGGGCTGGGACAGCTCCTCGGTTGGGAGGGATTGCTCCCGAAGACATCTGTCGGAAGAGAGTGACTCTCTGAGGGACACTGCCCCTGGCCCCTGCCTGAATGCCCGTGCCATGGACAGCAGAGACAGGCTGTGGGATGGAAGCTAGAGACTCTCCTACTGTGGGGTGAGGTCTGGAAATCAGAGTAGAGATCTCATGAGGCAGCGAAGGTTGAGAGGCTGATAGGGGTCTGACCTCTCGGGTCAGGTTGGTATTGTGAAGAGCCTGGGTACTCCTGTGCACCTCATTTTTCTGGGAGGAGATGGTGGGTGTCTGTGGTTGCTGCTGCTGCTGCTGCTGCTGCAGAGGCTGAGGTGGCGGCTGGGGCTGCTGGGGCTGGGGCTGCTGGGGTGGCTGTGGTGGAGGTGGCTGCTGCTGCATCAGTGACAGCTGGGAAGCGGTTGGGGAGGAATATTGAAAAGTTCGAGCTGCCAGAGGGCTCTGGACTGGAGGGCTGCAGACCGCTGTGGTGTAGGAGCAAGGTGACAAGATGACAGCTTGTTGTGGGGTCTGGGTGCTGGGACTCGGGGAATGCAGATTGCTATGAGACAGGCTGGTTGCTGTGTAAACAGGAGGAGATTGTGTCCTCATTCGAGAAGATGGCGTAGTGGTTGAAGTGCTGGAATTCAGGTTTGGCATTTGGGGGAAATTCATTGGAGCAATGGCCTGCACCATTTCTCTGTCATGCTTTACAATCTGTTTCAGGATCTCATTCTCCTGATTGTTGAAAACACCAGTATTCAGATCCTTCTGGAACTTCTGCAGAAGAATCGAATTCTTCTTTCCTGTCAGCAGAAGAAGGAGCTAGTTTAGAAAACCTCCACGCAAAAAAAATGACAAGTCAGGGACAATTATAAAGATTACTCCTTTAAACCTCTCTGAAAGTCCCTGAGACTTAATTGTCTTATTGTTTCTGTAAAATGGCGATAATAATTGTTGTATTTTCTTCTTTCTGGAGTTGTCATGAGGAAAGTTTTTCATGAACTTTAAAGTACTGTAGATGGGATCTGTAATTTTTGTTTTGGAGGGGGGAGGCAAGATAAAATGGTAGTCCAAATTAATCTAGGAAAATTTTGGTGTGGGAATTCTATCTGCCAATGCAGAGTAGCAACTCATTTGTAAATAAGTCTTTGAAAACTACCTGGAACTAGGAAGATAACTATGGTCACACAGCTGGCATGTGTTAGAGGCAGGGCTTCTGCCCCTTATATTACCAATATTATTATTACTGACCTTCTTTTATCTTATTTTCAATAGAATTCAGATAGTAATGACCAATTAATTAATTTTTTACTATTGCTCTTTTATGTTCAATATTTAATTATATTATTATTTTAACATCATCATCATCACCATCACTACTGCTGCTTCTCCAAAAACTATATTTACAATGGTGTAAAATTACAGATATATGAGAATTAGTGCTTTGACTAGAGGCAAGAAAAATGGTATTTTTCAAATGCATCATTAAAAAATTAATTTATTAATACCCTTAATATTGCAGTATCTGGAATATGGTTGCGATTTCTAGAATTGATCTCTAAATTGTGTGTGTGTGTGTGTGTGTGTGTGTGTGTGTGTGTGTGTGTGTGTGTAGTTTACAACCCTAGGTTAAGAATCTCTACTCTAAATACAATGTTTCTCTAAATATAAATGGAACATCTCATTAATATGGTACTATATTATGTTAGAATCTATTGAACTATATAAACAAAAGCAATTATATTTTTAATAAAAATTCTACCTGTCTGCTTATCAAGCTACCCTAATTTCCTGAGTGCTGAACTCTAATAAATACATATGCTTGCCTAGCATACTTTCTGAAACTAATTAGATATTTGTAAACAGTGACCACCAGACCAGGTGAAGTGATGCTTCTGTGAATGTTATACAATCACTCTATATTTGTGTCACATCTGGTTGCTTGGTATTAATTTCCTCATTTCCTCATTTGAGAACTTACAACTTCTCCCTGTCAGTCAAATAGAATTTAATACTTCAAGTATCAATTTAATACTTCAAGTAGCAATGACTTCTCTGATTCATAACCCCTCAGCACCTCAATAAACCTTTGTTGGTTGCTGGATTAGAAATCATGGCCAGGTGGTCCCTGCTAATGAGCCTCTAGAAACTGAGGAAGGCTGGATCCTGTTACTTTACCTTTGGTATGGTGAGCTCCTAGTGAGGAAATTCTCCTTAACAATGAAGATGGGCAGCAGTTCTGTAATTTAGCATCCTAGACAGTTGCCTAGGTCACTGAGAGATTGTGACTTTCCTAACATCATATGGCAGATATGTGTCAGAGGTGAGACTTGAACCCAGGTTATCCTGACTCTGATGGAGACTCACTATGTGCTATGTCCCACTATTTCTCTGTTGATACTGGTTCACAGTTGTGAAAGAGGAAACAAAGGTGTTTAGGAGCTTGATGCTTAGGTGCCATTAAACTGCCTGGCTTATTTTATGCAAATCTGTGATTGAATATTTTTCTTGAAAAACCACGTTTAAGCAGTCACCAATAGATGCTGGTTAGTCACAAACTTTGGTTCTCTTTAACACTGTGCAAAGTAGTTTTATACTTCAGCGTATTCTTTTCTTGAAAATGTTATTGCTGCTTCTAGGTGCTTAGCTAGATAAGCAAGGAGCAACCCAGATATTGTGAGATTCTGTCTCCCTTGATTAATTCCAATACAAGTGGGGATAAGAGACAACTTCCACCCCAAGTGTATTTGCTCATAAACAAGCTTGCTTCCAGGCATAACTCACTTCATCATTTACTGACATTCTATCCTCCTGCATAACCTTCCCCTATTATCAAAAACACAAGAATCCCCAATGTATGATAAAGAGCTGAATAAAATCACTTGCCCATATAGTTCCTTAACTTCTTCTCTTCTAAATTTTAGAGTATTATGTAAGCTAAGATTCTGGCAGCACCAGGAAAAAGAGAAAATAAGGTTGTATATCCCCGTGAGGTTAGGGGTAAACCCCCTATTCTCCACTTAGTATCCCTCATGCCCTCAGCTACCAAGGGTGATACCACTGTAAATTCACTTCTCAAAGTAGCTTGGATAGATAGGAAGTGTGAGCCTCAAACAAAATTAAACATGTCTATTATTTAAATCTTCTTTTAAGAAATTTAGAGGCACTTTTGCCTAGTGGATAGAGAGCTAGGCTTAGAGCCACCAAGACTTGGGTTCAAAGTTCTTTTTCTGACATAAATTGGCTGTTACTCTAGCTGTGTCATTTAACCTCTCAATGCTCAAATCTACGCAACCTCTGCAATACTATAAATTACAGAGATAATGCTCATCTGCATTGGCAGAGGGAGTTGTCTCTATCAATAAAATCAAAGGTAAAGTCTTTATCTCTTTAAATATTGAATAAAAAGAACTGAAATATACTTTAGTTACAGACCCCAATCCCCATTCACATAGACAATCTATAGAAAGACAACAGCATGAGACATGGACAGGAATAGTGTAGGATGGGAAGGCTCAGATGGGTTGTGATCTGCATCAGTGGAAGCAATACTCACACTGAAGAGATCTCAGACCCATTGGAGTATTGGAGTGATCAAAGTTTTGACATCACTATAGTTAAAAGGACTAATGTTCTAATAGCAGAGGAGGCTTTAAGAAAGGAGGTATTTATTAATCAGCTAGAAAAAATACCAATGTTGGATACCTCTAAACAGGCTTCTTCCACCTGTGTCTACACTACAGTCATTTCCACATTCCCCTCTGAAGTTATCTCCTTATTTTTTAACATATTAATGTAGATACAAATCTCTCTGAAAAACACATTGGTTCAAGCCCCCAAATACAGAGTTTTGTCTGTAGTGTAGATTCAGGCTTAAATCTACTGAATATTTTAGTTCTATTTGAATCACTACATATACTTTTATTTATTTATTATTTTAGTTACCTGAACAGTCATACAGTGTTGGTATCGCTGTGGAAAGCAGATTGCATAGCTAGCAAAAATAAAAGAAAATTAAACCCATAGCATGCAGAGCAGAATATCAAGCATGGTTAGATAAATTGATGGATAGTCATCAGAAAACTGTTATTTTTCCGTACACTAGCTAATACACCAACTCTAACATATAATCTATCCCAGGGATGCTTTAAGTCCACTAAACAAAAATGAAATTGCTTTGGTGAGCAAGAATGCAATAAAAAAAAAAGAATACCTATCCGATCTAGTCGGTCAATCGCTACTGTTTCGAAGGCTCTTCTCATCATGGGGTACTCCTCCAATACCTCATTGAAATTGTCCACAGACAGTGAATAGAGGCGGCAGTAAGTATCAGCTCTGACACTGGCTGTGCGGCGGCCTTTTGTTAAAAGGCAAATTTCTGTTGAAGAAAAAGAAATGATCATTTAATAAGCAAAAAATCCATTAAGGCCTTAAGAAATTCCAAAAATATTTTTACTAAAAGTAACCATCAGTCAAACAATGTCAGTCCAGTGGCAGAGTTGCTGTTTCATTGCAAGATACTTTTTGAGGATTCTCATCATCTTCGAACAAACGTTTATTAAGCATATGTGCCCAGCACTGTGCTAAATACAGATCTGAAGAAAGGAAAAAGAAAAAAAAACTTTCCTCAAGCAGCTTCCAATTAAAAGTGAGGGGAAGATAAGATCTGGTTATTAAATGGCAAAATGCCCGCTGTTTTCAAAATAGTTTCTTGTGCTTCGAATAGAGACAGCAAATATGATGTCTTTAGAAGCTTGAAAGAGAAAAAAATATATTGCAAATACCATAAATGTTATTTCATTACCGTAATCTCTCTCCCTTTCTCCTTCTCCCAATAAATTCCCCTCTCAATTTAATTTTTTAGATACCATCTCTTCATATTTAACTCATCCTGTGCCCTATATATGTATACGTAATATATACATATGAATGTATATGTGTGTGTATCCATGTATACATATATACATAGATCTTCCCTTCAACTATCCTCATACTGAGAAAAGTCTCATGAGTTACAATTATGTTTCCATGTAGGAATGTAAATAGTTCAACTTTAATACATTCCTTATGATTTCTTTTTCCTGTTTACCTTCTCCTGCTTCTCCTGCTTCTTGTATTTGAAAGTCAAATTTTCTGTTCAGCTGTTTTTTTTTCATCAAGAAAGCTTGAAAATCCTCTATTTTATTGAACGACCATATTTTTCCCTGTAGCATTATAGTCAGTTTTGCTAGGTAGGTGATCCTTGGTTTTTAGCCCTAGCTCCTTTGACCTCTAGAATATCACATCTCAAGCCCATCACACCCTTAATAGAGAAGCCACTAGGTCTTGTGTTATCCTGATTGTGTTTCTACAATACTCAAATTGTTTCTTCCTGACTGCTTACAGTATTTTCTCCTTGACGTGGGAACTCTGGAATTTGATTATAATATTCCTAGGAGTTTTCTTTTGGGGATCTTTTTCAAGAGGTGATTGGTGAATTCTTTCAATTTCTATTTCACCTTCTGGTTCTAGAATATCAGGGCGATTTTGCTTGATAATTTCTTGAAAGATGATGTCTAGGCCCTTTTTTTGATCATGGCTTTCAGGTAGACCAATCATTTTTAAATTATCTCTCCTTGTTCTTTTTCCCTGGTCAGTGGCTTTTCCAATGAGATATTTCATATTGCCTTCTATTTTTTCAGTTGTTTGGATCTATTTTATAGTATCTTGATTTCTCATAAATTCATTAGCTTCCATTTGCTCCAATCTAATTTTGAAATATTTACTCTTTTCAGTGAGTTTTTGAAATTCTTTTTTCCATCTGGCATTTTTAAAGCATTCTTCTCTTCATTTGCTTTTTTAGGCCTCTTTTGCCATTTTAGTTATTCTATTTTTTTAAGGGATTATTTTCTTTAGCGTATTTTTGGGTCTCCTTTAGCAGGCTGTTCACTCACTTTTCATGATTTTTTTGCTTCACTCTCATTTCTCTTCCCATTTTTTCCCCTCCACTTCTCTTATTTGATTTTTAAAATCCTTCCTGAACTCCTTCATGACCTATAACCAGTTTATATTTTTCTTGGAGGCTTTTGATGAAGGAGTTCTGACTTTGCTGTCCTCCTCCTATTCCATGCCTTGATGCTTTTTGTCCACAAAAAATGATTCTATGGTCTGTTTGTGCTTCCTTTGCTTGTTCATATTGCCAGCCAATTACTTGACTTTGAGCTCTTTGCCACAGTAGAACTCTGCTTCCAGAATGGAAAGAACTGTGTCCCAAATTGTTGAAATTTTTACAGCTGCCAGAGCTATTAGGAGGGTGCCCTCTCTAGATCCCCCACAAATTCTGGCTCACTGACCACACACCCCAGGTCCACCACCCAAGATCGTGATCCAGATCCAAGAAGGTTAAAGGAAGAGTGATTATTCTCTGAATGGTTGCTTGGTCCCCTGTGATCTGCAGGGCAGGAGCTCCTGAGGCATCCATGTGGTGTAGCCACTGTGCCTCTGCTGTTTCTCACCCCAGGGGCAGGGTCTAGACTCTCTTTCACCCACTCATGTTCCAACAGAGTTCCACACTGACCTTTTACTTTTTCTTTGTTGTTTATGGATTGAGAAGTCTGGAAACTGCCACAGCTGCTGGTGATTCACTCGCCTGAAGTCTGCTCTTTGAATCTTATTTCTTAAGAAACTGATGTCTTACTCTGAGGAAAGGGGCAGCAAATCCAGATGCAAAGAATATAGTTATCCTTACCAACAATGGCCATTTGTTTTTCATTGAATAGGACCCTTCTTAAAATGGCTCCTGTGAACCAAGGAGGTGGAAAATCTGTGCAAGCTCTGCTCCAACACAAGGCTGCTGAGGGCTCCCCAACAACTGTAGAAGAGGCCGCAATGGAAGAACTCCTATGGAGTTTTTGAGTTCTGACAGCTTTTAGCGTGGACCCTTGTACATGGCAGGCACTCAATAAAAGACTTTCAAATGAATACCTATATTATTTTTGGCTGTTGTTCAACTGTTTAATCATGTCTCAGTCCTTCTTACTCTGTGGACCATGACACACCAATACTGACCATGTGTAATGGGAATTTGAAGATCTTCCCCGCCCCTTAATAGACCTAGGGGGGGAGTTTGAAGGCCTCCCCTGCTTTGAAAGTAAATTCTGCCTACTGATAGGCTGAATATGGTCACATGGAGCCTACGGTGGGAGGAGTTTGCTGAAGAGAAGCAGAACCCACAGAAAATCTAATAAAGAGCCTATCTGACAGTTGGAGATGAGTAGCATAGAGAGAGAGAGAGAGAGAGGGTTTTGTGAGTAAATATTGATCATGTATTAGTTTGTGGGATGGCTAAAGGCTGCTGCAGCTCTCAGCATTATCATGGCTTCTAAATATCTTTGGTACTTCAGCTTACTGGTTTGGGGATTCAATTTTCTGGTGTTTAAATAAATCCTTCCACTTTATCCTCTATCTGGAGAGTTTGGCACATTTTGTGACTGAACGTCATCGGATAGTTGTAGTCATGGTCGCTGTCCTGTTCATGGGTGCTGTAAAAATTGCATTGGCACCACACCATGGAATTTTCTTAGCAAGGATCCCAGAGTGATTTATCATTTTCTTCTGCAGTGAATTAAGGCAAACGAAGGTCAACTGACTTGCCCAGGGGCACCCATCTGGATTTGAACTCAGATCTTCCTGACTCCAGGCCCAGCATTCTGTCCATGGAGCTATCTAGCTCCCTCCTATATTATGCCATATAGTAAAAGAGGAATTTATGTATCTAGATTGTCAACCCAAAGTAATCAGAAAAGAAAGATTTGCTTTTTCTTCTCTGTTGGAAGATCTGCAATGTTCTAAAACCCTGTTTTCCTTGGACTCCACAAAATAAATTTAATTAAACATACATTGCAATAATCTGTGATGTGTCTAGTACTGTGTAAGTCTGGGATAGTGGTAAATATAAACCATACAGAACATGGACCATGATCTCAAGAAGTTTATAATGTTGCAGCACCGATAAAGATAATTAATTTGGTTTCAGTAGTCTCATAATCAGCTTAGGGGTTTCGTACATTTGTGGCTATTAAGAACAATTTTTAAAACATAAAAGAACTCATCATGCACCTTATGCTATAATTTCTCTAGAGTCTCTGAAAATATGGTCATCAGATTCATTTCCTTTAAATAGATACTGGGGCTGTGAAAAAATTACAAGCTCGATATTTCCTGTGATCAGGCACAACTGGAAGAGAATTTCTAATTAGCTCATTCCTAGCACAGCTGACATTATACAGCTAGTGTATTCCCAAAGTGCATTCTCATTCTAAGTGCCCAGAAGAGCCTGGTATGGACAAGGTCCCTATGGTGATGTCTTTGGTAAAATCACAAATATTTTGGTTTAGTGAATCATGACCCAATATTTGATTTTTTTTTTTTTTGGAAACACTTGTATCTTATTTACTAAATCATGAGACCTGAAAAATCCTCTCTTGCAAAGTGCTTAAAAATTCATTTCATGTCCCAAACTATTAAACCTGATGAGTAGCAACATAATTATGTAAATATTGATCTTTTCATTCCAGGAATCTGAGTTCTGAATCCTTAGCTAATCACGACCAGAAACAAGACAATGTGAATATGGAAGGAAGGCATTATGCTCATAATTTTGGCAGATGTGACCTTGGGATCCAGAGCAAAATGTTACAAAGCAAAATCAGATCCACAATTCTGGACAGTTCTAGTAAATTAGTCAATTATTCAGATCAGTTATGATCATTTTAAATGTTATTTCAACCATAAAGCTTGATGCGTCAGCTACGATGATGGTAATGATAATGTTATACTCCTAACCCTACTACTAATAACACATGTTAAGTCTCTCTGGTAAAGGGACTAGCTCTGGTGTCACATGATCTTCCTCTAAAACTATATATGTCCACTTCAAGGAGTCAAGATGGTAGAGTAAGCAGTAAATCACTGTCAGTCTCCCATATTCATTTCTGAACAACCATAAAAATAGCACCCCAGAATCCCTGGAAGAGCAGAACCGGCAGAAAGATGTGGTGGAGTAGCCTTTTAGCCAGGAAACTTGGAGGATAGGCAGGAAAAGTCTGTCTCAAGCAGGAGAAAGGGGAGTGCACCCCAGGACAGGAAGCATCTCAGAAAGTTGGCAGCAAGCCCCAATTCAGTAAACCAATGGAAGATCCTGTGTCCCACTGTGGTGGAATAGGCAAACACTAACACCAGGATGCCTTGCATCCCTCAGTTTAGCCAGGGTAACCAGAAGACTCCAACTCAGAGAACCATCATGTACTTCAGCCTAACCTGTGGCACACAGGCATTCTCCAGATGATGGACTGTTACATACTTCAGCATAGCCCAGGGAAAACAGGCATTCTCCAGGGACCAGACCCCCTTGTTCTTCAATATAGCCTTGGGGAAAGGCAGAAAAACCCCCACCTGGCTTCAGCACACATCAGACACTACCACTAGGACCCCAGTTCATCACCAGGTGAGTTGCCAGAACCATACTAGAAAAAACAATAACAAACTCCATTTGGAAGAAAAAAAGGTCAAGAATATCAAGGGAATCAAGGAAATGTGGCCAACAGTACCATATCTTAAATTGCATTATAAAGCAGCAATCATCAAAAGTACTTGGTACTGGCTAAGAAATAGAGTAGTGCATCAGTGGAATAGGTTAGGTACATAAGACAGTGAATGGCTACAGTAATCCACTGTCTGATAAACTCAAAGACTCCAACTTCTGGGATAAGATCTCACTTTTTGAAAAAAAATACTGCTGGAAAAACTGGAAAATAGTACAGCGGAAATTAGGCAGTTTTCTGAGGAAGGAATTAAAGTTATCTAAAGTCATATGAAAAATTGCTCTGAATCGCTATTGATTTGAGAAATGCAACTCAAAACAACTCTAGGATACCACTTCACACCTATCAGATTGGAAAATGGGGAATGCTGGAGAAGATCTGGGAAAATTAGAATATTGATACATTATTGGTGGAGTTGTGATCTGATCCAACCATTCTGGAAAGCAATTTGAAACTATGCCCAAAGGGCTATAAAACTGTGCAAATCCTTTGAACCAGAAGTACCATTTCTAGGTCTGTATCCCAAAGAGATCATACAATTGGAAAATAGCTCACATGTACAAAAATATTTATAGCATCTCTTTTTGTGGTTACAAAGAATTGGAAATTGAAGGGATGCTCATCAGTTGGGTAATGACTTAACTATATATATATATGCATGTATATATACATATAATACATATGTGTATGTTTGTATGTATGTATACATGCATGTGTGTATGTACGTATATATGTATATATATGAATGTAACAGAATACTATTGTTCTTTAAGAAACAATGAGCTGACAGATTTCAGAAATACCTGGATAGACTTACACAAACAGAAGGTGAGTGAAATGCGTAGAACCAGGAGAACATTGTACACAGAAATAGCAACATTGTGTGATGACTTAGCTCTTCTCAGCAACACAGTGATCTAAGACAATTCCAGAAGACTCTTGGTGGAAAATGCTGTTGACATCCAGAAAAAGAACTATAGAGTTAATGCAGATTGAAGCATATTGTTTTCTCTTTTTGTTGTTTCGGCTTTTTTATTCTTTCTCATGGTTTTTCCCTTTTGTTCTGATTCTTCTTTCACAACGTGACTAATACGTTTTATATTCTTGTACATGAATAGTCTATGTCTGATTGAATGCCATCTTCTGGAGGAGGGCATGAAGGGACAGAGAAAAATTTTGGACCTCAAAACCTTATAAAAGTGAATGTCGAAAACTAAAAAAACAAATAAATAAACTACGTATGTATTTTGGGCAAGTCATTTAACTAATTTGTTAAACTGAGTGTTCCCTGGAATCATTTCCAACTCTAAATTCATTGATGCTATAATTTTATTTTCTGTGTACAAATCCTGCCTCCACTGGTTACTACATACTTAATCCTGGGAATGTCAGGAACACTAATAATAACAGTAATAATAATAATAATAATAGTAATAATACTTGCACATCACCTTCCAGAGCCTCATTTTCCTTGTAAGTTATATTTAAGAGTTGAATTAGTTAGATTCAGGTACCTTCTGGATATCTATATCTATGACCTTTGAAAATTAGACTAAGATCATTTTTCGCGTTTGTGTCTCCATATCTTTCACAGAGAACATCACCTAACAGGTGCTTAATAAATATTTTTGATTGATTACTTAAAAATACTAACTTTAATGGAGTATTGAAACATCACCTTATCTTGGCTGAGACATTTAGATATACTTTGTTAAAAATAAGATCTTATCCACAAGGTTTTCTCTAGGTCTTTGGCCTCAGAAAACTGCATTTTATTTCTTAGAAATTCAATTTGAGAAAAGCAATTCTAAGAAATTCTAATTATTTCAAATTATTTTCTTGTTAAATACAGCTTCCCAATCTGCTTTGATGGAAGGATTTTTTTTTACATATATTCATTCTCTATAGCAAATTACAAATCACCTCCAAAAATTTTTAAATATTTTCATGACTTAATTTATGCAGTTTCTTGGACTCAAGATAAAATTTGAATTTTTTTAATCCTTAAAATACTGTTATTGTATGAAATGAAATGTTCTGTCCTTATTTTACAAAGTTGACATGTCCTCTAGGAGTAGAACATGTGCTTTGAGTTATTTTCTGGTGCTGGTGATGGTTTTTCAATGTTCTAATTAGACTAATCCCCCAGATGTTATTTGTAAAGATGCCTGGTCAAGATTAAGGGTCTAATCTGTGACCACAAAAGAGAGACTTCTAGTTTTGCAGAGAATGGTCACTGAATAATGATGCAGGAGTCCCAACTCTGTTACTTTATCACCTCTGAGATAACATTTGGACATTTTAGCTACACTTTCTTCATCAGTAAAAGTGCTGGTTAGATGAATCCCTATGGTAAACTCACCCAGTTTTAATATTCTATGATTTTAACTACAATACAGTAGTAGAAAAGTAGTGACCTTGTTTTCCTTAATATTACTAACAAGTCAAGCAAATTTCTTATTGAATGAACTGTTTTTGATTACTCTTCTGAGTACTCTCTCTCACATACACACACACACGCAACACACACAGACATAGACATATAAGAATGACTAACTTAGTGTGTTGGTGTGTTTTTCATACACTGTAATGGGAATGGAAATTTGAAGACCTTCCCTGCCCCTTAATAAACCAAAGTGAATTTGAGGACCTTCTCAGATTTGAAAATATACTCTGCCCCCTAATAGCTGAACGTAGTCACATGGAGCCTGTGGTAGGAGGAGTTAGTTCAAGGGTCCTGGAGCAGAGCCCACAGGAGAAGTTTGTTTGAGGGAGGCATGTTTTTCAGGAAGGCACAACTTTTGTTACTTTGTAGTCAGGTGGGTCAACAGTGTTATGATGTTCTCTGATCCTAAAGAAGGCTATACATACCTCTGAGGAGAGGTTTTGCTTTGGGGATCACTTTGTGAAGAATTGTACCATTTAGCCAGATGAGACTCTGGGTAACATTGAGGCCCCCCACTTTGAAAACCCAGATCTTGGTGCTTCTCTCTCTGTAACTAGCCATGTAAGTCTGTGATGGTCAGACAGCTACAAGCCCTGTCTGTAGAATTGTAATATTTTCTCTGTATTTGCTTGTTTGTTTGATTGTTTCCTTGTAACTTTCATTCATATTATCTGAAGGGCAGGGTGCTGACTTTTTCCCCTGAACTAGGTAAATGATATGTTTGATTAAAGTAAGATTGTTAACTCCTTTTGAGTTTCTTTCCTTTAGAAAAGTAGATTTAAAAAAAAACCGTGGTAGCAGCCATCCTGGGTATGCTAGGGTGCTTGCTGCTACATAAACATATACATATTAGTAAATTTGGGTTGAATACTTTTTCAACAGACCTTGAAACGTGCAGCTAAATTTAATTTACTCCAAAATAAAACACAGTTCGGAGCCAAGATGGCGGCGTAGAAGCAGCAAGGTCCCGCAGCTCCCACACCGCCTCCCTAAACACCCAGAAAATAAGAGCCCAGACAAAGTCTAGGAAAGTCTAGGACTCTC
>CM053594.1:305819134-305845008 GCA_028646575.1 Pseudocheirus occidentalis
GCCAATATAACCATGCTTCATCATCACAGTTCAGAACCGGACAATTACTTTGGAGCATGGCCTAATGAGAACCTGGCGTTTTCCTCGCTTTTCAGCATTGTTGATGCTTTTGAGAGCATCTGCCAGGATATTCATGCGCACCATGGTGGCAGCGCTGCAAGATGGCGAAAAGAGCTCTTCAGTATAATTTTAATTGTCCTACCTTGTACTCATGTTAGTAGTACTGAGACAAATGCCCAGTTGCCAGGCAAAAGGATTATTATTATTGTTACTTTTAATCAAAACTCTCCACCCAGCATCAGTGACCATGGGTACCTGAGTGAAAGGTCACAAAAAATGATACTCTGATCTCTGGGAACAAAAGGTAATGGTAAAGTTAAATCCCACTGCTCATAACAACTGAAAAGAAAAATCCTTTAGAAAGGATTTTGGTTCTGCTCTGGTTGGCATGTAATGGGCAACACTAGGAAAATGCCTATTTTTCCCTTGAGTCCTGACACAAACTCTGAGAGGGTCCATACTTTGTGACTCAGGCTTGTTAATTCTGTTGTTCTCTTTCTATTCTGTGGGCCTAAGGCCAAACAAAACTCAACCAGGAGCTCTCCTGGCCAGGACATGTGGATCTGCACTCATTTGTCTAAGACACCAAAGAAAAGAGTAGTAAAAGTGAGGTTTAGGGTTTTGGCTTTTGGTTTTTAGTGGATAGGGTTAAAATGTAGTTCTATTTTATATAGAGCTATATTTAACCTGGCTTCATAGGGCACTTGTCACCTGTTTGGCCATGTGCAAGACCCTTTGAGACTATTTCCTCAATTTTTACAATGGGGACAATAATACTTTTATTACTACCTCTTAGGGTTGTTGTGATGAAAACATTCATTAAATCTTAAACTCCTATATAAATGCAGATGATTATTTTGGTATCAGGGGATAAAAACTGACTTTGGAGTCAGAGGACACGGGTTCAAACCTGTCACTTTCACTTATTACCTGAGTGACCTTAAACAAGTCACTTAACCTTTCTGGGCATCAGTTTCCTCATTTGTAAAATGACGAAGTTGACCTAGACAGTGTCTAAGAACCCTTCCAGTAGATCTACGATCTTTGTTGTTGTTCAGTCATTTTTTCAATCATGTCCAACTCCTTGTGATCCCATATCAGGATTTCTTGGCAAAACTACTGGAATAGTTTGCCATTTTCTTCTCCAGTTCATTTTACAGCTGAGGAAACTGAGGCAAACAGGATTAAATGACTTGCCCAGGGCCACTCATTTAGCAAGTGTGTGAGGCCAGATTTGAGCTCAGAGATTAGTCTTCCTGACTACAGGCCTAGCACTCCACCTTCATGTTGCCTAGCCATTCAAAGAAAGACCTACAATCTAATCTTTCTTTAAAGTGCAGTAAAGACAATTTTTGGTTCCTTTCTCCTTTCCTTATCACTGCATTTTAATGACCTTTTCAATTTTTCTTTATGTCTTTGAATAAATATTTCCTCTAAAGGCTCCAATTGGGCCCTCATTACTTCTCACCTAGATTGTGGCAATAGCTTTCTCTTTGGTCCTCCTGACTCTAGTCATTAACCATTACAATATAGCCTACATGGAGTTAAAATCATTTCCTCCCTACTCTGTAACTTCAGTGGCTCCCCATTGACTCCAGAAAGAAATCAAAGTCCTTTGTTTGTCATTTAAAGTTCTTGCCTATCTGGCACCCCACTACTTTTTCCATCTCATTATGCTTTCCTTCTCTCTGTTCACTCTACAACCTAGCTATACTGGCCTACTTGAATGTTCTCTCACAAGATATTCCTTCTGGGCCTTTTCACTGGCTGTCTGATTCCTGGAATTCTCTCTTTCATCACTTCTACCTCTGAGAGTCCTTGGCTTCCTTCAAGAACAAGTGTAAATTCTTACCTTCAGCAGGCTGCCTTTTCTGTTCTCCCAGCTGCCCTCTAAAGCACCTACCATATCTCTTTATTTATCTTGTAATAATCTATTTATTTTCATTTAGTCTACTCCTTTAGAGTGTACATTTGTTGTGGCCAGGGACTAATGTTAATTTTTGGTTTTAGTGTGTTGCGTGCGTGTGTGTGTGTGTGTGTGTATCACCAGCCTAGGGCACATGATGCACAGTAGGCACTTAATAGGGCAGCTAAGTGGTACAATGGATAGGGTGTGGGCCTGGAACAAGGAAGACTCATCTTCCTGAATTAAAACCTGACCTCACACACTTACAAATTATGTGACCCTGGGCAAGTCACTTAATCCTGTTTGCCTCAGTTTCTTCATCTGTAAAATGAGCTTAGGAAGCAAATGGAAAACCACTCTAGTAGCTCTGAAAAGCAAATCCCAAAATGGCATCATGAAGAGTCGGGCATGACTTACACAACAACAGACATTTAATACACTCTTATTGACTGATGAACTCAGCTTAGTGATTGGTACTCCCAAGATCACATTTTAGATATGAAGACCAATTCTTTCATCTTATTTCTGTGTATTTTTGAAAATTTCTATATGAACAGCATCTAATTTAAGCTGTGCAAAGCTAGCAAATACGTGAGGAGGAAACAGATGGAATCAGAATGAGGCTTTCTTGAATCTAAATGCCCCCTTAAGAGATCTTAATAGCGTCTCTAGTTTCCACTGGAGACTTCATTTGCCTATATTGGGGACCTAAAAGTTAAGTAAAGAAGCATTTTGGTAAATGTGGAAGTGAACTAAAATGTTTATATTTTTTCCCTAAATGTCACATTCCCGAAGAGCACAGGAAGGTAGAAATCCTTGGGGAACATATACTTGGAGAAGTTAATAATCCCTATAAGCTCTTCAAAGGCATAATTTAGTTGTTGTTATAATTATCCCTGCTAGCATCACTGTTAACCAAGTTACAAAATGATCCTTCCTTTGAACTTCTGCAGGACCCTTGGGCAAATCTCTTGGTATTTATATATCTCTTTGTATTTAAATGTCTCATTTATAAAATAGGGCACATATTTTCATGCATGGACTGTCCTTCACACACACAGTGAATACCACTGACCTACCACAAGATGAGCAGAGCATGTGATTTTCTTTTTTTAATCTCATTGTAAGGGAAGATTTCCTCTACTAGAGTTCTTCTCTCATGCCTCATTAAAAAATGGGTTCTGATTTTGGAGATCTCAAAGTATATCTTAGCAGAACACAAGGTCTAGGGGTTACTAGCAGTCTAGAAAGGCTCTGAGAATGTGCTGCTCTGCCCCCCACCCATGATTGTATAAATATCATAGCTTGGCTAATTACCAAGTACAGCCTTGTCACTGAAGGTTGGCCCCGAGGTAAAGAATTTTTTCAACCAGAAAAACTTGAGTACCTTCTGTTAAACCGAAGGGGTGTTGATATATGTTTAAACAAAGACAATATTCTCTGTAACACGTTAGAAATCTTTTCATCCTTGCTCCACTCTCTGCTCCTGTAGCATTTCCCTCTGATTGACTGGTCCCTCCCAGAAGCTCCATTTAAAGGAAGAGACCCATGCCCAATCAAATCTTCATTCTTCTCTAGGCTGCACTCCTGATTCATCTCCATAAACTATCTCCCATCTTATTTTCATTTCCCTTTTATATGTTGTCTTCCTCCATTAAAATACAATCTCTTTTAGGGCAGATACATTTAAAAAAAATAATCTCAGCATTTAGTATTGTCCATGTATTAGGTCCTCAATAAATGAATATTGATTGACTGACTGACCTATCTTCATATACTTAATATGTATGAATACTATCGTTGATGTCATTATTACTGGTGTTTTACAATGCTCTCACAGATGTCTGTGCTACAACACCCATAAGGGTTTACAAAAGGGTGTTATTATGCTATGCAGGAAAAAAATAAAGCAGTCTTTCGGATGAAATGGTAGCTATCAAAATATCAAAGAAAGTATTCCTTTAACCCCATAGTATGTGGGATTTAAACTCCAGATTTTATAGGAAATCATTTTAATCAATCCAAATAATAGTATGAGGAGGGATGAGGAAGAGTGGGGTACTTAACCACACATACTATGACCAACTTTATCTCTGTACTTAGCTCCTATACATACATTTTCTTGTCCAGAATAACAATGTAATACATGTTGTTACTGCATTTATGGCATATTTTTGGCTGTTGTACACAACAAAGAAAAAAAAGAGAAAGAACGTAGAAAACTGCCAGCAAGAAACTCTCACCACACAGGAACATAACAATAATAAAAAAATAAACTACAGAGATTTGCTGTTTTATCCCACATTCAGCTGCCAAACTTATTGCCAAACTTAATTGCCCAGCAGTTAAGAAAAAAGCGGGGGGAGGGGGTTAGAATTCATCATTTAAGTAAAATTGTTTTCTTTCCTTGTTCCCTTGAAACATTTTGCATCTGGTTGTTTCTAACCAAGATGAGAATTTAGAAGAGAATTTTGACTGGTATCAAATAATTTTGACTAGAGCGAAATGTTTCAAAACTGGAAATCTCTCATTACTGCTCTGTCATTTTTCAGTTGTGTCTAACTTTTCAGGACCTCACTTGGAATTTTCTTGGCAAAGATATTGAAATGGTTTGCCACTTCTATCTCCAGTTTGTTTTACAGATGGGGAAATTAAGGCAAAGCAGATTAAGTGACTTGCCCAGGGTCACACAGCTAGTAAGTATCTGAGGTCAAATTTGAAAACAGGCAGATGTGTCTTCTTGACTCCCCGCCTGGCCCTCTACTGCACAGCCTTGATGTCCAAATGTGTCATACGTGTATAATAATAACACAGAAACTGGAAGCATGCATAATTTTATGTTCTCTAGAGAAAATATACCTTTTTGAAGCATATAATCTATACACACATATATATGTAAACACAAATACGTATATGTATATATATGTCTATGTAGATGTTTATGTTTATGTATGTGTGTGCATATGCATGATATATGTGTAGGTATGCTAGCTCAGTGGTACAATGGAGAGATTACTGGGTTTGGAGTGAGGAATGCCTGAGTTCAAGTCCAACTTTGGACACTTACTACCCTGGACAAGTCACTTAACCTTTCTTTGCCTCACTTTCCTCATCTGTAAAATGGGGATAAGAGTAGCACCTATCTCCCAGGGTTATGATAAAGATCAAATGAGATTAAAATTTTGAAATACTTAGTATAGTGCCTGGCACACAGTAAACTTTATATAAATATTATCTATTATACTTATCATTTTTTAGCATTTTGAGAATGTTAAAACAATTTTATATTAAATATGTATTTTAGATTAAACTATTATTCCACAAATTGTACAAGTAAATTAAATCCCAAAGTGAATTGGATCCTGAAGAGCCTCTGCAAAGAATATTCACCAATAATAAATCCAGAAATGTGCTTCAGGACTTGGCTGTTCCTGCTGCAGCTATTGGGTTTTGATTGTTGTTGTTGTTGTTGTTAGTGAATTTTTTTTATTGATTTATTTATTGACTTTTAGTTTATAAGAACCAGTTCCAGAGTCCCTTGAGTTTCAAATTTTCTCCCCTTCCTCTTCCCCTCCCCCCCACCATGGCATCATGCAGTCAAGTATAGGATCTACAAATACTTTCACATTGGACGTTAGTCTGGTTGTATAGAAGGGTTGTACCCAATGGAGTGGACAGTGGAAAAAAGAAACAAAATCAAACATGGAAAAGAGCAATCTGCTGCAGCTTTTGTTGCTGACCACAACTACCTAGCCAATTTCTTCCCTGTCCCCTTTTCCTTCCTCCAGTGGTATCATCATAATTAAGAGCATTGCATACGTTCACACTCTCAAATGACACTGGCAGGCAGGCACAAAATCCATTTTCTTTAATCATTTACAAAAAGACATAAAACCACAAAATTTACACTGGCAGAGACAGATATTCAGATTCCATGCACACTGATTATGGTAAATGTGCTATTTGACACTTAAGATGAGAATGCTTTAGGACGCAAAATTCTGCAGCAAATTTTCTCTAAAAAGCTAGAGGTAAATTGCATTATTTTGCTTGGGAATTGCTGAAGGACTGGGGTGATCTATTCGTGCCTACATACCTGTGAGTTGTTTTGTTTTGTTTTGTTTTAGAAGAAAAAGCATTATCTTT
Organism: Pseudocheirus occidentalis; assembly: GCA_028646575.1. Classification (NCBI taxonomy): domain Eukaryota; kingdom Metazoa; phylum Chordata; class Mammalia; order Diprotodontia; family Pseudocheiridae; genus Pseudocheirus; species Pseudocheirus occidentalis. The sequence continues at coordinate 305,825,247 of CM053594.1, forward strand.
AGGTCTATCACACTGCCAGAAATTTCCATTTAAATCCTCCGAGTCAAAGATTTGCCTATTAAAGGCCACCATATAAAAAGAGAGTATTTTACTTTGGAGGATAGAACAGAAAGAATAAGATACAGGGTAGGCAAGTGTTAAACATTTCGAAGGAAAATCACAAAGTGAGATTCTTCACTATTTGTATAAAACTGGTTCAATTGAAAGAGTTTAACAAAAATGGGGAAAAATAATGTATTTTAAAGTTTACAAATACTTTTCTTACATAAAACTATGAAATGCCTACTGTAGTCATCCCCTTTTTCTGGATGAGAAAAATGAAGCTTAGAGAATGAATGCATGCCCATCATAAGTTAGCTAGTAGTTATCCAACTTGGCTCTTGCACGTAGATTTCCTAATGTATATAGGTCAAGTAATAATAATAGGAGATAGGATTTATATAGCTCCTATCATATATATTCCTATATATAGGAAAGATTGTTATTTTTTTTCCTGTAGATGTTTTAACATCACCATTCTTCCCTTGCAATGTTATCATTCATAATGTACTAATTGTAGTCATTATATCCATGCAATTAATGGAATTGTACGACGTTAAACACTCTTTAAGTAAAAATTTGATCTTCATAACTACCCTGGGATGTAGTGCTATCATCTCTATCCAAGTTGAGACAACTGAGGTGAACAAAAGCTAAATGACTGGTCTAAGGACACACAGCTATCAGTATCTAAGGCTTGATTAGAACTCAAGTGTTCCTTAATTTGAGTCTTCAGTCCTCTATCCACTATACTGGCTACCTATCTGCCCAGATTTTTTTCTTCTTTGGACTTCTAGAGGGAAATATCACTGCCTTTTTATTCCATTTCATATTTTAGGAGAGAAAACAACTAGCATTCAACTAACAGGAATTTTTAGCTACTCTCCTAACAGGCTAAATCAAAAACTTTTTTGTTGAATCTTGGGATGCTTTTAATTGAATCTCTTCTGATACTTTATTTATGTCAGATTAGCATTTCATTGCTTACTGATTTTGCTTAAAAGAAAATTGGAAATATTTCCTGAAATGAATTCAGTTTTTAGCAAAATTAAACTCAAAATTTGCTGTCATGTGCCAACTTCAAGTGCATATTATTTAATGGTATTTAATTCACTGCTTGGGTGAATTTTCAGGTTCATGTAGTTTTGGTAAAAAGTCATTGGAGTTTACATTGTTTTTATTATATTTTATGCAGTGGTAACCGTGGAAACGCCATCTGTTATAAAATAATTAAAATCTGAGTTGAAAATCTAGATAAATTGTCAGTATTTCCATTTCACACTAGGCTAGTTGGATTTTCACAGCTTTAAATGTGCCATATTTATTTATTTGTTCCAATAAAGAAAATGCACTTTCCCTACACCTTATCCAAGTATTCTTTGACTAGATCAATCATCACTCATTATGATAGAATAGAATAGAAGAGGACATTAGAGATTCATCAGTCAGCTACAGTTTTTAACAAATAAGATTTAAAGTACATTGGGTAGGTAAACATTCTGATGAGAAAGATTCCATTAATTGCATGGATATAATGACTACAATTGGTACATTCTGAATGATAACATAGCAAGGGAAGAATGGTGATGTTAAAATATCTACAGGAAAAAAACAACAATCTTCTTTCTTTTCTCCACTTAGCTTCCTAGGCTTCCTTTGATAACAGTTTAAATCCTGTTTTATATAGGGTGCTTTCCACAATCCTCCTCCCTTTCTTGGCGGGGGTTCATCTTTCTGAGATTATGTTTCTTGTCTTGTATATCCCTAGTTAATTACATGTTTTCTCTCCAGTTTAGAACCTGAAGTCCTTGACGGCAAGGGCCAGGTTTCTACCTTTTGTTGTATTGTCATGATTTACCACACTATCTGACAAAGGGAAAGTATTTAATAAACACATGCTGACTGACTGATGAGATTTCTATAAATTTGCTGTTGTTCTTGAGTCATTCAGTTATGTCCAACTCTTCTTGACTCCATGGACCATAACACATCCTCCACCACGTCTCAACATCTATTCAAATTCATATTCATTGTTTCCCTTATGCTATCTATCCATCTCATCTTCTTTCCCCTTGTCATTTTGCCTTCAATCTTTTCCAGTATCAAAGTCTTTTCCAATGAGTCTTCTCATTATGTGGACAAAGTATTTAAGCTTCAGGTTTAGTATTTGTGCTTCAAATGAATAGTCAGAGTTAATTTCTTTAAGTTTTGACTGATTTGATCTTTTTGCTGCCTAACCAACTCTCAAAAATCTTCTCCAGCACCACAATTCAAAAGCATCAATTCTATGTTCATCTTTCCTTACAATACAATATTTCTACAAGAAAAAACAATCAAAGATCTGACCATGTAGACCTTTGTCAGCAAGGTGATATCTCTGCTTTTTGGTATACCATCCACATTTGCTATAGTTTTCCTTCCAATGAGTGTTTTAATTCCATAGTTTCAGTGACGGTCTGTGGTGAAATTTGAAACTGAGAATCCAAAATTTGATATTGCTTCCACTTCTTTTACCTCTATTTGCCAAGAAGTTATGTGAGCAGTGCCCAAGATCTCCATTTTTTTTAATGTTAAGCTTCAAACTAACTTTTATACTTTTCTCTTTTACCCTTATTAAGAAGCTTCCTAATTCATCTTCACTTTCTCTCATCAGAGCACTATCATCTGCATATCTAATGTTGTTGATATTTCTCCCAGCAACCTTAATTCTGGCTTTTGATTACATTAAGACTTGAATTTCACTTAATGTACTGTGCATATACATTAATGAAGTGATAATATACACCCTTATCATACTCCTTTCCTACCCTAAAGCCAGCTGTTCCATGTTCAGTTCTGTTGCTTCTTGATTCACACAGAGGTAAGAAACAAATAAGATGATCTGATACTCTCATCTCTTTATGGAGTTGCTACATTTTGTTGTGGTCCACATAATCAAAGGCTTTAATGTAGTCAGTGAAGCAGAAGTATGTGGTTTTGCTTGTTTACTTGTTTTCTGGAACTCCCTTGCTTTCTCCACAATCCAGCAAATGTTGGCAATTTGGTCTTTAGTTCCTCCTCCAAAAAAACAGCCTGCTGATTCTCAGTTCAAATATTGCTGAAACCTAGCTTGAAGAATATTAAGCTTCATGCTAGATGATCTTTAAAATGATCAAATCTCTTTGCTTCTATTGTGACACTTCCCATGGTCAAGACAAAAAAAAATCTATTGCAACCACTGATCATAGATGCATATAAGTTCTAAAATGAATTTATGTCCTTGTAGAACATACTTCTATAGAACTTTGAGACTGTTAGATTCAGTCTTCATTGAAATGGATAATTCGTTCCTCTACATAATTGTGTATTTCACTGATCAATGAACAAAATCTGATTATCTTTTTTTCCTAAGATAACAGATAGAATAAGAATGAGAATCTTTAATGCCATGAAGACAGAGTGAATTGTATTAAAGCTATTGATCATTTGGGTGTTTTGATTTAGACGTTTTCCCCCATTTCTTAGGAAGCACACACTGTAATGCCATGCATAATCAGTTTTCCAGAAGAATGTTACTATGAACAGCTTTTAAGGTTCCACTTACACAATGCAGTAAACACTCTATCTATTCCATAAAAAATCAAAGCAAAATATTCACAGAAAATCAAAGTACATCATTCACAATATTACAAGTTATCACAGAAAATCACAATATAGTATTCACAAAGCCTATCGTTAAAATGGCCACATAGTTTTCACCAAAGTGGTCACAACAGTTTTCAAGAAAGTACAATCATTTAGTACATTCAATCATCCCTAAGGAGGTTTGTGTCCTTACTCAGTCATTCAATTATCTCAGAGTACAATAATCAAAGTTTTCCACTCATGGGGCACACTAAGTTAACTCAATCAGTCACTTATTCAGCAATCAATTACTAAGTATCATTAATCACTAAGTACAATCATTAGAAAATACACAGACCCTCCACCCTTAGCTCACTAGAAAATTTACATTTCCTCAGTCAGTGTACAATATCCAAGTAACATCTTCTTTCGCCTTAACTAGGGGTTGTTTCTTGGATTCCCTAGAACCCCTTCCATGGTCCCAGATCCTACCTGGATTCATCAAACTGTCACCTAGTTTCAAAGGCAGACAGCTCCCCAGTCCTTGTCCAGTTCTCCAGGCAGTTCTCATTCCATACTGAAGTTCACAGTGTCCAGTCCATCTCAAATCCCTCACAGTCTCTGCTCCCAGGAAGTTAAGGCCCAACAAAGCCCCAAACACACACGGTCTTAGCCACCAGGTCATGTTTCTTTAGTCTTCTGCAGCTTGTTTGAAAAATTAAAATCACCTTGTCCAGCCCAGTGGGTGAGGAGGGGCTCCTGAGCTCCTGGACCCCTGGGCTCCTGGGCTTCCTTCAAGATCTGACTTAGTTCTCAACTTTCAATTCTCTTCTGTAGTTGCTCTGCCTCCAGTTGCTGGTCCCAAGAAATTCTGACCATCCTTTCCTGGGGCTTTTTATTATATATATACACAGCATTAGCTTCCTGTTTCAGGCAACCCTTTCCTGTTATGTCAGCAACATGAGACAGGAGTTCATACCTTCTGTTTCTTTCACAGAGGTTTGATTAATTATTAAGTTCTAAGTACCTGCTTACTTGCCAATACAAAAAGGGGTCTTCAAATTCAAATTACATTATCATTACACATACCCAGTCCTTTTCCTTGTTTATGCATCTTTTTAATTGTTCCTACCTAGAATTGGAATCCTTTTCTTCAGTTAGATTTGTGTCTTCAAGGGTATTCTCACTTGCACTATGTTATATCAATCCTAATAGATAATGTAAACAAAAGATAGATTGTCTACCCTCTAAATCCCAAAAATTATTTTGATTTTTCTCTTTCCATATGACTTTTATATCAGTAAGGATGTTTTAAATATTAGATATCAAGACATTTATGGAAATTTTGATGTTTTTTTCTGATTTAAAAAAAAAAGCTGTTTGACCATAGGATCATAGAAGCAGAGTTGGAATGGACCTGATAGTCGTCTACTCCACTGGTCTCTTTTTCATATGAGGAAATTGAAACCCTGAGATGTAAGAGGGGAGCTAGGTGGCACAGCTTATAGAATATCTGGCCTGGAATCTGAAAAACTCTTCTTTCTAAGTTTAAAGCTGGCCTTCTGATAATTACTAGTTACATGACACTACACAAGTTGCTTTGCACTGTTTGCTTTAGTTTCCTCATATGTAAAATGAACTGGAGAAGGAGATGGCAAGGCATTTCATTATCTTTGCCAAGAAAACTTCAAGGCGGGGGGCATAAAAAGTCAGACATGACTGAAAAATTACTAAACAACAACAACAACAAAAATACTAAAACCTTTGCCAAAATGATGAAAGGTAAGGAGTTGCTTGTTAGAAATTTGTACTTCAGTCCTGTGGTTCCAGGTTTAGTCTTCTTTTCATTGAATCCTGCTCCCTATGTATATAGCATAGATTCTGCCCCCAAACCACATTCTCTAGTCTTGCTATGAAATATTTAATACACAGTTTTGAGGAATAAATTTAAAGCAAGATTGGATTTAATGCTAAATAAAAATTAAAAATAGGAGAGAATGGCATTTGGTTTCGATTTAGAAATGTTTTTGTCCGGGGCTTGATTTACAGGAAAGGAAAATGTTTAGTGCTTGAAAGTTTGAGAGATGGAGGTTGGAGGCAAAAACATTATCTTAAAAATTCTCAAAATATTACTGGTTTAGAAGCCCAACTATATCATTCGTAATAAAGTTAGAAGACATTTTCTATTATGAGCTTTAAAAAAATTGGTCTAAAGTGTTTCAGTACTAAAAATGGCATAAAATAACTAAGTGGTTTAAATGAAATATAACTGTATAGCTGTGTATAACACACACATTATATATGCACACATTATATATATACATACACACATTAAATTTTTGTTTAGACTTTCTTGTGACTACATTTTGTTTTTCATCTAATTTAATTTCTCCACTTCAATCAAATTTCAACATTAAATTATGAATCCAAATGAAGTTTGCAATTAATTTAGTCAGTTCTTTGCTATGCTAATAAATGTGAATATATCACACCACTAAGTTTCATGTAGGGTGACTGAAGACTTTGTTCAATTGAATTAGGGGCACAATTAGGGGCAAGAAAGACCTCAGTGAAGAAATAGGAAAACACACACTCACACACACACACGCATTAAGGAACTGAATATTTACCCTGATAGCCGTCATTAGACTGTGTCTCACATATCATGTTAGGCATAGCAAAAGCAATATGGTTTCATTTTAAAACATGGGACATAAGAAAGATGTAGTCTTGGAGTTCCAGGGCAGAGTGAAGATGGTGCTGTAGAAGCAGGAGAACTCCAGGAGCACCTGAAATACCTATAAAATATGACTCTAAATAAATTTTAGAGCTCAAGAACCCACAAAATGACAGAGAAACAAAGTTCCTGCTGAAGGCAGCCTGGCACATGGATAGGAAGGGTTCATCACAGCATGCTGTGAACCCATACCAGCACTACACAAAACCATGGCTTTAGCCCCAGGGCACCCAGGACAAGCAGTGGCTGGAGCCTTCAGGACAGTGAATCACCGGCAACTGTGGCAGTTTCCAGAATTATCAACCCATAAGAGCCAAGAACAAAGTGAAAGGTCAATGGAACTTGGCTAAATTTGGGCAAAAGAAGGGGGTCCAGTCACCAGTCCCCAGGGTAAGAAAGAAGCAGAAGTGGTGGCCAGCCGCCTCCATGTGGCTGATTCAGAGCTCCCAGCCTGCAGATTGCAGGGGGGCCATGTGATCATTCAGAGGCTAAGTGCTGTTGCATTAACCTGCCTAGATAGGGATCCTGGTCTTGGGGGGTGGTCCTGAGTGTGTGACCAGTGAGCCAAAGCTGGTGGGGCAGCAGGGATGGTGCCCTCCTAATAGCTCCAGCAGCTGCAAAAACCCTAGTGATTAGGGACACATCTCTCCCCTATGAAAGCAGAGTTCTACAGAGCCAAAAAGTCAAGTAATTGACTAGCCTCATGAGCAGACAAAGGAAGCAAAGCAAGAACAGCAATCCAACTTTAGATTCCTTTTCTGTGGACAAAAAGGATCAAAGCATGGAACAGGAGGAAAACAATACAGTCAGAACTCTCACACCTAAAGCTTCCAAGAAAAATGTAACTGGTTACAGGCCACCAAGGAGCTTAAGAAGGATTTTGAGAACCAAATAAGAGAAGTGGAGGAAAAATAGGGAAGAAGAATGAGAATTATGAAAGAAAATCATGAAAAAAGAGTCAACAACTTGAATGAAGAAAACAACACCTTGAAAAATAGATTATGTCAAAAGGCAAAACAGGCCCAAAAAGTCAATGAGGAGAAGAATGCCTTAAAAAGCTGAATTTGCTAGATGCAAAAAGAATCTCAAAAGCTCACTAAAGAGAATAATTCCTTCAGAATTAGATTGGAGCAAATGTAAGCAAATGACTTTATGAGAAATCAAGATACTATTAAACAGATCCAAATAAATGAAAAAATAGAAGGCAATGTGAAATATCTCCTAGAAAAAAACCACGGACCTGGAAAATAGATCCAGGAGAGACAATATAAAATTATTGGACTACTTGAAAGCCATGATCAAAAAAGGACCTAGAAATCTTCCTTCAAGTAATTCTCGAGCAAAATTACCCTGATATTTTAGAACCAGAGGGCAAAATAGAACTTGAAAAAATTCACCAATTATCTCTTGAAAAAGATCCCAAAAAGAAAACATCTAGGAATGTTGTAGCCAGGTTCCAGAGTTCCCAGACCAAGGAGAAAATATTAAAAGCTGCTAAGGAGAAACAATTTGAGTATTGTAGAAACACAATCAGAATAACCCAGGATCTAGCAGCTTATACATTGAGGGGTCTAAGGGCCTGGAATGTGATATTCCAGAGATCAAGGGAGCTAGGATTAAAACCAAGAATCACCTACCCAGAAAAATTTAGTATAATTTTCCAGGGGAGATCCATCTTGTCCTACTGGAAAGTCAGAAAGGTTATGGGGGAGGGTATAGGAGAGAGAAGACTGGAGGAGGCGGTATAAATTGGGATTACTGTTTTGGGGTGGTGGGTAGGAGGAAGACGGGGGAGACAATTGTAAAGCAAAGTCTTGTAGAAATGAATGGTGTAAATTAAAAATAAACAAAAGTTAATTTAAAAAAAAGAAAGATGTAATCTTACCTGTAGAAAATCATAACAGTGATTTATCAAACAAGAGGTAGCTCTACTGAGCATGGGAGGAAAAGTGAAGATTCTAACTATCAAATACAACAAGCATACTCCAGGGGAGATGCCAATCTGAATACAATTGTATGCTAAGCATGAAGACAGGTAGAAGGTACTCATAAAGAACTGGAGGGAGAAAGTTACCAAGTGAAGAAGATTGAAAGGTTTTGGCAGCAAATCCACATTTAAACGTCACATTAAAGTTTTCAGAGAGCACATAAACAATGTCAATCATCAATATGTCAATAGTGGAGATAATTGATTAATCCATGCATAGTAACTTATACATACACACACAAACGAACAGATAAGTACATGCACATGATTATGAGACCTGGATGTGCACACACATTGACACACACACACACACAAACACAGACACACACAATCACATAAACCAGGCCAGGAGAAAATGAGCAGTTGGGTTTAGAATTGGAATATGTATGTCCTATTCTTTATTTCAAAATTTGGTTCAGTTTTCTTGGAAATTTAATGTTTATTACAGCCAGGTATGGAGTTGCTATACTTTAGTATGACACATTTCAGGAGAGACAGAAGGTAGTATTTTAAACACAACCTGGTAAGGCAAAGACTACAGGTAGTATGTGAGAGTGGTGCAGTGGATGAAAGACTGATCTTAGAGTCAGAAACTTGTAGATTTAAATCCTACCCCTGAAATACACTAGCCTCAGGAACATAGGAAAGTTGTTTAACCTATCATTGTTCCAAGCAATTTTCTATGACTATAATTGTTTTATGGGTTGAAAAAAAATAAAATGATGTACCTGCATCAGCCAATTTTTATAACATAGTGTGTCTGCTTCCATATATATTCCAAATCTAGGTTTTGGAATCCTGTGAATACTTCAAGGCTACAAATTCTCTTTAATTTCTTCTCCCATTGCTTCTTTTCACAAAGGGCAGATACTTTCTAAATGTAATTGGTAAAGGAGATATTTAGAATAGGATTTCTATAGATATTATAGAAAGAATATGTAGGACATGGTAGGCAAATCTAACTAAAACTGAGAACTAGTTTTAGCTGGAATCAGATGCTCCTGTCCTCAGGCTAATGATATACAAAACAGCAGGAAAGAGTACATGAGAATTGGTTTGATAACATTCCAACATCTCTCAAAAACTATCAGAATATGTCAGAAGATTCAATGATCTTCTAAAAAGTACTGGCAAAATTTCAAAAGCAATGAACCATGTTTGCTTCCCTGTCCACCTTCCATACTTGGAAGGGTAGAGGAGAGAGAGGAGAAGTGGTAGTCGTGGTCATGACCAAACAATCAACTTCACCTTTTATGAAGATAGAACAGCAACTATTTTGAAAGTGGGACAGAATACTAAAACCTCAGGATTGAAAGGACACTCAGAAGTCATCCAACTACCATCCAAATAATGAACCCTATCTATGTCAGCCCTAACAAGTAGAGACTGATGTAGTGCTATGGCAGTAGTAGGAAGCTCAGGAAGGCAAATGACAATAGGTGGCCTACATGAAGAAAAAAAAACAGGCCAAAGTTTGCTAGTTCCTGATCTAAGAAATAAGGATGCTATGTGAGTTAGTATGGACTACTCTATGGTATATGTCAAGCTTTAAAGTACTTAGCACAATAGATCAGAAATACTGTGTGTGTGTGTGTGTGTCTGTCTGTCTGTCTGTCTGTCTGTGAGAGACAGAGACACACAGAGAAACAGAGAGAGAAAGAGAGAGAGAGAGAGAGAGAGAGAGAGAGAGAGAGAGAAAGAAAGAAAGAGAGAGAGAGAGATGAATCCCATTGGCCTTCTGTTGAAGTTTATGGATCCCTTCTCAGAATAATGTTTTTAAATGCATAAAAACATGATAACAAAGGAAACCAACCAAAATTAAATGCAACCTCTCTCTCTCTCTCTCTCTCTCTCTCTCTCTCTCACACACACACACACACACACACACACACACACACACACACACCATCCATGGTCACCCAGGTTAAGAGGTTTAACATGAAAACTAACCCTTGAACTAGAGTCTAGGCTCTTCTGGAAATTCCAGCACATATAACTGAACTGGGGAAGGTTCGAAAAAGATTGTGTTAATCAAGGGCCACTGTAAGAGTTCTGGTCTAGTTATGACCTGATTTTAATAATCCAGAGAGACTCTAGGAGACTGGATCAATTCAGGAATTTTTTTTAAATTTTATTTTCTGAAGAGACTAGCATTTCCTACAAGGAGAATATAATCACTAGGGTTCATGAAATTGATCTAGTTTTCCCCAAAGTCTCTAAAATAGAGTTTAAGTTAGATCTTGATATACTCTTCTTTGCCAGAATGAATGTTCTTTCTCAGTTCTAGAATCACACAGCTGCATCCAAAAGGGGTACAAGGAATTATGTGAAATCAACCAAAAATCTAACTACAACCACTTGTAGGTAGACCTGACCAAAACAAATTGCATTCCTGAAGTTTTGCATCTAAACAAATTTGAGTGAATTTTCTCCTTTCTCCTTCTAATTATAATTTAGGGATATATTTTATACATACAGAATGAATCTAGCCCCCAAAACTCAGGTACACATTCTAGAGCAGACCTATTGTGATATCCACTTGGAATCTAATATTTGTTTACCTGTACCTTGTTCTAGTGAACATGCAGTGACTGGCAGGCATCATTGAGTTTTCTGCTACATGTAGAGGGATATTTATCCTTAAGTAGAGATTTTCTGTCTATTTGCATCAAAGCTATCAACTCATGGGGGTTCTGCTAATCACAGAAAGATTACAGTCTCTGGTTCACAAACATGGATCCTTGTAGGGTATCATTATATGATAGAACTCATCTATAGCTTCAAAAATTTAATTTTGGCAAATGTAATGAAGGAAATTTCAGCTTACTTTCAGGTATGTCACTACTAAAGACACTGGATATATGGGAGAACATAACAAAATTTAAAAAAAAAACACGGCCCTGATCTGACAGCTTTTACATAGAAATAATTCCTCCTGACATTCCTGGAGGCTTAGTAAGTAGGAAAGCTCAGTAGTGGTATGAATGAGGACTAAGGATTACATAACTTTTTAGGAACTGGCAATAGACATGGTATGAATGCAATAAAATGTTTGATGCTTTTCATATTCAATGAAAAATGTCACAGATGAAATCTGACTAGCTTCATCTCTTCCTCCTGGCTATAAACATCTAAAGATTCTGTTCTTTCAGATATAATATCTTGGTTGCATAATGCTGTCTACTGCCTTGTCAATGAAATTTTCTTTTTCCCAGTATATTCTTAAATGCCTGATCCATCCATCTTCATTTCCAAGACTACCCTTCCTGTCCACATCCTTCTCGTGCCCTTCCATTGCCTTTGGCACTTTGATCCATAAACTGTCTTTATTGTTTCTTTAATCTCTCCCTCTCCACTGGCTCATTCCTCTCTGTCAGCAGTTTAGTTGCCATCTTTAGAGAAGATTCTAAAGTAGAGAAGCATCAAGGGTACAGGGACATAAATGCCATCAAACTCACACATGGAGGCACATACTAGATTGGTTGCCTCCCCTACCAGAAGTAGTAAATCTGAGGCTATATTCACCAGCCTTGGACATCTTCCATTTCTCACGTTCACATTAGCTGCTTCCTGGTATGTCTGGGGAGTTGCTGCCAAGTAGGGAATCTGCATATAGATATATCATGTCTGGGAGATGGTATCCATAAAAATACTGCCCTTGACATAGTCTGGAAAGGTGGACTGTAATTTTTCCTTCTATGTGAATATACATATTTCCCTCTGGCTCAAAGCCTTAGGCATTGGTCCAAGTGAGAGTTGTGCCTTTAGCATTCCCAGGACTGTGGGAATTCTTGGTGAGGCCACTTCCAGTCCAGAGTAAGAAAGTATGAGGTGTACTCAGAATTGGTCAGATTACTGAAGAATAGAAAAATCACTCAATTTAACGTGAGTACTTGGACTCAAATTTTGTCTCTGCAACTTCTTTCCTATGTGATTTTGGACAAGTCATTTAACTGCTTAGGGAATCAGTTTCTTTATCTGTCAAATATGAGGGCTGTTAGAGCATTTTAATTGTCTTTTCTGACTCTAAATCCTATGATCTATGATAAAAGAATAGCCACTGAAGAAAACTGACCCCAGACTGATACAGCCATACTTCTCAGAGCTTTTGATCTCGAGTCCCTTCATGTTTCCCTCTCTAATACTGAGAAAGAGCTAGAAAAAAGAAAAGATAGTATATTCCTATCAGTAGTCAAAAGATATGTTGAACTTCTTTTTACCTTAAAAAAATCAAAACCAAGACAAAACTTTCATTAATTCTGTGACTGTCTCAATTTATCATTCTACTTCACTTTATAATTTTAAAGCTATAAAATAGGTACCAGATGGAGATTTCATTGGCATAAGATATTCCCAGGTGACAAAACCTTCTAGCAGGGCTGCAACTTAGAGAGTGTTGCACAGAAAACTGAGGTTGTGACTTACCCAAGGTTATAACACATACATACATACATACATACACACATACATACATACACTCATATACATATATATATACACATATCTTAGGGGCAGCTAAGTGGCACAGTAGCTAAAGCACTGACCCTGGAGTCAAGAAGACATAAGTTCAAATTCAGCCTCAGACATCAGCTATGTGACCCTGGGAATGTCACTTAACTCCAGTTGCCTCATACACACATACAAACACAGACACATACATATATATGTATATATATATATGTGTGTGTGTGTGTGTGTGTGTATACATGCATATATATGCTTCTTTCAGTAAATTCATTACTCACTTCTTAATATTTCCCAACTTAGCTTTGATTCTCATAATTTCTACTGAAACTACTCTTTCTAACATTATCCATCACTTTCTAATTTCTGAATCTAATGACTTTTTTATCAGATCCCATCTAACCCTGCCTGCCTTCATTACCTAATGCTTTATTTTAGAAACTGTCTCCTTCCTTGTTTTCTATAACATTGAATTTTATTTATACTGTTTCCATCTCTCTACATACTTTTCTGTACCTCTTTTTCTTTCTTTCTTTCTTTCTTTTTCCTTATCTCACCCTCTAGTGAGTGGGATGGAACAAAGCCAGAGCCTTGGATTTACCTATTTTCTCTCCACTTTTTCTTGGTGAGCTCATTCATGTTCAGAATTTCAAGTATCTACTCAATCAATTCAAAAGCATTTTTGTTCAGCACTTTCTATGAGCTTAACACTAATATAAGTTCTGGGGATATATAGACAACAATGAAAAATCCCTCCCCTAAAGGAGACTATATTCTGTTGGGGAGTCAATTTGTCTATAAAAAGATTTAAGCTGAATATATATATATTGCCAACTGATTTTGGCAAAAAGAGCCAAGGATTAAGGAGTGACCAAGGAAGATTTAAGCTAGAAGGTGATGGAGTTTTGATGGTGACAAGGGACTGTAAAATGACAGTATGAGGAGGAAGTGCATTTTAGGATTGGGGAACAGCCTTTGCAAGGACATATATATATAATTTTAGGATAAAAAATTCAAAACTGGAGGTTATCTTGGAGGTCATAAAGTCAACCCCTTTCATTATACAGGTGAGAAAACTGAAGCTTAGAAAAGTTAAATGACTTGTCCAGTGCCACACATCTTTTAAATGACAGAGGCAGGATTTGAACCACAGTCTTTCTGATTCCATATCCAACATCGAACATCTGATGTATCTGTTTACGTGTCAGGAACAACAAGAAGACTGTTGTGACTGAACGACAGAATATGACTAGGAGAGTAATATAAAACAAGACTGGAAAGATAGGTTGAGGTCATGTTGGAAATGCCAAATGAAGGGTTTTGTGTTTAATTCCAGAGACAATAGCAAGTCAATGGAATTTATTGAACAGAGAGTGAATGATCCTACCTGTGCTTTAGTAAAATCACATTGGTAGCTATGGGGAGCATGAATTGGAGTGGGGTGAAACATGAAACAAGTAGAACAATAATAAGGCTACTCGAGCGAGATGTAGTGATAGTCTGAATCAAGGCAGATGCTGTCTGAGGAGAAAGAAGGGGACATATACCAGAGATTTGGGGGATGCAGAAACAACAACTAGAAACAGAGCTGAAAGAGTATTTGGGGGGATGAAGAAGCAGAATTAAAAGCAACAGAGAGGTTGCCACAGATGGCTGAAAGCAGGTTAGTGTTCTTGACAAAAATAAGTTCCAAAAACTATTGGGTTTGGGGTAAATCATGGTGAAAATATCTATAGAGAAGATTTCAAATAAACATCTATAGCTCCATGCTCTCTTCCAGGCTTCAGAGTTATAATTTAACTGCTTACAGTGTATGTCTATAAAGTTGTTCTACTGGATGCTCAGTCTCAGCATGTTTCAAACCAGTTTATCAATCTCCCCATGCTCAAAACTTTCTTTTCTCCCTGCTTTTCACTGTTCATGTTGCCATTATCCTTTTCAGCATCTGAATTCAAATGTCAGAGCCACTTTTTTTTTCGCTTTCCTTTCTCTTGACAGACAAAACTAATCTGTTACTCATGGTAGGGATTCTACTTGTGGTAGATTCCTTTTCAGATACTCTCTCTATACCAATTGAGGACTTAAATGCTCCTAACCTAAACCTGTTCATATAGTTTTCTAAATTGGTTTTCTTGTCTCCAGTCTAACTCCAAATCCTCTACTGGCAAAATAATCTTCATCATTAAATATTCTCACATGTTAACATTGCCAGAATAAAGTCCAAATCCCTCATCGTGGTGCTCAGGGATGTGCCACAGTCAGCTCTGATTTAAGTAAACTGCAAACCAGGAGATTCAGATTGCAATCTCAGTTCTTGCAGTTGTGGAACTATCAGCAGATCATGTAGGTCCTTTGGACATTTAGGTAAAGTATTAGGAGTTTCAACTAGATTATTTTTAAGTTCCCTCTCAATTCTTATCCTCTATGATTTTACTACCTTCCTCTTACCACTGCCCACTTATCCAAAGCTTTCTCTGGTTAAAAAATGTATTCTACAAAGATTTATTAAATACTATTTTTAAGAGTCAAAGAATTAACTGAATACTGGGAGAGATCAAGGAAAGTTGAAATGATAATTTTCATAGAGCTCATAATCCAGCAGAGAACATTTTTCACAAAAAATGTCATAGTACATGACAAATAAGTGATATATTGCAGCCGAATCAGACCCACCATGTTCCCCACTATTCCCCTCTATGCAACAATTACTTTTAGTTCTATGGAAGAAGCTTTATTCCATTTCTTGCTGCTATATAGTTACAGTGGTAGAATGGAAGTGTTGAAAAAACGGTTTTTGCTTTCATTAGATGACAATGGATTTATAATTTCCCTAAAGCAGTCTCCTTTTTTTTCTTTTTCTTTTCCTGTGCCCAATTATCTACTCACATGAAGTATAATTCCCAGATATAAACAGTGCTGCATAAACTCTACCCAAACACATGTTGAAATCTGGGTAATATATATTATTCATTTATTTATTCTTTTCTGTGGGGACTAATTGGCCAAACTTCTTTGAGTGATCATTAATCTCTTCCAGAAAGCTCTATAATGTTTCAGGATGAGGAATCCCAAAGAAGAATAGGTGTAAAAGATATCATCAAGTAACTATGTGGTAGTAAGAGAAGATAAGTTGGTTTACATGACAAGAACAAGGGATAACATATTGGTAGCCAGATTACCCCGACTGTTACCTTCACAATGTCAGGAGGCAACAAAGAAGTCTGACAGCATATGGGTCAACTCCTGGGATTGGCTTCTAAAAACATTAGAAAAGTTACATGGGATAAACATGCATTGATGTGGCCCAGCCTTTATCATTGGAAGTAATGTCCAGGCTGATGAAATCAGATGCCTATGAATATTTGGCATGTATACATAAATGTGTGTATATATACATACAAATGTGTGTATATATATACATATATGTGTATAACAAAAATTCTTATATAATAATTATTATATAAATATAATAGAAAAATAGCTGAAGTGAGGTCAAAATTTCCCAGAAATATTAAATTTTCAGATTAAAAAGAAAACCAGTAATATTAGCAAAAACTTATTCCCATCAAAATAGACTATTCACCATATCTTGAAAACATCCTGTCCATATCTTTCTATGGCTTTATTTAAACTGTTTTCTACACCTTAGAAACCTTTTTTCTGAACTCAAGTCAAAGTACGAATCATATTACACAATTGGAGGCAAACTCCATATTCTTCATGAAGGCTTCTTTTGGTGATCCTTCCTCTTGCCCATTTCCTATTCTCTCTTCAAGCTGGAAGTAATTTTTGCTTCCTCTGTGCTTCCTTGGCATGTTGAATAACTATTACAATGTGAACAACATTATACATTGATAATCTCTCTGCTAATTAGTTTGCTCATCTACAAACTTGGTAGATTAACAGTGGAGTGCCTGTTGTGAGGCTCAAATGTAAAAATTTGGTCCTTTACTTAAGGTACTTAAATACTTCAAGAACTACTTAAAGAACAATTTAAAGAACTATTTAAATGTGTATTACTGACATTGTTTTAGTTATTTTTGTATATGCTGTTTGTCATCTATTGGAGTATAAAATCTAACAATAGAGAAAATGTACCATTCAGCTTTCTATTCCCCATAGCACTTAAGACAGGGCCTTTAATTCATATCATACACTCAATTAACATTTGTTGTTTTGAATTACACAATTTTCAAATGGCCTATTAAAAAAATTGCATGTGGGAAGAAGATGCTATGGCTTATTAGGAAAGGTAGAAAGATCACTGACTTTGGAGTTAAGAGATCTCTGTTATATTCTATGAGCTACATAACCTTGAAAATGTCATGAAATCTCTTTGGATCTCCATTTCTTCATCTATTAACATGATGGGGATGGACTAGATGACCACTAATGTTCAGTTCAGTTATACAGTGAAATGATTCTAAATGATTTTGGTTCCCTGTCATTGACATTTAAGCTATTAAACTATAATTGATTTGTAATAATTCACTTTTGGCTAAATAAATTCACAAAAACAGATAGCCTAGAAAACTATCTGAAATCACAGTACTTTCTGAGCTGCTATGTATTCAAGTCATAAAATTCTGAAATAACAACATAAGTAGACAAATAAAAGGTCAGAGGAGACAGAATTCTTCTCTCAGACTGACCTGTGTTCTGTGGAAATGAAATATCCCGATGTTCTATATTCTGCAGAGACACATGATCTGTACCTATTTTCAGCCTGCAGCTTCTCACACTGTGTGGTTTAAAAATAGAACAGTTCTGAACTTTAACGATTGGCTCAGGAAGGGCATTAACCTCTTTCTCAACCACTCAAGCTTGTCATCTCACTGGAATCAGGGTCCATATAAACTAGTATCTTAGTAAGAATGGAATTTCATAGTGCACTTGCATTCTGTGAGTCTCTGGCTGACCAGATACTGCACCAGCTTTTCCTAATCTCTACAACATTTTATAATTATATTTTAAAGACATTCTCTTGGATGTCTTTAACATTATCCTAAGCATTATCCGTTGTCTAGAAATTGGAATAAAAATAGATGACCTTTTAAGAAATACAGCACTTAAAAGTATTTTTTAAAATTGTTGTAAGGGATAACTCACTGAATTGGGGAGAGGTGACAGATTCAGAAATAAATGATGAGATAAGTTTAAAAAATAGAATATTTTTTAAAAGAAAATAATCATGTTGCTTGAATGTCAAGTGTGTGAACTATTATAAATATACTGTTATCTGCCTAGCTATTCTGACATTTTAAAAGCACATACAATTTGCCCAGAGGATACAATGGGAAGTAGAAGCACTTATACAATGTGTTTTATTTCTTTAAATACATGTCTTTTACTAGTAGAAAGTTGGATACAAAGAGAAGCTGTAATCTTTAGGTGCCAAAAGGGTGCTATTCAGTGCAGCTTTTTTCAATCTTAAAATACTTTATCAAAATATAATTAACTTACTGTATTCCCCATGGCTGCAGTTCAATGACTACCTGATGGATATGCACGTGTATGTTTATGTTTATGTAAGGTTTGCTTCTCCCAATATATCCATCACACTTTTGTTATTCTATATTAAAGTCCCATCCACCACTTTGTACCCAAACCCCATCCTTAGGAAGTCTCTATTAAAATCCATTTCTAGTAGAGATAGTACTATGAGAGAAAGCTCTGATACCTAGCTTTTCATGAAGGGTATCTGTTACAAGTATTAGTGGTCCAAAGTAGACAGTTTGTGCTGGAGAATAAAATGGAGAAGGAGTGAGTGGAAAGAGTAGAAAGAGAAGATTAAAATCTCAGAAAACAAACTTTGCTGACTTCAGAATTCTGCTTTGCACAAGCGACAGCTACCAAGAAAGGATTTAGATGCTAGAGAATGAGTTCATTATAAAATAAGTACAATTTAAAATATGAGCTTTCTGTGTAAACCATAAGATTCCCTCCCTGCCCCCACCCCCAGAATAACACAACTGTTCCCTTACAATTTTTCAACCTAGTGTTCTGTTTTAAAAGAACTGAAAATAATGACCT
The DNA here is from genome assembly GCA_028646575.1 of Pseudocheirus occidentalis. NCBI lineage: Eukaryota > Metazoa > Chordata > Mammalia > Diprotodontia > Pseudocheiridae > Pseudocheirus > Pseudocheirus occidentalis. The sequence continues at coordinate 305,844,110 of CM053594.1, forward strand.
TTCTGAAACTTGGAGTTCTAACACTTTCCAAGAGGGCTAATGATTCTAAGAAGGGTGGTAGCATAGGCATGAAAAGCATCTAGCCATGTCACATCCTCTAGCATTGCTGCCTTGAAGATATTCTAATGTAACAAAAGCTAGGGGGGTTCCCTCCATTTTTCAGTTCTTGAGTCACTGACTCATGAAACTGGATTTTTCTGAGATAGTAGTAGGGAAAAAGGAAGATATGTCCCATTTAATCCCTCCACAATTAAATTGTAACTTAAACCACTCATTTTGTTCAGTTTTGGACAAAAGGTTTTAGGTAGGACATGGGAAATTAGAAAGTGCCCAAAAGAGGGCAACCAGGCAACTGTGAAAGTCCTGGGAATCATGCCATATAAGCATTGGTTAAAAGAATTAGGGATGCTCAGTCTGGAGAAAAGATGACTTATTGATGATATAACGGTCTTCAATTATTTGAAGGGTTGTAATGTAGAAGAAGATAAACTTAGTCATCTTGGCCCTGGACTGCAGAAGTGAGAAGAACCAACGGCATCTACAGATAGCTAGAATTAGACTTAATATAAAGCAGATGCTCCATGGATAAATTTCAAGGGATCTGTGAACTTGGTAAAGGGAAAAAAAGTGTTACTTTAATTAGCAAATCTTTTCAAATGGATGTAATTTTTTAAATGTCTGCTTGGTCACAAAAGAGCTTAAGGCAATTTTCAGGTTTCTTGGTATTGGGTTAATAGCAGTAGGGAATGAGGAGGAGATAGTTTTGCCATCTCAAAGCACTTGATGATGAATTAATTACTGAGTCAGGGAATAGCTATGCTTCTAACCTAGTCCATGGATAAGAAACTATCCTTATGAGCAGGAATATCCTATGTAAACAAAGGAAGATTGGACAAGGG
>CM053594.1:305845508-305867436 GCA_028646575.1 Pseudocheirus occidentalis
CATGGAAATAAGATATACAGGTACTGAGTTATGGAGATCCATCTTGCCCTACCAGGAAATCAGAGGGAGTATGAGGAAAGATATGAGAGATAGCAGATTGGGGGAGGGGGTAGTCACAAGTTCGAAGCAAACACTTTTGAAAAGGGTGAGGGTCGGGGCGGCTAGGTGGCGCAGTGAATAGAGCACTGGCCCTGGAGTCAGGAGTACCTGAGTTCAAATCCGGCCTCAGACACTTAACACAAAAATCTAGCTGTGTGACCTTGGGTAAGTCACTTAACCCCAACTGCCCTCCAAAAAGCAAAAAAAAAAAAAAAAGGAAAGGGTCAGGGTCGATGGAGAAAATAGAATAAGTGGGGGTGGAGTGGGTGTAATGGGAATGGGAATTTGAACATCTTCCCTGTCCCTTAATAGACTTAGGGGAGTGTTTTGAAAGTAAACTCTGCCCTCTAATAGGCTGGATGTAGCCACATGGAGCCTGTGGTGGGAGTAGTTTGTTGAAGAGAAGCAGAGCTCCCAGGAAGCTGATTGAGAGCTAGCCAGACACTCAGGGACAGAAGAGCTCAGGCAAGGGGATAGAGAGTTTTGTAAGTAGATATTGATCTTGTATTGGTTTCTGGCAAGGCTTAAGTATGCTGTGACTCTCAGTGTTATTATAGCTTCTGAATATCTTTGGTAGTATGATGGAATCTGCTAACTGGTTTTGAGATTTGGTTTTCTCGTGTCTAAATAAATACTTCAATTCTATCCTCTATCTGGAGAATCTGGTATATTTTGTAATCATATATCATGAGATACTTTTAGTCATGGTCTTTATCATGATCGTGGGCACTGTAAATATTACATTGGTTCTACAGTGGGAGAGGATAGAGGGAAATATAATGTCTTTCACAACATTACTATTATTGAAGTGTTTTTCAAAAGTACATGTGCATAAACTATATTTAATTGCTAGCCTTCTCAATGAAGGAGGGTGGGGAGGAAAGAAGAGAGAGAATTTGTAAATCAAAGTTGTAAAACCAAATGTTAAAATTTGTTTTTACATGCAACTGGGAAATAAGATATACATACAATGGAGTATAGAAATATATCTATAAGAAATAAGGAAGAAGGGGAAAATATGGATGCATGATAGAGGAGAGGCAGAGTAGGGAAAGGGATAATTGGAATGCATGCCATCTTGGGGTGGGAGGGAAAAGAGAGATGGGGAGAAATTTTGGAACTCAAAATCTTGTGGAAATGAATGTTGAAAACTAAAAATAAGATTAGTTTAAAAAATAAAAAATAAATACATTTAAAATTGAAAAATAAAGGAGAAAGGCATAAAATTGGAAGGAAAGGTAGAATCAATGTAGAGTGATGATGAGATTTTAATTTAGTCATCATCTAGAGAGAATGGGACATCTAGGTGTTACAGTGGATAGAGTGTTGGGCCTCAAGTCAGGAAGACTCCTCTTACTAAGTTCAAATCTGCTAATAGTTGTATAATTGACTGGGCAAGTCTATTAACCTCTGCTTGTTTCAATTTCTCATCTATAAAATGATCTGGAGGAGGAAAATGGTAAACTGCCCTAGTGTCTTTGTCAAGAAAAGCCCAAGTGAGATCTTGAAGAGTAAGACATGACTGAAAATTATGGAACACACACACACACATCAGAGAGGACATTCCTCACTTCTCTACTAACATCCTGATGAAATGCTTCATCATGACATAGAGGTGACACTAGAGTCTTTAAGGCTTTCCCAGTGGAGCACAAGTTCTCAAAGGTTCTATGTAACTGCAAAGTCTTCCAGTATAAACCATATGATTGAGTGATTGGAAAATGGAGTGGAGCTAAATTCTGAGAGACTCATTACTAGAAGTATGGCTACCAGATGATTTTTGTTTAAGCCAGGACTTGGGGGAAGAACCAACTATGTAACAGTGATATAGGATCATGGGGCCATAGATTTACAACTAAACAGTCATTTTACAGGTGAAGAACCGATTTTCAGGCAAGTTAAGCCTAATATGACATAGGAAGTAAATAGCATAGCTAGGATTCAAATCTATACCTGAGACTCAAAATCCTGATCTATTTACCTTGAATTTAGAGGGGATGTGCTATTATGCCTTGGTGAAGGGAGCACTCTGCTAAATTTACAGGGCACTAAAGTTTACATATTTCTGACGTTATTAAGCAGATTATCTCTGCTTTGAACCTATTGTAATGAATTTTAGCCATATCCTATGTTAATTTTCTTCTTGTTTATGACTTCTTTTTCATTCTCTTTTAAATCAACTTCTTATTAATGCATATTTGGACATATTGAATGATTTTTTTTCATATTTAAAAAACTATTCTTTTATGATATGAATAAGCATTAATGATATAAATATAACTTATCATAAAATGGTTAAAGAGCATATTTTATTTTTCATTCACAGTTGTCTACAAAAGAACATGTGTGCATATTTGTATATCTCTATCTCTGATTCTGTGTTTGGGTATGTGTATGTGTATGTGTGTGTGTGTGTGTGTGGGTGGGTGTTTGAAAATTTATTAGTTCCATGATTCCTTGTAGGCATAGTAAGAAGGATTCTTTTCCCAGATATAGGTTGGACTAAGGTGCCACAGAGGTCAATTGCAAGTCTGCTTTTCTAATTCTTAGACCCTGGGCACTCAACCTTTCTGCGTCTCAGGTAATTTTCTTTGTCATAGATGTATGGTTTGGGTGGAGGGCATTCACACATACAAAGTCTCAGATCCTTCATTTATTCCCACACAGACAAATAGAAAGAGAAAAGAAGCTAAAGGCATTGTTAAAATATCACCAATTCAACTCCCAATTGTTTTAGTTAAAACAATTCTGAGACCAGAGCCAGCAGTTGCTAACTTTTATTGTTATTAACTTTATTTTATTCTGCTTAATAAAATGCCATCTGTTTCATTTTTGTTGCTGTCTCCAAAAAGTTAAGTAACACATTTTCTGAAGCTGTATGGACTTTTCTTGCAAGAAGATACCATTTGGATGGTAATTAGAGGAAGACAAATTCTATAATGTCTCATCAGTAAATTAACAAACTACTATGTAAAAGGCATTTAGAACAGAAACAATATCATACTGTTTCTTTTGCTTTCCTGGAATTACCCATTTCAAAAGTGAAAAGTACTAAGATCAGGTATTGTTCTAATTGAATAAAATAAGAAACTGCTTCTAATTCTTTAAGTGCAGAAGACAAAAATAATATAAAAACTATTATTACTGTGATGCTTATCAAGCATCATATGACGTGTTCTTTCTTATGCCTCTAGTTGGCAAAACGCACATACAAGTCATTCAAAAACCTTTCTTGTCTCCAGGTATTGATCAGATGTCAGTCGTACTGTGAAAATTTAAATGATAGTATTAATCTAGTGGGAGAGTTACACTCCATAATTACTGTCATATCCCAGAATGATAAGCATTAGAAGGTGGGGTAATGCTATTCTAAGAGATTATTCAATGCAGAGAAATGGGAAGAATTAGGGAAAGGGAAAAATGCAAAATGTACTGTGCTGTTATGGTTGAAATAAGGATTTTTCAAATACAAAATTAGTTGTAAGGAACTTGAAGGGAGAAATGGGAAGGAGGAAATAATCTGGGCCTTTGCAAAAATTACGTCATTATTGCACTGTGGAAAGGAAGTTAATAATAATAAATAATTATAGTGTGTGTATATACATACATATATATATTGCTTTAAGGACTTTCAAAATATTATTTCACTTTATCAACACAACAAAACTAGGAGGTGGTTGCTCTTATTATCCCCATTTTGTGGATGAGGAAACATGTAACAAAGGGAATTTAAATTTCTTGTCCAGGGCCAAAGAGCTGGTACATTTATATTTGAACTTAGGTCTCCCTGCTTCCAGGTACAACATCCTTTCCACTGCACCTCAAGCTGCCCCACAGTGCTCAACATGAAGTCAGAGGACCTGTTTTTAAATCTCACCTTAGTACAGTTTTTATTTCCTGTGTGATCTTAGACATGTCCTTTAATTCCTCTGATCTGTTTCCTTATCTGTAGTTTTTATGGAATGGAAGAGATGCCCTATGAATCCTAACATACAAATTAACTTTGAGTTTCATAATAAGATGTTGATTTAGAAAATGTGCCTTGCTGCTTCCTAATAAGCAAGACTGTTATATAATAAGAAAACTTTGTACAAAACATTTTGTTGATGTAAGCATGAATCTATTAACCAATAAGAGACTTAGCTTTGATTTGATGAGCATAATTCAGATATCATCTATATATAACTTGTTATCTATCATTCAAGTTACCTTGGTTCTAAAGGCTTTACCAAAATATAAGATTTGTTCATAGCATATGTTGATTTAATACTTGTTTTGACTGTTACACTTTTCAGCTGCTTAGATGATTTCTATACCCTTTCAATGGATAAAAGAGGAATAAAGCCAGGTTGTAAAATTTAGAAAAGTATTACAGAAATTTTAAGGTAGGAAAAGGACAAATCCATACAATTCACAACCATAGAAGTTAGAATGTTAGGCTGCATCTAAAATGTGGCTGAAATTCTAAGGCCAAAGTAAGTAATGGAACTCACACAGAATGTATATAAAAGTGAAGGAAGAGAAAGGTCTTCAACTTTCATTCTTACTTGAAATTGAACAGCTCTGAAAACTGATGCCAAGGTTCAAAAGGCAAAAAATAGATTTTCCTTCATCTGTTAAAAAAAATTACATACTTCTGTCCTGTGTTTTACAATTTTTTCCACAAGGGCAATTAAAATGTAGCTCCTGGCATAGAGAGTGGTTTGCACTAAATAGAAAAGGGGAGGAGGGTGGAATAAATGAGGAATATTTCTAAAGGAAGAAATAGAACAGCAAGGGCCATGATGAAGGGTAATGTTTAGTTCTAGAAAGTCACCTCGACTTTGTATTTTTTATCCGTTTTGGACAGTAGGTCTGATAATAAAGTGAAAGTGAAGTTAGTTATAACCTTCTAACCATTTCATCTGACATTCCCCATGCCTACCTGAGGGCCCAGGCTAGGCATGCAAATTCAAGATCATAAGCAACTTTAAAGAAAAGCATCTTTCACAGGCACACTAGTTCCCTATTGGTGGAGCAGAGAATTAGTTTGGTCATTCTGGAAACTAAATTGAAATTACTCTAAAAACGAAGCTAAAATATCTAAACAATGCATCCCACAAATCCCATGGTGAGGCATATTTATCAAGAGTGTAAATGATTTTTTAAAAGATCCCACACACATCAAAGTATTTATAGTAACATTTCTTCCAATATAGTAACAAACTATTTGAAAAAAGGCAGCTGCTCACTGATTGAAGAATGTTTAAAGAATTTATGCTCCATAAATATAATGGAATATTAGTACATTTCATTAGTAAAAAGAAGTACAAGGATCATAGAGAAACATGGGAACGCAAAGCAAAGTCAGCAGAATAAGAAAAAAAATCCACATATACCAACTACAGCAATATAAATAGAAATAACGTAAATGACAACAACTGAAATTGAATACAAATGTAATGGCAGATTATTTGGATGTATTTGTTGCTAAAATTTGTCTCTTTTTTAATTATAACGGATACTTCTCTAGGAAAAGGAGAGAGATAATTAAATGATGTAAAAACAAGTGATATCAATAAAATTATTTTCATGTGAAAATAATCTGACATATTTTCAATATAAAACTAAAAGTTTTGTTGCAAAAAATCATTTCTTTTTAAAGTTAGTCAATTAGCTCATAGCTTATTTCAAAGCAGACATATAGTCAATAATGCTTTCTTCAATGCCCAATACATACGCTGGGGGATAAGCACTTTTCATCTGAATGAGTAATATATAAGTGAACATTTCAGCCACTGGGTTAACAGAAATCCTGTTCTTTCCTTCTAGAAAAGTGAATGTGATATGTGAAAAGTCTTAAGAAAATTAATTCATTAAAAACTATAGAGAGAGAGATGGAGGAAGATGATGGAGAAATGGCAGGGACTCACCTGAGCTCTCTCCCAAACCCTTCCAAACAACTTCAAATAATGACTGCAAACAAATTCTGAAGTGACAGAAACCACAAAAGGAAGGGGTGAAGTAATTTTCCAGCTTAAGACAACTTAAATATTTGGCAGGACAGGTCTGTTGCACCAGGGTAAGAGTGAAGTCCAGTGTAGACCAAGCCCCAGCCAACTAGCAGTAGGCTATGGGGGTGTCTGAATCAGTGCTAGCATTGATGGTTTCCATAGCTTTCAATACACATCCCTGGTAAGGGGATCAGACACATGATCAAAATATTGAAGGGATCATGTTGCTGGCACCAGGGGCATGACTCTATATTGCTCATACTTGGATCCAGGTTGCAGTGCTGAGTCTCAGTCCCAGGGTGAGTAGGAACACCAGCACACCAGAACTTGAGGCCACAAAAGGAGCCAGGACCCTGGTCACAGTTCCAGGGTATAAGAGGGTGATGGTCACTTACAAGCCCAAGCATGTAAGAGGAGAGTAGTAAATGCACATCTCCATGCATCATACCACCTAGGAAGAACTAAAAATTTACAGAATTACCTCTGAAAACAACTATCCAAAAATTTTAAGCCTGGAACAGTGCCTTCTCCACTACAGAAATATAGCCTCCCTTTAACATAGGGTTAAAATCCAAGAATTGGGATGGAGAAAATGAGCAAACAGCAGAAAATGATCTTGACTATAAAAAATTTCTGTGAGGACAGACAGGATCAAAACACAAACTTGGAAGGAAAAAACAAAGTAATAACATCCAAAGCCTCAAAGAAAAATATGAATTGGCCTCAGACCATGGAGGAGCCCAAAAATAATATTAAATATCAAGTAAGAGAGGAAGAGGAAAAATTTGGAAGAGAAATGAGAATGATACAAGAAAATAATGAAAAAAAGGAATCAACAGCTTTGTAAAGGAGGCACAAAAATGAAGTAAATAAAGCTTTTAAAAACAGAACCACTTAAATGGTAGAAGAGGAACAAAAATCCAATGAGGAGAAGACAGCTTTGAAAAGCAGATTTGACTAAATGAAAAAAAAAGGCACAAAAATTTACTGAAGAAAAGTACTTATTAAAAAGCAGAATTGACCAGATAGAAACTCAATGAAAGAAAAATTCCAACTCTGGCCCTGGAGTCAGGCAACCTGAGTCCAAATCCTGCCTCAGACACTTAATACTTAGTAGCTGCATGATCTTGAGCAAGTGACTCAATCCGTTTCCCTGTCTCCCCACTTTCAAAAATCCAAAAAAAAAAATGGAATCTGGCAAGTAGAAGATAATGGCTTTATTCAAAAGAGAAAAAAAAAGATGTGAAATATCTAATAGGAAAAAAACAACTAACCTGGAAAATATAGCTAAGGGTGATAATTTAAGAATTATTGGACTACCTGAAAGCCATGATCAGCAAAAGAGGCTAGACATCATTCTTTCTGTTATCAAAGAAAATTTCCCTCATGTTCTAGAACTAGGGGGTAAAATAGGAATGTGAAAATCCGCTGATAAATTCCTTACAGAGTTCTCAAAATGAAAACTCCCCAGGATATTATAACCAAATTCCAGAGCTCCCAGATCAAGGAGAAAACATTGTAAGCAGTCAAAAAGAAATGATTTGAATATCATGGAGCCACAATCCAGATCACACAAAGTTTAGCAGTTTCTACATTAAAGGACTGGAGGGCTTGGAATATTGTATTCCATATGGTTAAAAAAAAAAAGCTAAGATTGCAACTCAGAATCACTTATCCAGCAAAACTGAATGTAATCCTTCAGAAGAATATGGATATTCAGTGAATTAGAGGACTTTCAAACACTCATTAGGAAAAGACCCGAGCTGAATAGAAAGGCTGACTTTCAAATATAAGACTCAACGGAAGCATGAAATTATAAACAGGGAAGAGAAATAATAAAGGATTCAGTAAGGTGAATAATATTAAAGGGAAAATAATATGTGTAACCTCTAAAATTTTTCTCATTACTAGGACAACTAGCAGGAGTATACATAGACAGAAGGCATGGGCATGAGTTGAATATGACAGGATGATTGTCTAAAAAAAATAAGAGGTGAAAAGGAAGAATGCAGTGGGAGAAAGGGGAGAAATATAATGAGGTAGATTATCTGACATAAAAGAGGCATGTAAGAGCCTTTACAGTAGAGGGGAAGATGGGAGAAAGGGTAGGGAATGTGTTAATCTGAGTCTCATTGAAATTGACTCAAAGTGAGTATAATATACACACTCAGATGGGTGTAGAAATCTATCTTACCATACAGAAAAGCAGAAAGGAATAAAAGGGGGGTGGCATCTGATAGAAGAGAGGATGGATTACAAGAGGTAAAAGTCAGAGATAAAATACTTTTGAGAATGAACAGGGCAAAAGGACAGTGTATAGAATAAACAGGGGAAAGAAGATGGAGTAGAATAAAGAGTCATCATAACTGTGAAAAAAAATTGTACATAAAGTTTCTCTGGCTTTTTCTCTGACAAATTTATGGAAACAAGAGCCTTTAATCAAGTTATAATTGGACAAAGGATATTAACAGGCAGTTTTCAGATGTATTAATCAAAATGATCTATACTCACATAAAAATATTCTAAATCACCATTGATTAGAAAAATGCAAATTAAAACAACTCTTGAGTTATCCCCCTACACCTATCAGATTGGCTAATATGACAGAAAAGGAGAATGACAAATGTTTGGAATGAATGTGAAAAAAAGTTATGACATTAATATAAATTTTGTGAGGTTGTTTATAGATTGAACTAGTCTGGAGATCAATTTGGAACTATGCTCAAAGGGCTATAAAACCACCCATGTTCTTTGACCTGGCAATACTACTAATAAATCTTTATTCCAAAAGCATTTAAAAAAAGGACCTGGGGCGGCTAGGTGGCGCAGTCAATAGAGCACTGGATGGGGCGGCTAGGTGGCGCAGTGAATAGAGCACCGGCCCTGGAGTCAGGAGTACCTGAGTTCAAATCTGGCCTCAGACACTTAACACAAAAAAACTAGCCATGTGACCTTGGGCAAGTCACTTAACCCCAACTGCCCTCCAAAAAAAAAAAATCAAAAAAAAATAGAGCACTGGACTTGGAGTCAGAAGGACCTGAGTTCAAATCCTCTACCCAAAAACTAGCCGCATGACCTTGGGCAAGTCACTTAACCCCAATTGCCCTCCAAAAAAAAAGGAACCATATGTACAAAAATATTTATAGCAGATGTTTTTAGTGGGGGCAAAGAATTGGGAATTGAGGGGCTGTCCTTCAGTTGCAGAATGGGTTAATAAAGTGTTATAGATGAATTTGACAGAATGCTATTTTGCTATAAGAAATGACAAACAGGGTGCTCTCAGAAAAAACCTGGAAAGACTCACAGAAACTGATGCAAAATGAAATGAGAACATTTCAGACAGTTATAGCAACATTATATTATGCTTGACTGTGAATAACTTTGCTATTCTCAGTAATACAAGGATATAATACAATTCTGAAGGATTTATGATTTTAAAAATGCTATTCTGGGGAAACTGACGGAGTCTGAATGCAGATCAATGCAGATCAAAACATACTTTTTCTTTTTTTTCTTGTTGCTTTTTTCAGTCTGTATGTTGTTTCATAATGTAATTTACATGAAAATATGTTTTGCATGACTGCACATGTATAATCTATATCAAATTGCTTGCCTTTTCAATGAGGGGGTGATTGGAGGGAAGAAGGGATGGAAAGAATGTGGAATACAAAATTTGAAAAAAAATACCAAAATTATTTTTACACATTGTTGGAGGAAAGTAGTAAATTTAAAAAAATGTATCTGGACTTCCTATGATGTGCTAGTCACTGTAAAGATATCCTTCACAAGATTTGTGGGGTTCTTTAGGCAAATATGTACTCTCCTCAAGAAGCAAGACAAAAAAAACCAAACAAACCAGGAGTTAGAGTTTAGTAGACAGGTATCAGGCAGTTTCACAACATACTTCTTCCCTTTGGGAATTATGAAAATAGCACAAGATTCATATTTATTTTCACAACATTACATCATGACCTGAGAAATCATAACATGGTTTACCAAAATAGCATAATCTATAAGATACCTACAGCAGGGGAGTAGGGGAGGGAGGAAGGAAAGGGAGAGAAAGAGAGAGAGAGAGAGAGAGAGAGAGAGAGAGAGAGAGAGAGAGAGGGAGAGAGAGAGAGAGGATGGAAAGGGAAGGGAAGGGAAGTGGAAGGGGAAGGAAGGAAGGAAGGAAGGAAGGAAGGAAGGAAGGAAGGAAGGAAGGAAGGAAGGAAGGAAGGAAGGAAGGAAGGAAGGAAGGAAGGAAGGAAAGCAGGCAAGAATATAGGGCGGGAAACAAGGGAGAAAAGGAAGGAAAGGAAATAAGTGGGAGAAGGAAGAAGAAGGGAAGAAAAGAAGAAAGATATGAAGGGAAGGAGACAGAGGGGAAGAAGAAAAAAAAAGAAATCCTCAAGTAGAGATCACATCACCTGAAGCAACTTGGTAACCAAACACCAGCTCAGTAGCATTTATTCTGTACAAATAATGTCAGATACGTCCATCCAAAACAGAAACAAATGTGATAAGTTCCAAAATTTTACATTTCTAAAGTTTAGATCTAAGTATCAGATTCACAAGTACAGATGAATAAAATGGAGGCATCAAAAAAGTTTACACACAGAACTTAGCTTTTTTTTATTCACTTTATTTCTGGTTCTTTTTAATCTTGTCTCTGTCCTGAAGAGCTTTAGAAAACAGTTAATCTGAGACCAGCACAAGTATTATTCATTATGCCATTACCCTGCTTCTAATTCCATGTAAACTTCTGTATCTCTCTTATGGAGCAGTTGTGTAGGACTTTGGGGGTGGTGGTGAGATGGATACCAGAATCATAAGATAACTTCTAAGCAGCTGAACCTATAACAGATTTTTCTCATCATCTGTGTTTTACTTAATTATAAATTGATTTATCAAAACCAGTCTATAAATGTTTTAAAAACTCATAGCTTAAGAGTTTTAGTCTCTTAGAAGTCATGTAGGCTAAGCCTATCATATTACTGATTAAAAAAAATGAGGCCCAAAGGTTGTGACATTTCCATGGTCACAAAGGTAATAAGCAAGAAAGTTGGGATTTGAACACAGGTTCTCCAATTCTAAATCCAGAACTCTTTCCATGACATTAAATATTTTACATTTGAATAATGTTTGGTAATTGTCCAAATACCTTAGCAAATACTGTTTCTTTTTTTCTTAATTTCTTATAACCATCTGAAGGCTGACAAGACATGTTCAGTTTACTGAAAGGGAAACTGAGGACCAGAGAAAGGTATATAACTAGACTCATTAGTGACAAATTTAGGATAAGGACACAATTTCAGAAAGCCAATTTACTGTTCTTTTTGCCACAGTACTTTACCCCATGTCTCACAATACCAAGAGCAGCTAGGGAGATAAACACTATTCAATGGATTCAGAGCCAAAATGAAATCAGAACAGTCTAATGGTAAACACTTGTATGAAAAGCTTAATTTATTTGAACCATTTTTTGTTTCTTGTTTCCTTCCCTTCCCTTCCCTTCCCTTCCCTTCCCTTCCCTTCCCTTCCCTTCCCTTCCCTTCCCTTCCCTTCCCTTCCCTTCCCTTCCCTTCCTGCTTTTTGCAGGGGGGAAGGCAGGGCAGTTGGGGCTAAGTGACTTGCCCAAGGTCACATGGCTATTAAGTCTAAATTGCCTCAAGCAGGATTTGGACTCAGGTCATCCTGATTCCAGGGACAGTGATCTCTTGTTCACTGAGACACTCAGCCATCCCCTTTATGTTTCTTTTTTGGTAGAGTTTTAGGGAATCTGTGTGTTCTTGGACGAATTCTAAATATATTGTCTACAGATTCTATTATCCCAGTGATATGCAGTTCTACAGAATGAAGCGATACTATGTAGGAAGAATACAGGAGGTCTATGAATAGACAGAGAAGCAGAAGATATGGGTGTGAGCAATGTGAATGTTGAGAGATGAATGACAGTTTTGAAGATGGAATGTCCCCTACAAACCTATGACTAGGCCACAAAAGAGATGACATTTTGGATCACAATCAGCATTTGCATGTGTCATGAGTGTACATCAGGACTTTATGTGACCACACAGATTTTCTTGCTTTATAATGAAACTAGTGAAAAACTATTTAATAATAATAATACTATCATTTAATAATTTAATAATAACATTAATTAATAATAATTTAGTTTTTTTCCTGAAAGTTGCAAAGCAGGTTGTTAATGACTTTGCCCTAACCACTTCCCCCAACAAAAAAAAGAAAGAAAACATTCTAGCCTGAGAAGAATAAATGCGATCTGAAGAGCAATATAAAGACAGTTAATAGACCCTTTATTCTATGTTCACCATATCACATCTGGAGAAATTAGATATTCCTAGAAGGGTGGCAGTTGGTTGTTATTTATATTTCAGGAACACAGTGATTCTGAATCCCAGTTGTCTTATTTTTCCTCACAGAGGATCAAGAAGTAAAGCAAAGCTAGTGAAATTCTCTAGAAATAAGTTGGGGAGTAGGGATGTATGCACAGAAATCAGTTCCCAAGCCTAGAATCTTTAAAATTTTAAATGTTCAGAGTTCATGCAAAATTCCAGAAAAATGAGTAAGATGTCAGGATCTCCCTTTGAAATGAAGAAAATTATTAAAGTTGGAAACAGGTAAGAACATGGGTTAACAGAGAAAGGAAAAAAGTAAAATCCATATCTTGGTTTATTTGCTTTTTAAAATGACTTATTAAAATAATCTTCTTTGATGTCAAATTTGCTTAAATTTACACATTTTCATGAAGTGTTGTGATACAACTAGATAAGTATATATTCATAAGTGTGAATAACATCTTAGGTATGTGAAGCAAATAGAAATGTATGGCTTTGGCAATTGTAAGCAGCTTGGATTGATGATCTCAAGGTTGTTTCAAACTGAGGTAATAAGTTAATATTTTTAAGCAGTAGCATTAAGGATCAGCATTGAATGAAAGGTACTCAAAAGAAGGTTTCATCTAGTTTGGTTTAATAGTGTAATAAAAGGAAAAAACAGTGATCTGGGATTCAGAGCACCTGAGTTTGAGTCCCAGCTCTGCTATTTATCTGTTGCATCACCATGGGTAAGTGCCTTTACCACACTGAGACTCAAAGTCTTCCTTTATAAAATGGAAATAAAGTTTAGAATGACTACATCTCCAGCAGATTCCCAGATTGCTCCCTCCAACTCCCCTGCACCAATATTCTGAAATTTCTATTGCATGCTAACATACTCTTTTTTCTTCCATTCTAAAATAAAATTAAACAAATAGGGACAAAAAAGCCTCTCAAGCCTACCATACTTAGTAGTAATTGGCCTCTATATTCACTCCCCTTCTAGGTTAAATGCTTTTACAAAACCATCACAATCAGCAGATCAACTTTTTTCCCTCTCATTTGATTCTGTAACCAAGCGATTCCATGAAAGCTGCTCTCTTCATTTACTGGTTCTTCCTGGCCCCCCTACATTTTTAATACTGTTCATTAACTTCTAATCCTAGTTATTCTTTTTTTCCTATAGGCTTTTTTGGGGACAGGATTGACACTTCTTTTCTGGTCTTTTTTCTGCTTGCCTGCCTGACTGCTTCTTCTCAGTCTTTTCTGATTCTTCCTCAAAGCCATGGCCACTAACTATAGGTGATAGTTATAGGTGCCCCTAAAGCTCTGAGCTGGGTCCTCTTCTCTTCTTCCTCTATTCTATATTTATTGGTGATCTTATCTTGGGTTCAATTGAATAAAATATCTTTTATACCCAAATCTGTGTATATTCTTCTCTTCTTTGCCCAGTTAAGATAAGAGTAAGGTCCAGATTTTAGCTGCTCCCTCCATCATCCCCTTCTTTTCATTTGCATAGATGTCTATTTATCTAGACTAATCTATCTTGATTATGTGAGATTATTTCCCCTATCTCTCATAATGAATTCCATTCCCCCTCTATTTCCATTTTTTCTTAGTTATCAACATATAACACAGTCTTTCCCAAGTTTTAAGAAAGATATATTCTCTATCACCCCTGATGATGAAAGGGCTCAGAGAAGACACACTAAATCTCTCCTTACACTAAACAATCTAACTTTCTATCTTGCTTTATCATTACTTGTTCCTTTTTACTTTTGTAATGGTAATTGTAGTTTGAAGATATTTCCTGCCCCTTATATTGGCAAGTAAACAGGTACTTAGCACCTTGTTTCAAGTTCCTAATTGTATCAGATATTAAGATCCAGAACTTGTGAATTCCACAGTTGGAGGAAGTTGCTGATGTAATATGAAGTGGTAGGATGGGGAAGAGCTAATACCATATATTAGGAAAAGCCCAAGCTAGAGAGCCAGAATTGTTGAGAGAGAGAGAGCGAGAGAGAGAAAGAGAGAGAGAGCGAGAGAGAGAGAGAGAGAGAGAGAGAGAGAGAGAGAGAGAGAGAGAAAGAGAGACAGACAGACAGACAAAAATAGAGAGAGGGAAAGAACTGCTAGGATAATGAGAACTACTGAGAACTGCTATGAACTGAGAACAGAATGGAGAACAGGCCTTGTGGTGGGAGAATGGAGAACTGAGAAATCAACTGAGAACTGAGAAGAACTGAGGAGAGAATTAAGAACTGAGAAATGAGAAGAGAGGAGAACTGGGAGGAAGCATGACTGTGGTGCTGGCATTTTGCCTGTATGTTTTGATGTTACTTTGTCAAATTCATCTGTTAATAGAGGATGTTGCTGTTGTTACAGGAGCCCTGGGAACTTATTGCTGGTTCAAAAGCCCTGAAAGAGGATTTTCTTGTTGTATGTTTACAGAAATCCTGGAGGAGGGTCTTACTGATATTTTCAGAGGCCTTGGGACTATAATGATGATTTGTGTTGATTCCTCAGATCTTGTTGTTGGGTCCATGATGATTTCACAGATAGAAAGTGAATTGATGAGAATGCCAGCAATGTGCTCAATGTTATTGTGGTTATGTTAAGCTTTGTCTTCCCAGGAACAGAAACTAGAAGGATTTGATCTGGACTAGACACTGTGAGCTTCAGTGTGGAACAGGAACTGCACAAGGAGCTGGACAAGGAAGTTGAGAACTGTCTGCCTTTGAACTCAGGTGACAGTTGGATAGATTTGGGTAGGAGCTGGGACTATGGAAGAGGAACCATGGAAGCTGAGAGCCTGCCTTGAGTCAGGACAAAAAGACCTCTCCTTAGGTATTTAATGCAAACTGAGAAGATCATGATTTACTGTCACCTAGGGGTGGAGAAATTTTACCTTTACATTTATATGATTGAGTTAAGGACTTCTCCAATTAAGAAGAAAGAAGACTTTTTGATTGAAGAGATTAAGACAGTGTGACCTAGGGGTGGGGAACTTTGACCTTTGTATTTTGTGTCCATTAAGGAGACAAGCCTCCTTAAGGATAATTGAATTAAGGACTTACTAAATGATAGAGTTACTAAATGCTTGAGTTACTAAATGAATGCACTTTGTTTAAAACTATGTGGCCACTTTAGTGAAAACTATGTATCCATTTTAGTGATAAGTTATGTCATAACATTGTGAGTGCTATACTTTGATTTCTGTGAATGTTTTGCCTTAATTTACTGCTGAATAAATAGCGTCCACTATGCTATGTAATCAGAACCTTTAAGCTGTTCACAGCAATATTCTTCTTGAAATCTGCTCATACTTGACTTTACAACTTTTTTAGTTTTTTTTCATAACTTCTATGTTTGATGTACAATATTTCAAAAGAGCTCATAGTCTTTTCTTTGCCTTTTTTTTTGGAGCGCAGTTGGGGTTAAGTGACTTGACCAAAGTCACTCGGCTAGTTTTTGGGTTAAGTGTCTGAGGCCAGATTTGAACTCAGGTCCTTCTGACTCCAAGGCTGGTGCTCTATTGACTGCACCACCTAGTCGCCCAAGCTCACCGTCTTTTCATAGGGGTACTTGAAAATCATTTTTTTCATTAAAGGTACATTTTCCCCTCTAGTATCACACCCAGGTTTTCTTGATTGTAAGCCTATATCCTTTGCCTTTTGGGATATGTTCCATTCTCTCTGCTCCTTTGTAGTACCACCTGAAAAACCTTATGTGAATCCAAATGTGGTCCCTTGGTGCTTAAGATTCATGCTTCATTTATTCTTACATTTTTTTTCTTTTTTGGTCATGTATCTATTTTCAGATACTGGACAGTTTTCTTTGGGTACAGAATGCAGATTTTTTTATTTAAATCACATTCTAAACTACCACAGGAGTATAGGATGGAAAAAAATTAAACCTAATGAATTTTATCAAATAAATATTGTGATACCATGCTGGGGATACAAAGATGAAAAATTTTAGCAACTTCCATTAATGAGCTTATACATTAATAGGCCATTTGCTTTTCTTCCTTGCTTTTATATTCCTTGTCTATGATATAATGCAAATATGTGGTCAACTGCAAAGCATCCTGAATGGAATCTACACTGTGATTCTAAGAATAAATAGTTTACAATAGTTTGCATAGCATGATGTTCTGTCCAAGATTAAAACAGATTAGGATAAACATATTTACCTTTACTTATGTAGCTTCATAGATATTCTATAAAGTATTCTGAGTATTACAGTTGAATATATGCACTATATTCCAACATCAATGCACAAATGCTAGAAACATCTGATATCAGATAATGGAAGTGTTGACAGTACTTACTTGCTAAGTAATCATGACCAAATCAGTAAAGCTCTCTGAAACTGTAGGTTCATTGGGTTTGCCATAAGACTGACAATAACAAAATGGATGTAAATCATTTTGAAAACCTTAAAGTGGTATGTAAATGACATCTAATATTAACAGTAGTATTGTAGCTAATAACCACTGTTTCAGCTTCACTTCCAAACCACTGGCAGGAGAAATAGACACAAAATATTTTTGGAATAGTATTTAACTTTTATTGTTCCCAATAGGCTCCTTATCTCACACCTCAACCATTCCTCAAATCTAAATCTAATCTCTTCCCATAAGTTCTCTACATATCATAATGGGCAAATGGTGTTATGATGAATTAGAGTGGGGAATTTTGTCACATTTTAGTATGATTAGTTTTTAAATTTTAAAATAGGTTGTTTTTGTGTTTAAATACACACAGGATAGAATTTCAGCAATAACAAGTATTTAAAGTATTTAAAACCACGTGCATTGGTGGAAAGAATTTCCTTCTTAGGAGTTCTTCATGCAAATGAAATCATAGGCCACCCTTGACCAGCCCCAAAATAATACATATAAGATGGATCAGAATGACCATTAAATATATATGTAAGGCTGACACTAATTCAAAATTAAACAAATAATATAAGATATTGTCATACTAAATAAGTACATATTTTAATGTCCTTCTTTGTCAAGGAATGAAGTGAGGGAAACAATGTTAATTGAAATAATTCTCATTTCCTACAATGACATGAACAGGTGCACCATTGAAATGATGAAGTCTAACACAGAATATTTAAAATATATGGGAATATCTTCCTAACTGATCTCCCCACCTAAAGCTACTCTTCAACTCATCTTCTACAAAAGTGCCAATGTGATTTTCCTAAAACCTACATTTGTCTGTGGTACTTCCCTTCTTAATAAATTTCAGGTTCTCCATAATACCTCTAGGATCAAATAACAACTCTACTATTTGGCATTTAAGAGTCTTCAAAACCTAGCACTACTCCTTTTCATCCTTAGTACATGTTTTCACTTGTCTAGTTGCATAGACTAGTCATATTTCCCTTCTAGCTGTATCTCACAAAGGGCATTTTGTCTCCCATTTTTTGCCTTTTAACAAACTGTTCAGTATGCCTGAAATGTACTTATTTTTCACCTCAGATTCTCAAATTATTGGTTTCCTCTAAAACTCATTTCAAGAGCCACCATCCTCATGAGATCTTTCCTAGTATCTCTTCCTTTACCCCAAAACACACCACAATTGCTTTGTGTGTGTATGAACATATATTGGTGTATGTGGGCATACACATACATGAAGACATACATGTTGTTCCATCTATTCTAAGTACCTCAGGGACATTGGATTTTTAGTTTTTGTTATTGTATTTCTTAAAACTGTCACAGTATTTGACGCATGGTAGGTACTTAATAAATGCTCATAAAGTAATTAGAAAGGAAAACAGGTAGAGCCCACCATTATTGGTAGCAATGGACCTATATATCTCCCCCCTTCTCGGTTAAACTTTTTGACAAAGTTATCCACTATCAGTAGTTCAACTTCCTTTCCTCTCATTTGATTCTGTACCCTTATCTTTGCATGAAAATTACTTTTTTCGAAGTTTCGATCTTCTTGTCCACCTTGCATCTTTTGATACTGTTCATTACCCTCTCATCCTAGTTATTCTATTTTTCTTTAAGTTGTTATCTTTTTGGAGGGGTGACACTTCTTTTCTGGTGTTCCCTTAGACTGCTTATGCATCTGATTACTTCTTTTCAGTCTTCTTTGCTGGTTCTTCATCAAAGTCATGCCCACTAACAATGGGTGACAGTTTGTGGTGTCGCTAAGCTTCTGTGCTAGGTCCCCTTCTCTTCTTCTTCCATTTCCTATTGATTGGCGATCTTATCTTGAGTTCAATTGAATGAAATATCTTTCTATATTCAACTCTATGTATATTCTTCTCTTTGCCAAGTTTAGAGTGAGGTTCAAGGGTTAGGTGTTCCTTCCATCACCCCCTTTTTTCTCATTTCTGTAGATGTCTACTTTTTTAGCCTGATTATATGAGATAATTTCCTCTAATCTTCATTACGAAAGCAATAAAGGGATTTTCTTTCAATACTCTTTTATTAAAGTGATGCCAGTGTCTTCTATTTTTATTAATTTTTGCTAAAGAACTGTTAAAACCAGAACACCAGTTACTGGAAAATAGTGAAAGAAACACACTAGCCATCAAAATTGCCAGTTTTGTGAGGTCTAATTTTTTTTTCTGTGAATGAGTCTCAGCTCTACTATCTGCCTGTTTAGTCCCCATGGGTAAGCCACTTTACCACACTGAGACTCAATTTCTTCACTTTATAAAAAGGAAATAATATTTAGACCACCTATATCTCCAGCAGATTGCCTGATTACTCCCTCCACCTCCTCCTGACAATCTTTTGAAATTTCTGCTGTGTAATAACATACTCCTATCTCCTCTGCTCTAAGATAAAATGAAACAAAGGTTAAATAAAAACAGACAGTGATCCATAGGATTATCCTAAAACATACATAAAATTGTTTTGTTTTTTTTTTGCTTTTTGGAGGGCAACTGGGGTTAAGTGACTTGCCCAAGGTCACACAGATAGTAAGTATGTCAAGTGTCTGAGGCCGTATTTGAACGCAGGTCCTTCTGACTCCAAAGAGCTGGTGCTCTCTATTCACTATGCCATGTAGCCGCCCCCTGAAACATGCTTTAAATGCTGAAATCATTCTAAATTTGAACTGCAAAGAGTACAAACTGCAAGTGCTTGCCCATAACTCACTGTGTAAAGTGCTACATTTGGAATTTGACTTTTAGTTTTCCTTATCCCTTTTACATCTTTGAATTAAAGAATGGGAGTGAGTGACTTTCCTAAGGTAACACAGGAGGTAAGTAGCACTTTCTACCTCTTTACATTTTGTGTACCAAGATGCTAGACAAAGTCACAAACTAGTCTTTATCAGAAGGAGAACTTGAATCCAGGTCCCTCTGACTGTAAAGTCAGTTATCTACCTACTACAACCATTCTGCCTGTTCTGTCTGCCTGTTCATAAAGATGTAAAAGAAAAGTACAAAAATCTGCAAATTGAGTTATTAGACAAGAATCAGAAGAGCAAGCATAATTAAATGCAAGATAGGTACATTTTTTAACCTTTGCTTTCATTCACTCCAATATACCCGGTTATAATTATAAAATGGTTTCATATAAATATGGTTACTATGAAAGTGATTTCTGTACTCATGTGCTTCAGTGCATGATGTATTTTCTTGACATCTATATAGCAAGGGAATCTAAATCATTTTCTGGTCTCTGAAAACAAAAAAAATATATAAATTAGGCTTAGCAACATAAGCTCAAACCAAATATATTTATATTTACAGCAACATCGCATTTTTTGGTCACTGCCAGGGAATGGAATGTTGTGGATAAGTGAATTTTCTAGATATCTAAAACTTAATTTAAGCATATCATTTCTTTTTAATCCTAACTGTTTAAATTGTGTTCTTGGGTATGTCTCAATCTCTGCAGTCCTCAATTATCTCAACTTTGAAATAAGAATCAATTGGAAGTCAGAAGTCTACAAACAGTAAGAAACATAGATCTTGAAGCTATGCTCAATAGATTTTAATCCCAATGGCACTACCATTCTCTAGCTGTGTCTGCTTTCCCTCTCACCTCCATTCTTTGCTGGAGTTGAGAACAGAAAGGTGAATATAGACAGTAATGACACTTCCTCCTCTGTATTGGGCATGGATTTCTCTCAGTCCCATTCTCCTTCAGTTCATCTCACTTTTCCCTGAAATAAGTTGGCCACAAGACTAGGAGGACATGAAAAAAAAATCTCTTCACAAGTTCCTCTTGTCATTTGTACTAGGTGTGCTCTAAGGCACCACCAAATCGTTGTAAAAAAAAACACGATTAGAATAATTTATAAAATGGATTACACCTTTCTCTGCCTTAGTAAATAAATTATACTGAGCATTGTTTAATCTTGGCTCACAATGGTGAATCTCAGTTACTGTAATGTCACTGTCATCCCTCAGGGGTTATAGAGATGAACTGGCATGGGGAAGAAGGAAAATGGAATAAGCATTTATATAGGGCTTACTGTGTGCCAGGAATGGTGCTAAGTGCTTCATAAACATGTCATTTCATCCTCACAACAGCCCTGCAATGTAGGTAGTCTTTTTATCTCCATTTTACAGTTGAGGAAACTGAGGCAAACAGGTCACATCATTTGCCCATTGCGACACAGCTAGTGGGGTCTGAAGCTGGATCTGAAGTCAGGTCATCCTGACTCTAGGTTCATAGCTCAGTTCATTGCAGCACCTAGCTTTCCCACTTAGCAGGCATTTCCACTGGATTTTCCCAACTGTTGTTCTGTTCTGATTTTAGAATTCCCCAGCTCCTTTAGAAGCCACTGAGATGTATGGGGCTAAAGAGGTGTATATTAAATGTATTTAGTCTAATAGTTTAGTTGGTGTTTCTTCTGTCTGCTCTTTTATGGATGATGTGGTTTTCTTCTGTCACTTCTCACAACTAGCTGTGGATCTGCATCAATCATCCTTTTTTGCTTCTGAACAGATGGCCACAAGGTTGTATGTTTTCTATTGTTCTGTTGTGATCTCCAATTGTAGCATAAGCAATGTATGATCCTACTAACTAGTTTGTGAGAGAAAATTAAATAACAATCTTCTGTTAGACAAGTTTAATAGTTTGACTGAGGGAGTCTGTGACCGCAATAGAAGAGGAGTCCTTGAGCATTTCTCTTCCCACTGTTCTACCCATATAGGTTTGAAAAGAGAGAAACATTCCTCAAGAGAGGCAGAAATGAAGTGGTGACTAAAGTGTACATCAAAACTGAGAGTAAGAGGGGAGGAAGATTCTGGAAAAATGTTTAATTGCTAAAAGGAAGGGAGAAATACCCTCCTCAACGGCAAATCACTTACTCTATTTCCTACACCCCAATGCTGTTTAAGCAATATTGAGTTTTCTAATATAATATTTTCTACTACATTGAAATGTTTATATATTAAAGAGTGATGAAGAATAACTTGGTTGTTTTGTTGGTTTTTTTTCTTTTTTGAAGCATGTCTTTTGTATATTTTCCTTGGCAATAATAATCATCCCTATGGTATAGTTTAAAGTTTGATACCCAA
>CM053594.1:305867936-305897276 GCA_028646575.1 Pseudocheirus occidentalis
TATATATATGCAACTGGAAATTAAGATATACATGCACTGGGGTAGGGAGACGCACCCTGCCCTACCAGAAAGTTAGAGGGGTGATGGAGGAGGACATAAAAGAGAGCAGATTGGGAGAGGGGCTTTACAGTGGGATTGCTGTTTTGGGGTTGTGGGTAGGGGAAAGATGGGGAGAAAATGTGTAACTCAAAATCTTGTGGAAATGAATGATGTAGACAAGAAAATAAATAAAATAATTAATTTTTTAAAAAAATGCAATGTGTTATCTCAAAAGACAATGTTTCCCCATTTTATATGTCTTCACACAGGAGCTGGATGATTACTTGCCATGTATGTTGAAGTTAAGATTTCTCTCATTATGGGATAAATTAGATGGTAACAGAGGTCCCATGCAATTCCAGTTTTCAGTGATTTTGTGACACCAATGGTATCATTATATGGAAAACTCAGAAACTACATAAATTAATATTTCAGAAATGTTCATACAAATTTGTTTTTATAAAATTTACTAAAAAAATCCTTGCACATTATAGGCAATCTATATTTGTTGAAAGTTAAAATGAATTTAGTTCTTAAATTTAAAAAGAAATTACAAATATGTTTTAAAAAACTGACAAAACCAAGACAAATATAATATGCAGATTTCATTTAGAGCATGGGGTGGAAATGAAAGATACCTAAGTAATTGAAAGTACTTTTTCTTTCTGATAATACAGTTTTATTTTCAGGATATGATGGTTACAGTGTAACCAAAAAAATAGCTTTACAGCTTGATTTTCTAAACAAAATTAAAGAGAATACCCTCATTAAATTTCTATCAAATTAACATATATTTTGAGATCTTTTGGTGAAGAAATATGTGGAGAAAAGGAAGGCCATTCTATGAACCCACATTAGAGTTATATATAGATAAGTGTAGTGATCTCTTGGAAATGAGGCATAAGATGTTAGCTATTCACAAACTTTTCTAAAAAGAAAAAATCACCAACTCCAGGAAGGAAACACATTGATAGGGATAGAAGGGGCTTATACACACACACACACACACACACACACACACACACACACACACACACACACACACTGAAAGCTCATGAGCTTGTACCTTTCATCTGGCGCTTACCAATCTGCCTCTACTGCTTCTACATGACTAGCTTAAAAGTTAATCTGTCTCAACTATTTCTTTCTTTCTTCTTTAATACCTACATTATGTCTAGAATTATACAGATGAAAAAGAAGAGAAGCTAAAATGCAGCATACAGAGGTAACATGAAGGTCAGTGGCCCTGAAACACGGTAAGAAAGCTATTATTTCCTTGTAAATTTTGTACTTTTTTTCAGAGCTGTACTACTTGTTCCTACTGAGAAGATGATTATGGTTTCAAGTGCATACAGCGGGCCTCTAATTAATCAAAACCTAGGAAACTTCCTTGAGTCAGGAGACTAAGGTAGTCCCTTGTATCTTCAAACTGAAGGCAGTTTCTGATATCTTCTTATAAAATTAGAAAAAAATATTGAATACCATTTTCTTTTTCACAAGGAAATTGACATAAGATCACTGAAGGATTATGCTAATTACCAGGAGCTTTTTTCAGCCTCAAAAACACACAGCTTCTCCCATTTAGTGGGAGGTAAGCTGTTAGGTAAATTCATAGTACCTTTAGGGTAGTGGTTCTCAACCTTCCTAATGCTGTGACTTTTTAATACTTGTGTGTTGGCAGATCTGCATGTGGGCGGACCCACCTGGAGACCTGGATAGAGGAGTGGTGTCTCAGTTCCTAAGACCATCAGAAATATGTGTTTTCCAATTGTCTTAGGCGACCCCTGTGACCCCTGTGAAAGGGTCATTCAACCCCCAAAGGGTTCGTGACCTACAGGTTGAGAGCAGCTGCTTTAGGGGATCAGGGAGGTGCCTTCTTTGCAGTTTCTTAAAATTAATTTCTCCATCAGTAACTATAATAATTATAGGATTAGTGCATATAGATAACAAGGACCAGAGTTGTCTTTTGAGTATGGTGCCTGGATAACTTGATTCCTTCAGGGATGATTTAATATTGCAGGGGAGGGGGTAAAAAGGGAGCACAGTATGCTTAATGCCTCCACTAAGCCTAAGCTTCCTCTACATTCCAATTCCCTCAAAGTGGTAGAAGCCTAATCCATAACACAAGCCAGGGGAACATTTATAGGTAAATTACAGTGCCAAGTCATAGATCAAGGATGTCCAATCTGTCACTGAGGAAGCAGAAGCAATTAAAGCTTGGCCTGGCCCCAATGTATGTAGCACAACAGATAGCAAGCACTTCCCTACTGTAAATGTTTTATCTGTGGACAAAGAATCTGGTTTCAAAAGCCTGAAGACAGGCTTAAAACGCAAGTTCACTGAAAGCACTGAAATGGGAAATCAAAAACAAGGAAACAAGTAAGTGAATTGTCCAGTGTCACCTTTCTCTTGCCTGAATCATATTCTCTGTTACCTTGTGATTAGGCCTTCCTTGGAGACAGACTATATGCTTTGCAAGAAAAAAAAAACTGCTATTCTTTTGCTGCCACATTGACATGACAAATGAAGATGAATGCTACCATCCTACCAGCCTTCATCATCTTCCCCCTGGAACATGGAGAGTGATGGATTTTTCAAATTTTATACAACATTTAGTGACAATTCCCATGTCAAAATTAGTCTTTATTTAAAAAGAACTATGTTAATGGCAATTTTCTAAATGTAAGATTCCCATAATGAGAAAATGTACACAACTTATGATGGATTAGTGTGTCATTCATGGAAACATACCATTTTCTGCTACATTCTTCAGTGATGAGTGCCTATTGTTTATTTTGAACATAACCCTTTGCATTACAAATACGCAGAGACAATTTATTTTTAAGAATAATATCAGATACATATCAAATCTGAGATACATCATATGGACTAAATATTCATGAGGTATATTTGAAAATAATCATCTCTATCCTCATATTGTAATTGTTTCATTGGCTTATTATAGAATATAAGTTTCTAATATTCAGGGACTTTATCTTGAAGAAGTACTCATGCCAACTCTATGCTCCTTCACCACTTTACTGGTTCTGCTCCTACAACTCCAGATTTCTCCATGCCCAGTAGTAGTCTCACCCTGAAAGATCCCTCTATCCCTGAGGCCCAGTCATTATATTTGTGAGTTCCTCCGTTAACCTCAATTTTGAGGAAATACCCTTGAAAGCTCCATCCACACTCTCATTTTTTTTTCCTTACATTGCTCTGGAACTCTCAGAACTTCTTCTCCATGCTCTCATGAGGTCACTTTGCATCCTCCTGTTCACCTCTTTTATTTATTGTCTTCTCCTATTAGAATATAAACACCTTGTGGGCAGGGACTATACTTTTTTTCTCCTAATTTTGTATTTCTAGTCTTCAGCACGTTAATAAATTATTGTTGACTTTGATTGCACTTCATTTTGTTTTTGTTTACACAGCATCTAAAACAGTGCCTTGGAGTACTTAAATATTTGTTAATATTAGTTGAATTTAAAAGATCACATTTTACACATAGATCTTTGTCAATGAATATCTGATGAAGGTTTATCAATTTGGCTCCATTTGGTTCAGACTTCAGTGTTAAAGATAAAAGAAATGATCATCCCCTTATTTCTTGGTCATTGCATAGAGTCCAGAGAAATTTGAATTCAAGTCACATCTTTGATACTAGAGATATGATGATTAGAAAGTGATTTAATCACATGGAATTTTGTTTAATTTTTTATTTGTAAAATACTAATATCTAAAGTTCTTCCTTCTTTTTTGTGAGATTTAAATAATAAAATATGTAAAGACCACTGAAAACCTTAAAGCAACATATAAATTTTAGCCACTGACTTTATAAATGTCATTACTTTTTAGAGTAATTCTCCAAACCTATTACAAAGGGAACTTCTGTGATAGGATCATGTTAGATTTAAAGCTGGAAGGCACCTTTGAAGACACAAAGGATATAACATAATTTATCATTTTATAGTTAAGGGAATTGGAACACAGAAAAGTTAGGTGACATCCCTAGGGTCATGCTGCTATGAGTAAAATATTTTAGAATCTGAGATCTTATGTGAAAATACTCAACATGAACTATGTAATGGAACTAAAGTTTGGAAATTGTGGACTAGCCTGGAATAATATGGATTTGGCTGAATTAATTATACTTGTTTCTAATTTCTACAGTTATAAAGTTGGATTTTTTCTAAATTCTAGAGGAACAAAAACCATAAAAATCTGTTAAGAAGGAAGTAACAGGCAATTCTTAAACTGACAATGAATATAAGCAGTCACAAAAGGTCATTTTAATTGCATCATATTTTATTCTCAACGAGGGTAAGAAATGAAGTAATTGACTGGGAAAAAAGTTTGTATCTTAAATCTGACAGGATTCTGATATCCAAGGCATATGGGCAACTATCAGAAATTTATAAGACCAAAAGCCAATCCTCAGTAAACAAGTAGTCAAAGAATGTGAACCATTTTCAAAAGAAGCACAAATTATTAACAACTGTGATAGATTGTTTCAACTCATTAGTAGTAGAAATGTTAATAAAAAAGCACTCAGATTTGGCATCTAATTTCACAACTGACAGAATTGGTAAAGATAAACAAAGATAGTAATGTTCAATGTTAGAGGGGTTGTGGAAAAAGGTACAAACTAATGTTCTGATGAAGGAGCTGTTAATTGGTCCAGCCACTCTGGAAAACGTTTTGGAGTTATGCAAAGAAAGTGATTAAATTTTCTAGATCCTCTGACCCAGAGATCCCCCTACTAGGCACATGTCCCCAGCAGTCAGTGGTGAAAATAAATGGCACAAATAGAGAAAAATGGAAGATGGCGGCATAGAAGAACAAAACCTCCATGAGCTCCCTGCATAACCACCTCAAATACCTAGAAAATATGTCTCTAAACAAATTTTAGAGCTATAGAACCCACAAAGTGAGAGAGAGAAACAAATCTCCTGCTGAAGGCACCCCAGCAGAGGGACAGGAAGGGTACATCACAGCATGGTTGGATCCGAGACCAGCCCCTCAGTTTTAGGCCCAGGATAGTCCCAACCAGCAGTGGCTGGAGGGGACTTCCAAAGAGTGGATTACCAGCAACTATGGCAGTTTCCAGAAATATCAACCCATAAATGCCAAAGACAAAGTCAAAAGTCAGCAAAGAACTCTGTTGGAACTGGGGGTGACATAGTGTAGTCTGGCCTTTGCCCCCAAAGCAAGAAGCTGAGGAGGCACAGCGGCTGTGCAGCCACCTCCACATGGCTGCTTCAGAGCTCCTGGCCTGCAGATCATAGGGAGACCAAGTAGCCATTCAGAGGGTAATCACTCTTGCCTTAATCTGCCTGGATCTGGATTGCAGTCTTGAGTGGTAGTCCTGAGGAGTGTGACCAGTGAGCCAGAGCTAGTGGGAGCAGCAGAGAGGGTACCCAGCTAATAGCTCTGGCAGCTGCAAAACCCCCAGAGATTTGGGACAAAGCTCTACTCCCTGGAAGCAGAGTTCTACTGTGGCAAAGAGCTCAATAGTCAAGTAATTGAGTGGCAACATGGGCAAGCAAAGGAAGCAAAGCAAACACAGCAACCAAAACTTAGATTCCTTTTTTGGGGACAAAAAGTATCAAAGCATGGAATGGGAGGAAGACAATATAGTCAGAACTCCTGCACCAAAAGCTTCCAAGAAAAATATAAACTGAGTACAAGCCATGAAGGAGTTCAAGAAGGATTTAGAAAATCAAGTAAGAGAAGTGCAGTAAAAATTGGGAAGAGAAATGATAGTGATACAAGAAAATCATGAAAAGACAGTCAACAACCTGACTGAAGAAAATAATTCCTTGAAAAATAGACTGACTCAAATGAAAAAGAGGGCCAAAAAGCCAATGAGGAGAACAATACCTTAAACAGCCAAATTTGCCAGATGGAAAAAGAATTTCAAAAGCTCACCGAAGAGAATAATTCCTTCAGAATCACATTGGAGCAAATGGAAGCCAATGACTTTATGAGAAATCAAGATACTATTAAACACATCCAAACAAGTGAAAAAAATAGAAGGTAATGTGAAATATCTCATTGGAAAAACCTCTGACCTGGAAAATAGATCCAGGAGAGACAATTTAAAAATTACTGGACTACCTGAAAGCCATGATCAAAAAAAGAACCTAGAAATCATCCTTCAAGAAATTCTCAAGGAAAATTGTTCTGATATTTTAGAAGAGGAGGGTAAAACAGAAATTGAAAGAATTCACCAATCACTTCTTGAAAATGATTACAATAAAAAAAACTCCTAGGAATATTATAGCCAGGTTCTGGGGTTTGCATATCAAGGAGAAAATATTACAAGCAGCCAAGAAGAAACAATTTGAATACTGTGGAAACACAATCAGGATAACCCAGGATCTAACAAAGTCTACATTAAGGGATAGAAGGGTTTGGAATATAATATTCTGGAGATCCAAGAAGCTGGAATTGCAACCAAGAATACTCTACCCAGCAAAACTGAGTATAATGTTTCAGGGAAAAATATGATCATTTAATGAGGTGGAGGACTTTCAAGCATTCTTTTTTTCTTTTTCCAGGAAGTAAAGGGCTTTGATTGAAGCTGGCTGTATGTAAGGGGAACCAGAAAACAAGAGTTACTGGGAGGAAGCAATAATGCTGGAAACACTGTCAAAGTCAATCTTTTCCACAATGTTCTTGGGCTTGATACTCTCTTCTTGGCTGCAAACGAAGACCTGCCTGGCTTCATTGGAGCTCCAGCCATACTTGCTCATCCACACTTTCAGCTGGTTGTCTGACAGATCTCCCAACATCTCAGCCAGCAGCCAGCAGTCAATAGGTTGATATGTGATGCCCACAACATGGCAGATAAATTTTTGGATGGAGTCTTCAAAGCCTGTGATGCCATCAAGTAGAAGGAAATCCACGTTCTCATCTAGGGCATGCCAGAAAGTATGAAAATGACAGGTCTCCAGCAAGTCTCCAAAGTACAGGATCTGCCTGATGGGTTGCTCTTCTTGACAAGCTTGATCAATCATGCACTTGCACAGAGTGAAGTCTGTGTGGGGGAGATTGGTGAGGGCCTTCAGCAGAATCTGGGTTGTCACTGTGGTGTGGAAGAAGGCTGGGTTGAACTGGTATAGTTTAAGAACGGCCAAGTTGGATTGCAAGTCATAGGCATTCTCCTAGGCCTGGGTCTCCACATACTGCTCCAGGGTGGCTAGGTTCTCAGGATTGTACCTGTTGATGCCCTTGAGCAGCTACCCCATGTTAGCGTGCATCTGCTCGAACAGCACCATGCCTTCCTCCTTTCCGAAAGCAGAAAGAAACGCCAAGAGCCAAGCATTCTTGATGAAAAAACCAGAACTGAATAGAAAATTTGACATTCAAATACAAGAAGCAAGAGAACCATGAGAAGGTAAACAGGGAAAAGAAATCATAAGGAACTTATCAAACTTGAACTATTTACATGCCAACGTGGAAAAACGATAATTGTAACTTATGAAATTTTCTCAGTATGAGGATAGGTGAAGTTAAAATAAAAAAATAAAAAATAAACAAACAAACAAATAAACAAATAAATGAATAAACAAACAAACAACTAGGAAGGTATATGGCCATATGAATATAAATGTGAGTGTGTGTATATATGTGTACAGGTATACATAGACAGAGGGTACAAGATCAATTGAATAGGAAGGGATGATATTTAAAAGATGAAATCGAGATTTGACAAAAGAATATAATGAGAGGAGATGGGGAGAAACAGAATGAGGAAAATTATCTCATGCAGAAGAAGCAAGGGATAACCATTACAATGGAAGGGAAGAACAGAAAGGCAAAAGGGAATGGTTCAATGTTACTCTCATTCAATTTGGCTTAGGGAGAGAATGACATACATTCTTAATTTTGTACCTTGCCCTACAGGAGAGTAGGGAGGAAGAGGATGGAAAGATGAGGGCAGGTTCAGGCGGAGAGGGTAGTTAGAAGCATACACTCTTGTAAAGGGACGGGGACAAATTAGAGAGTAGAACAAGTTGGAGCAGGGCATAGTATGGAGGGAAATAGAGTCAATCTTTCACAATATATCCACTATTGAAATGTTTTGTGTAACTACACATGTACGACCTATATTGAATTCCTTATCTTCCCAGTAAGTGTGGGAGACAAGGGAAGAAGGGAAAGAATCTGGCATTTAAAGTTTTAAAATCAAATGTTTTTTCTTTTACAAATTATTATTATTATTTTTATTATTTACATGCAAATGGGAAATAAGATATATAGGCTCTGGGGTATGGAGATCCATCTTGTCCTACCAGAAAGTCAGAGGGGTGTGCAGGAGGATATAGGGGAGAAAAGATTGGGGGAAGTTGTATTCAGTGGGATTGCTATTTTTGGGTGGTGGGTAGGGGAAAGATGGGGTAAAAATTTATGAGTCAAAATCTTATGAAAATGAATGATGTAAATGAAAAATAAACACAAAATATAATTTTAAAAAACCTGGTGCATCCCAGATAGAACTCATCCTCTTCCCATGTAAATCTGCTCCTATTCCCATCGTCTTCCCAGTCACTCCAATAATCTTCAGCTATCCTGTTTCTTTCATCCCTGTGTTCAATTTCTAAATCTTGTCATTTCTTTCTTCATAGCAAATATCTCTTCTATCCTGCCTTACAATATAACTGACATGCTATATTTAGTTCAATCTCTCATTACTTGTTATAATTAATTGGTTTTCTTGACATTGGTTTCCCCTTTCTCCAATCCATACTTCCTTTTTTGTCAAAAACAATTTTTACTAGTATACAGGTTCAGACATGTCACTTTCCATCATAAAACAAAAAAATTTTAGCTCATTTTAGCCTTTAGGATAAATACCAAATCCTTAGCCTGGCATTCAAAGTCTTACAATTTCACTATAATCTGTCCATCTAACCTTATCTTACTTTACTTCCTTTCATGGAATCTCTGTTCCATACAAATCAGACTTGTAGGTATTCATTAACTTGACATTCAATTTTCTGTCTCTTTGTAGTTGCACAGGCTAGATCTCATGTCTGGAAATCACTGTATTCTCCTCTCTTAATGTCACAATCCTCTTTCAATATTCAGCTCAGATTTCTGAATGAAGGCTTTCCTGATTCCTGGTTGAAAGAGTCCTTTCTCTTTTACCACCTTCCTGGAGACCTTTGCTTAGTCCCAATTCTAACTTGTGTTTTACTTATATGTTTATGCTATGTCAACACTTCACTAAGTAGACTTTAAATTTATAGAGGAAGAGCTTGACATTTTTTTTGAAATTTTATCTTCCTTAGTTGTGTGCACAGCACCTTGCCCTTTTGTGCACCATAGTAACTTAATAAATATTTGCTGAATTTGGTGAATTTAAAAATCAAATAAAAGTCTTGGAAATGATGACATCCCTAATAAATAAAGAATCTTAGTTGAGACATTTAAAGTTCTTCACATTGTAGCTCCCATACTGCTTTTTCATTATTGAAGATTGACTTGTACTATGCATTCTATATTCTAGTCAAACAATTGACAATTTCCCCAAATCCAGAATTCTACCATCTAAGTCCATGCATTTCCACAAGCTGTCCTCCATATCTGGAATCTTACAATTCCTGGCTTGCTTTAAAGCTCAGCCTAAATGTCTCTTCCTACAGGAACCATTTCCTTGATTTTTCAAATTGTTGACAATCTGTCATTCCTATCCCCAATGGTTCCTTAAAGACAGGAATTTTCATTTTTGTCCTGGTAAATCCAAAGCCTAGCCCATGTGCACATACTTAACAAATGCACCAAATTAAATTGGATTGCCTGAGAAGGTGTTTTCTTTGTGCTGATGGCAAAGAGAAAAAAATGATTTCCAAAATATTTAAGGATAAATCGTGCTTTTCAATATTTAGAAAACTTTTATACATAATATATCAATAAAGTTAAAGAATGGTGGGTATAATTGAGATTAAGAATTAGGAGATGTCATTTCTTTTCACCTCAGTCACTAACTTGGTTTGTAATCTTGGACAAATTACTTCATTACATTGGATGCCAGGTTCCTTGCCTCTAAAATAAGGGAATTGGATTAGATGGTCTCTAACATTTCTTTCAGTGCTAAATGTCTGACATTATAAAGATACAAAGTACTAGATTGTGTGATAAAAAAAAATCACAGTACAGGGCATCACAAATGATTTTGTGAGTTTGAGTCAAGCTTGGGGAATCATCAGTACTAATGATTAGCAAAAACAGATTTAAAAATTGAAAAGAAAAAAAACAACAACTTTTGTTGACTAATGTTGTGCATTCAGAGCCATAAGCATTGGGATGAAAAGGTCTAGGTGTTGTTATATAAACCTATATTTGAAAATATACTTACAAGTGCATAAAAGATAATATGGCACATGTTTTGCTTTGGCCATAATTGTCTAGTCAGAAACCAGACACAGAAATCCCTGTGCTTTTAAAGGCAGTCTAAGAAATTAGGCAGTATTTAACTTAATTGACCTATTATGTAGTGAACAGGTATCAATCACACATACTGCAGCTTTCAGTTGGTAAGGAGCATACATTAACATTTGGTAATGGAAATGGAAAGTTCTGAGAAATGTAGAGAATGTTTAGATGAACCTTTTATAAGGGAGAGTGTAAGATTTATTTTTCTATTTAATGAAAGACATATATAATTATAAAATTTCATAAGTCATTCTTGTTTCTATACCTGACACATAGTAGGTATTGAATATATATTTCCTTCCTTTATCCTTTTCTTCTTTCTTTGTACCTTTTCCCTTGATTTCATTCTTTCCATTATACCTTTCTTTCTCCCTCCCACCCTTACTCTCTCACTTCCTTTCTGCCTGCCCCTCTTCCTTCCTTTTTCCTTCCTTTCCTTTCTTACTCCTTCCTTCCCTTTCTTCCTCCTTTCCTTCATCACCCTTCCTTCCTTTCTTCTTTCATTCCTTCCTCCTTTCCTTCCTTCCCTTGTAAAAACAACTATTTTATTTTATTTTTTACTAATTATATGTCACACGGCTGGGCAGGACTTTAGAAATCATCTAATTTATGCCATACCTGAACAATTGTCCCTACTCTGACGTACATCGCATGACTAATGATCATCCAGTTTTCCTTGAAGACTTATACTGAGACCCACTAACTCAACTAACATGAACATTCTTTTTCTAGATAACGGTAATTATCAGTATTTCTGTGCATCAGGCAAAATCTCCATCTCTAGACCTTGTACATGTAGTTTCTGTTTGATCTGAACAGAAGTGAACAGTGTTAGCTAGTTGCTACTTGACAGTAGCAGAAATGCAAATGTATCAGTAGACTATGTAAATTGATGTCAAATTCTTATTTCTTCTCATAGTTGCAGCAACAGAAATCCCATTTTTCTTCTTTTTAGCTCTTTTGACTAACCCATGACTAACTGTCTAGTGGCTCTGTCTGATCAAGTGAATTCTCAGTCATTGGTCCCATGTGAGAGACTTAAAGACTTACTTTTAGAATAGAGCAGAAAATATTAAAGTATAGACTTTCAGGTACATAAAGTTATATTTTTTTGGGGGGCTTATTAGTAGTTTTCAGGTCATTAAATAATACTGAGAAATCCTTACACTCTAGATAAGTTCAGGTATGGTATAAAAAAGAAAAAGATATCTATTCTAATAATGCAAATACTTTTCAAAAATTTAGCATTCAAATGATAGTGGAGTGAAATACTTGATTTTTTTCAATTACAAAAAAGTTGTAAATATTTTGTTCATCCCTTTTTATGCTACTTTTTATTATTGTAAAAGAGTTTGCCAATGCCCCCACATATATATATATACCCATGCATGTATATACATATATTTATATACATATATATAAGCATGTGAAAATATACACATCTGTATGTAAATATATATACATAGTGAGGACTTACTAACCATTTGTTGATTGTCTGTGTGGAGATCATACCTTTCTATTATGCAGTAAACTCTAAAAGTACATAGGCCACACCTTATAAATTTTGTATCTTCAGTAGCATCTAGGAGAGTGCTTAGCATGAGTACTTAAGAGTTTGTTAAATTAAATTAAATTGATTAATCTGCTATATTATAAAAGATCTTTGACAAACCACATGGGTTTGCATTAGTGTATTTGATATGCTTATTACTTGGAGATGTAATGAAGATATATAAGATATTTGGAACTTCCTTTAAACAATTGGCAAGAAAGTCACCCCAAAATAATTGACCTTCGTGTAATATGATATATATGTACACATGTGCATGCACACCTTTATTAAGTGCTTTCTATACATCAGATACTGAGTTATGTACTGAGGAAACAAAGGAAAAAATACAAAGAGTCCTTACTCTTGAGGAACTTAAATACTTATGAGGAAAATGACAGATGTAGCATGACATCACAGTATATGTTAAAAGTATCAGAGACAAATAAAGTAGCATGTAAAATTCAAACCAGTAGAGACCTAAGGAGAGTTCATGAAGGTTATGTCATTTGAGTTGTACCTTAACAGATTAACAGGAACGCAATATGCAAGGTTTCAAGGAAAATTTTGGGTGACATAAAAACAAATTATCCATATAAATCTATTTAAAATGAACAAAATTTTATGTTAGTAATTCAATGCAAAAGAGAAGTTTATATGTGAAGATCTAGTAAAAATAGAAAGTTAGACACTCAGGTTAGACAACAGAAAAATCATTTGGATGAGGCATCAGAAACTTGAATTTATTATTTCTATTACATGTCCTTAGGCATGCTCCTTAATCTTTGCTAACTGTTTTCTCTTTCTGCATAATTAAGGGCTTGGGGTAGAAGACCTGCTTCCACTTTATCTAACTCTTGCTAACCAGGTACTAAGAGCAGTTGTTCCTGAACTACTAAAGGACTGAAAGTACCTATCAAAGCCCTCTAAATGTTGAACCCTCTAATTATTGCTTCCAATGGATGCTAAATAATTTCTGATTATGTTAATTCAGTTTATTGATGGTGATTCAGTGGAGACATATATATGTCTCTATTCACTGTGACACCTAGCCACCCCTACAATGTCTCCATTGTATCAAAGGCGGAAATATGAAATTGAACATTGATACCCCACTTTATTTTGTATTATTTTTAAATTATTCATTGTGAATGTATCTAATAAATGGAATCAACATTTTTGGATCAAAGTTAGATATAATAACATAGGCATTAGTCGTAAAATTTTTAAGAGTTTAACTTCTGTCTTTCTATGGGCTTAAGTCTGACCACAAAGACTCTAAATCTGTGAGCTTTTTGCTGAACAGGGAAGGGAGAAGAGGGAAAGGGAAGGTATTTTGTCTAGCACTGGGTCACTCTGGCTTTAAGTGGTACGTGATTTTCCAAAGGGTGTTGGTCAACTCTGAGTTTTCTCTATTCCGGTGATGGTCCTAGACATCTTGTTTTTGAGTCAGGCCAAACATAAACCCACCTTTCATTTCCACTGTAAGCCAATCACAGTCTTAGTTTAGTTTGCATCTCTGGTACCCTTTATAGCCAACTGTATAAAAGAATGATTCTTCCTGTAAGAAGGTTCCTTGACTACCAGGGAGTCTTGGATCCATTATATCAGCAATTGATATTATGTTAACTACTTCTGTGCTTGCCATTGCACCAACCTAGCTAATTAATTGTATGCTTCAGTTTTCCTTATCACAGATTATTATTATGGTATAGGGCTATTGAAAGGGGATTTCTTTGAGATGTTTTATGAAATGAATGCTGGATTTGGAGTTCTAAGACTTAAATTCAAATCCTACCTCTTTTTCTTGTGTGACCTTGGGCTAATTACATTACCCTCGAAGTTTTAATTTCTTTTTTTGGCAAAATGATGGTTTCGGCTTGATCCTACTTAAGGTCATTTTTATGGTTGTAAATCTATGATACTATGAGTGTGACATTATATGAGTTATTTAGTATACAGTGTATAATCAAAATGTTTTCAACACCATTACACTACCCTTTGACCCAAAACATAACTGATCTGGGCTGCTCATATATGTATGGAGAACTTATGTCTAAGGCAAAAACAAAGGCCTTTTCTTTTAGGCATATTAAATTGGATATATATTTGCTTTTTGGAGGGAAGTTTGGGTTAAGTGACTTGCCCAAAGTCACACGGCTAGTTTTTTTGTGTGTGTCAAGTGTCTGAGTCCGGATTTGAACTCTGGTCCTCCTGACTCCAGGGCCAGTACTCTATTCACTGCGCCACCTAGCCACCCCTAGGCATATTAAATTGGTCAAGTTACTTCAGGTCATAACTTCTGCTACTGTTAAGGATATTAGACATAAATGATATTACCCATCACAACCCATATTTCCAAAACATAACTCATGATCTTTCCCCCTGAAACTTCACCCCCTTCCTAACTTTCCTATGATTCTAGAGAGTGATACTCAGGCTCACAACCCAAGTCATCTGTGACTTCTTGCCATGGCTTGCAGATTACACCTTTGCAACTTCTCTCAAATATGACCCCTCCTCTTCTCTGAATGCCACCACTTAACACCTCACACCTTGAGCATGGCAATAGCCTACTGTGGGAGGGAGGAGTCTTCCTGCCTCAATCCTTTCCTCATTCCATTCCACCACTAAAGAGATTTTCCTAAAGCACAAGTCTGAGCATGTCAGCCCTCCCCACACTCAATAATCTCCAGTGGCTTTCTATTGCCTCCAAGATTAAATATAAATGTCCTCTGCTTGACATTCAAAGTCTTCCATAACCTAGCTCCCACCTGTTTTTTCTAGTGTTCTCAGACCTTATTCCTTGACAGGTACTCATTGATCCAATGACTCTGGTCTCCTTGCTGTCACAAGACATTCTATTTCTCAGTTCTAAGCATTTTCTCTGATTATCCTCCATGCCAGGAATTCTCTCCCTTATCATTTCTGCCTCCTTGCTTTTCCTAACTTCCTTCAGTTCCCAGCTAAAATCTAACTTCCTACAGGCAGTCTTTCCCAATGCTGTTCCTCTTAATTCTATTTTCCCTCAGTTAATTATTTCCTATTTATCTGTATATAACACATTTGCATATACTTGTCTATATGCTGTCTCCCTCATCAGATTATGACCTCCTTCAAGGCAAGAATAGTCTTTTGCTTCATTTTGTAGCCCCAGTGCTTAGCACAGTGCTTGACACATGGAGGGTGCTTAATAATGTTGATTGATTTTCTTAAGAATAAACTAGAGTCAAACTTCTTGAAGTTTCTCCGGTGGAGACACCTAGATTGTGCTGTGGCTGCAGAACTTGGTCTGGAGTTAGGGACACAAGTTCATACTTGGTATTAGACAGTTGCTAACTGTGTGATGCTGGATAAGTCACTTAACCTCTGCCTCAATTTTCTCTAATGTAAAATGGGGATAATAACACCTCCTAATTTTCATTGGGGTTGTGAGCATCAAATGATATTTGTAATATTCATTAAACACTTAGCACAGTGCCTAGCTTTTAGTAGGTGCTTAAAAATGGCTTATTTCCATTTTCCCCAAGGGGTTCATTTTCTTCATTAAAAGATTAAAAATTCTGCTTTTAAACTAGAAACAAGAGTTAATTAATCTTTTGACATATCTTCATCTCTCCAATATGACTAGAGTATACATGGGTGTGTCTGGAAAAATTAGATTTATAAGACACAGATAAGATGATTCTCTAACATGAAATACTTAGCATACAAAGAACAAATTTCTTCATACATACTGTTTTGTCCTTTTCACCCTATTGGCAAATAGTAGTGTGATAGTGTTTTCAAAAATGGCAAACTGAGGCTCAATAACATTCTAAAACTGACTTAACATGATCAGTAGCAATAGAGAATAATAATGACTTGTACAAATTATAATGGATACCATACCTTTTGGTATATGCTCTGAAACTGTTGTCAAAGTCACCAAATTAAAGTCTTGTGTGCAAAGATTTTCATGGGACCATTATATGTGTATATCTCTATCTCTATCTCTATCTCTATCTATTTCTATACCTACATCTATATCTACATCTATATGTCAATATAGATTTTAATGTTTTTTATATTTTTATATATTCCCCCAAAAGGAAAAAAATGGAAGCAATTTAAATGTTTAGCAATAAGGAAGTGTTTAAATAAATTATAAAATATCAATGTACAAGAAAACTACAATGCAATTATAACCAAAAGTTTTGAGGTATAGAGAAAAAATCTGAGAGGTTTATGAAAATAATACAAAGCACAAAAAGCCAGACCAGTCATTACATATTTATTATGCACCTACTATGTAACAGGCCCTGTGCTAACAACCAGGATAATGTAGTACACACGAACTTCTGACAAAAGATGATGAATCTTGATGAGGACTTAGAGGAAGTGACTGAAAAATAATGAATATTTTATGCATCAAAACTGATTATTTAAATATTGGCAGTTACTATAACAAGTTTAGTTGGTTGTACTGAAACTCATTTTTTTTTTTTACTCAAAGGTTTAAAAATCAATGGAGCAACCGAAGAAATAATCAATGAGCAAATAACTCATCAGACTCAAGCATAGGAACGTAAAAGCACAGTCAGGACATTTACTACTTAGTAAACAAGATATAAATGGAATCCAAAACATCAGAATTTGGATTGTTATGATTGAGAACATAATTAATATATGTTTAAAAATAGTAACAACTTGCCATCACACTAAAAAATAAATCAACCTATTTCTTCACCTGCTATTCATTTCCTTGTTTTTAAACTACCTTTGGATGTATATATAGAAGGGACTTATTTTCATAATTTCAACAAATCATTAAGTACCTACTGTGGGTAAAGTGGTCTCCTAGGCACCGGCAATACAGACAAAAAGGAAAAATCTCTGCCCTCAAAGAACTTGAAATCCATCCAGGAAAACAACTTGTTCACACATAAGTAAATACTGAATATATGAACAATTCATATGAGGATACATTCACAATTGTTTAAAGGGTAGAAATCCTATGATGAGGAGTGAGTACCTTTCAGAAAGGGGGGACAAAGACATTGAAACAGGACAGAAAGGGTCAGGCGTGAAGAGAAAGAAGGTCAGGTTAGGCAGCATGTAGAGTATATAAAAGGGTGTCATTTCTTTATAAGATTGAAATAGGATTTTGCTATTATCGAAAATTAATGTGGGACAGAAAATATTTTCCCCAAGCAGCCAACTTCTTCCCCAAATGTATATTTTAAGTTAATTCTATTCTAATTTTTTTTCAAATTTTGTTGTTCTTGTTCAGTTGTCTCAGTCGTGCATGACTCTTCATGGTTTTCTTGGTGAATAGGGTTTTCTTGGTGAAGATACTGCCATTTCCTTTTGCAGCTCATTTTAGAGATGAGGAAACTGAGGTAAACCGTATTAAGTGACTTGCCCAGAGTCACACAACTAGTCTGAGGCCAGATTTGAAGTCATGAAGGTGAGCATTCCTGACTCTAGACCTGGAACTCTATTCAATGCACAACCTATATGTCCTGTGGCTCTATAAGAAGACATTAAAATAAGTTGCTCAACATAAAAAATGAGCTTCATATCTGCCAAATGTGATGATTGTTTAGCAGGAACGAAGTTAGGGAGTCTTGGCAGGGCTAAAAGATTATGCATATCAGGAGTAGTCTAATTGTGAAAATATGACCAAGATGGTGTTTAGGTAAAAAGAACCAGTTTAGAGAAACTAAGTAGGAGAAAAAATTCATGATTTGAATTGAGTTGGGAGGTATTACTGAAAGGAGTTTCTCAACTGATCAGAGACAAGGTTAGTGGCAAAACATTTGTGGCAAAAGTTCTCTTGTGATGTAATAGTTATTGAATGAATTTGTTCAGGCAGTCAGAAGAGCTCTGGAGAAGAGAAATGTGAAAAGGGAATTCTGGGTAGCATTCAACATATGAGAGAAACTGTGAGGGGTGGGAAGTACAAAGTGGCTTTGGAGTGACCAATTTATGGTATGTTTGGGACCAAGCTCAGATGGAGTGAGTAACACACTCACAGACCACATATTCTAGTGGATCTAAAATCAGGCGGCTCTTTGGGTATATGGGTGGGAAGGGAGGAAGGGAGAGAATTTAGAATTCAAAGTTTAAAAAAAGAATGTTAAAAATTAAACCTGGGAAAAATAAAATACCAAATAATTTTTTAAAAAGAAAAATAAATAAAATCAGGAGATACAGGTTCAAATGACACTAACTACCTGTCTGACTACTGGCAAGTCAATTAACCACTCAGCTTTAATTTCCTCTTCTATAAAAAAGAGAACAGTAATCCTTCTGCTACATTTTACACAGGGTGGCTACAAGAAAAAGTGCTTTATTAATCATTAAGTGCTATATAAATGTATTATTATTATCAGTAGTAAATTTTAAGCATTAGCCACTTTTCATCATTATTTTATGTCATATTAATAATATAATAACAATGTAGAAGAATTAAAATTTAATAATAATAATCACTGAGAAAAGATTAAGCCACTCATCCTTTGAATGAAATACAGAGTAATACCATAGAAAAGCTTGGTCAGGGGGTTTGGTGGAAACAAGTGATACAGATACAAGTCTGTATGCTTGTAACTTCTCTGCTTTTATGTTTTCAGGGTCCTAAGATATGTTCGTATGCTAATAAAAGAGCTTGTGCAGGGCAGAGTCAAGACAGCAGCTTAGAAGCAGAAAAACACCATGAGCTCCCCCCATAACCACCTAAAATACCTATAAAATATGACTCTAAACAAACTTTAGAGCTATAGAACCCACAAAGTGACAGAGAAAAACAAATCTCCCACTGAAGTCAGCCTGTCAGGCTGGCAGGGTTCATCACACCCAGTTCATCACTGGGAGCCAAGCCCAGCCCACCTGAGCCTGTGGGTTTGATCAGCCTCACCTGGAGGGACTCTGTGGGAGTGGATCATCAAAAGCAGTGGCCCTTTCCAGAATTATCAACCCATAAATGCCAAAGGCAAAGTAAAAGGTCAGTGTGGTATTTGGGAACAGAGGGACCAAGGATATGGTCTAGTCTTTTCCCCTGGAAGGGAGAAGCAGCTCAGGCACATGGGGCCGTACAAGCACCTTCACATGGATGCTTCAGAGTTCCTGGACTGTAGATCATAGGGGGACCAAGCGACCATTCTGAGGGGGTAATCACTCTTCTTTAATATTCTTGGATCTGGAATGATGTCTTGGGTGGAGGTCCTGGAATGTGTAACCAGGTGCCAGGGCCAGTGAAGCCTTCAGAGAGGGCATCTGACTAATAGCTCTGGCAGCTATAAAAACCCCAGTGATCTCGGACAAAGATCTCTTCTCTGGAAGTAGAGTTCCACTGGGGCAAAAAGCTCAAAAATCAAATAATTGAGTGGCAATATGAACAAGCAAAGGAAGCAAAGCAAGCACAGCCATCCAAGTTCAGATTCCATTTTTGGAGACAAAAAGGATCAAAGTATGGAACAGCAGGAAGACAACATAGTCAGAACTCCTGCACCAAAAGATTCCAAGAAAAATATGAACTGGTTACAGGCTATAGGGGAGCTTAGGAAGGATTTTGAAAACAAAATAAGAGAAGGGGAGGAAAAATTGGGAAGAAAACTGAGAATGATGCAAGAAAATCATGAAAAGAGAGTCAACAACCTGACAGAAGAAAATAACACCTTTAAAATGAGACTAACTCAAATGGCAAAAGAGGCTCAAAAAGCCAATGAGAAGAATGCCTTAAAAAGTCAAATTTGCCAAATGAAGAAAGAATATCAAAAGCTCACTGAGGAGAATAATTCTTTCAGAATTATATTGGAGCAAATGTAAGTGAATGACGATATGAGAAATCAAGATAGCATTAAACAGATCCAAACAAATGAAAAAATTGAAAGCAATGTGTACTGTCTCATTGGAAAAACCAATGTGACCTGGAAAATAGATTCAGGAGATATCATTTAAAAATTATTGGACTATCTGAAAGCCATGATGAAAAAAAGAACCTAGAAGTCATTGTTCAAGAAATTCTCAAGGAAAATTGCCCTGATGTTCTAGAACCAGAGGGCAAAATAGAGGTTGAAAGAATTCACTGATTACCTCTTGAAAAAGATCCCAAAAACAAAACTTCTAGGAATATTATAGCCAGGTTATAGAATTTCTAGACAGAGGAGAAAATATTACAAGCAGCCAAGAAGAAACAACTTGATTATTGTGGATACACAATAATGATAACACAATATCTGGCAACTTCTACAGAGGGAACAAAGGGCTTGGAATATGATATTTTGGAGGTAAAAGGAGGTGGGATTAAAATCAAGAATCACCTGCCCAGCAAAGCTGAATACAATGTTTTATGAGGAAATATGGTCATTCAATGAAAAAAGAGGACTTTCAAGCTTTCTTGATGAAAAAACAAGAGTTGAATAGAAAATTTGGCATTCAGATACAAGAAGCAAGTGAAGCATAAGAAGGTAAACATGGAAAAGAAACCATAAGGGACTTATCAAAGTAGAACTATTTACATTCTTACATGCAATAATTGTAATTGTAAATTATGAAATTTTTCTCATTATGACGATAGGTGAAGGGAATATAAATGTTTATGTACGTATACATACATATATATGTTTATATAGGAGGGTATATGGGCATATGAAAATATGTGAGTGTGTGTATATATGTGTACAGGTATACACAGACAGAGGGCACAGGATCAATTGAATAGGAAGGGATGATACTTAAAAGGTGAAATTGAGATGTGAGAGAGGAATATAATGAGAGGAGATGGGGAAAGAGAATGGGGTAAATTTTCCATGTAGA
Organism: Pseudocheirus occidentalis; assembly: GCA_028646575.1. Lineage (NCBI taxonomy): Eukaryota > Metazoa > Chordata > Mammalia > Diprotodontia > Pseudocheiridae > Pseudocheirus > Pseudocheirus occidentalis. The sequence goes on from CM053594.1 coordinate 305,888,770, forward strand.
AGAGGCAAGGGAAAACTGTTACAATGGAGGGGAAGAACAGGGAGGCAAAAGGGAATGGGTCAACCTTACTCTCACTGAATTTGGCTTCAGGAGGGAATGACATACACACTAAATAGGATATCTTGCCCTACAGGAGAGTAGGGGGAGGGGATGAGAAGGGGGATGACAGAGGGGAGAGCAGGTTAGGAATGGAGGGTAGCTAGAAGCACACACTCTTGAAAAGGGACAAGGTCAATGTAGAAAATAGAACAAGTGGGAGGCTGGATAGGTTGGAGGGAAATATATTCAGTTTTTCATAATATCCCCACTATGGTAATGTTTTGTGTAGCTACACTCATACAACCTATATTTGAATTACTTATCTCCCCAGTAAGGGTGGGTGATGAGGGAGGAAGGGAAAAAATCTGGAATTCAAAGTTTTAAAATCAAATGTTTAAAAAACATTTTACATGCAACTTGAAAATAAGATATACGGGCACTGGGGTAAGGAGATTCATCTTGCCCCACCAGAAAGTGGGAGGAGGAATTGCCAGAGGATATAGGAGAGAGCAGTCTGGGGAGGGGGGTATACAGTGGGATCATGGTTTGGGGATGGTGCGTAGGGGAAAGATGGGGAGAAAATTTGTAACTCAAAATCTTGTTAAAATGAATAATGTAAACTAAAAATAAACATAAAATTTAATTTTAAAAAAGTTTATTCATCTTTAATTTTTGACGGAGCTTATGCAAAAAAAATATCTGAGTAAGAAAGCTAGAGAAAAAAGGGGAAGATTCTACTCTCAAAAGCTTTTTATCTTCATAGGACAAGATGCCAAACCTATTTCTCCTCCTGCATGGTGCTCACATCCAACCCCGGTCTTCTGACAGGCAAAATATCTTTGTATCTACCACAACCCAGTCCTGTCATGCTGCTACCAAGGCATCTTCATGACATTTCCCTCCTGCTTGTACTCTCTTTCTACCCCCATTCTTTGTATCTCTAACTCTGGAACAGTAAATTAACACTCCAATTACTGGAAACACATGACAATTGTCTATGTCTACTTCTAGTCCATCCCTGGGATTTCCTTGACCAAGAGAATTCTCAAATTACTTCCATTCTAGGGGGGAAATAAAACAGGGAATGATTTACTAAGAAGAGTGTGTGTGGGTATGTTTGGGTATGAGTGTGATGAATGCTCAACATGGTGTCAGACACGTAGTAAACAATAAATGTCTTCTATTCACTTATCCATTCACAAGTATACATTGAGCTTGGCAAATAGGTTAAGCCAATATAAGTCTGCTTTACTAGATGATACCACAAAGCTTTGCTTTGACTCACCAGCAAGCTTTCCTCTTGGAGAATATCGAATGAATTTAGTCAGTTATATCACTACTCAATCTTGGTTAGAAGATAAATGGCAGTATACATAAATTTCTCAAAACAGTAGAATAAGTTGCTAGTTCTTTGTACTAAAGAGATGTCACTTTCCTGTTTTGCTTTTTTATTGAATGCAAGTGAGGTGTTTTCTATTACTAATCACACCTGTGACCCAAAGAGTAATTCCTCCTGTGACTGTTCATTAACAACAGATTCTCTGAAGGTCTGATAAAAGCAGTGCTATTAAATGTGGTTAATCCTTTATTCTTGAAGGGTTTTTATCAAAGAATTGTGTTCTTATGCTCCACCCTGTTTAAGACAATTAGAATCAAAACTAGAAAAAACAATGACACTCAAAGTAATTTTCATTATGTAAAAGGTTAAGAATATTGGAATGATGGCTAGTTATCTTCAGATACTGTACAGTGAGGCAGACAATCTCTCAGGATATTAAGAAGTGAAAGATGTCAAATTTGGTTCTTTTTCCTTCATGTCTCTCACATTTCCCCTTTCATCTACTCATGCAGCCATTAGACTTTTACAGGGCATCTCTTCCTCTGACCTAGACTATTTTAGAAGCCTCTAGTATCTCATGGCTGCAATCCATTCTCCACCCAGCTGTCAAAGGTATTTTCTAAAAGCACAGCTCTGACCATCACCTGCATGTGCAGTGAAATCCAGTGACTTCCTAATGTTTATCATTTTGAGCTCTTCATAATAGGGCACTTCATTTCTTTCCAGGCTTCTTATAATCTGCTCAGGCAGGCAACCAATAAGGAGTCAATCAATAAACATTTATTGAGTGCTTATTGTTTGCTAGTCACTGCGCTAAGAGTTGGAGATTCAAAGAAAAGCAAAAGACAGTTCCTGTGTTCAAGCAGCCCATGGTCTAATGAGGGAAGACAACATGCAAACAACTAGATAGATAGATAGATAGATAGATAGATAGATAGATAGATAGACAGACAGACAGATAAACAGAGACAGATAGATATCTATATCGAGAGAGAGAGAGAGAGAGAGAGAGAGAGAGAGAGAAAATGAGAGAGAGAGAAGACCTATATGTGGGCTAAATTGAAAATAATAAATAGGGAGAAGGATCTAAAATTAAGCAGGATTTGGAAAGGCTTCCTCTAGGAGGTGGGATTATAGCTGGGATTCGAAGAAAGAGGGGGTCAGGGAAGGAACGTGTAAGAAGGCAGAAAAGTGCATGTGTAGTGGGGGAGGGGAGCCTAGATTATAAAGGGCTTTAAATGCCAAAGAGAGAATTTTATATTTGATCATGGAAGTCACAGAGACTAAGGTGGCATTTATTTAGTAGAGGGGGTGACACAGACACACTATTTTAGGAATATCAGTTTGAAAACTGAGTGAAGGATGGATTAGAGAGGGGAGAGATTTGTTGCAGAGGCACCAACTAGCAGACTTGTGTGATGGTGCCTTCTCCTCACCACTCTATAATCAAGCCAAACTGATTGACTTGCTGCTCCTCACACACAGCAGAGCCCATCTTTCATCTCTGTGATTTTGTACAGGTTGTCCTCCAAGTCTCGGAAGTTCTCCCCACTCATTCCCACCTCTTTTAATCCCTAGCTGCCTTCATGCCTCAGTTCAAATGTCATTTTGGGCAGAAGGAATAACTTTCCCAGGCCCCATGGATACTGGATCCTCTGCTGCTGCCTTCCAACTACTCTGCATGTATCTTCTATGTAACCATTTATTTATATGTAGTATCATATGGGCTCCTTAAAGGCATAGACTACTTTTGCCTTTCTTTTTCCCCTCAGTGCTTAACACAGTGCCTGGCATACAGTAACTGCTTAATAATTACATAATAGATTTTTATTAATGAACTATAGCTTATTAATTTTAAAAAAGATTTTCAGGCAATATTACATTGATAAACATTTCTGAGGCTCCAAAGTAAATGCCTAAAATATGAACTAGTATTTCATACAAAGGTGAAATCTATAAAATTCCATGCAAATAAGATGCCTTTCATTAAAAAAAAACTTCTGACATTTCAACATAGGTACAGATAGTTCATTGATGAAATATTGGAGGGGGAGGCATTTGAGGGACACCAGTGCTTTCATGCCCTTACAAGAGGTTGGTTTATTAGATCTACAGCTATTGTCATAGAAGTCTAATATAACTACAGATTAGTTTTTAAGTACTGGGACAATTTGGCTCAAATAGGTAAATAATAAAAAGGAATTCAATTTAGCCTCCCAGAAAATCCTTTCTTAAAAGGATGATGGGTTTAGAAAACTAGTACAGTCTCCTTTTTCTTTGGCACTAAGAGAGCTCTTCATTACTCCATAGAATCATTCAGGCCACTAGGGCAGTTAACCCTGGGAATGAGGCTCAAGTGACTGGAAGGAGTTGATGCAAGTTAAGGATCTGATGCATCAATGGCCTGAAAATGTGAATTTACAGCAGAAGAAATGAAGAATCACATAATATCAGATCAGTTTCTCCCATTGCCCCAAAGTGTTTAGGGAGGTGCATTGACTTTTTTTGAGCCTCTTGGGTGCTTATTATCACATTCCTGCTGCAGGGAACAGAAAGAACTCATGTGTTTCTCCATATAGGCTCAACTTACTACCAGAAAGTTCTTAAGACACTGGGGAGTTGGGGACACTGGGTTTGCTGTATTTTAATACTGTACTATGCAGTGATAATGGAAACATCCATTCTAAATTACAAACAATGCTTTTTAAAGCTGTGTTTAGCAGGATTTACTTAAATTAGTTATATTTTCATAAATTTACATTTCAGTTTAAGCAATGCCCTATTTTGAGCAAATTAAAAAAGATAATTTTCATGATATATTTTTTAAAATCCCTTGATATTTGCTCTTAGAAACAAATTCTTTTCCCCTAGATTCTAGGGAAAATATGAGTAGGGGGAAGATATTTTAAAATTGTTTCCATTTGTCAACATGAATTTTTAGTTAATTATCCCTTCTTTAGTTGCTTTAGAATATATTGACACTGCCAACTAAATAGTACAGCAATTTTAGGGGATTTTTTTTAGAAGTCTACATCAGATGGTCTCAAGACACGTACAAAAAAAAGTTACCTAAAAGTATAATTCAAGTAAAAGAAAGCAGTATCACAAACTAACACAAAGAAAGTAGCTAACAATAAGAAGCTTCTTGCCGTTGGATTCCTCATTCCTTATCCCAAACAAGGGTATGTATATACATAACATGTGCATATACATATATACATATATCTATATCTATGGTGCTAGATAGATTGATCAATAGATAGATAGATACATAGATAGATAGGTAGGTAGATATTAACCTGGGTTCAAATACTACCTTTGATACTGATCAGCTATATGACTTTGGGAAAGTCACTGCTTTTTTTCTCAGTTTCCTCATCTGTAAAATTGAGAAAATGCTAGACTCTACCTCAAAAGGCTATTGTAAGAATCAAATAAAAGAACACACATAAAATGTTCTGCAAAACTTCAAGTCCAGGAAATATACATCTTATTTTTTTAAATGAAAAAAATTCCAAAGAACATAATCGTATAATAAATAGCATTGTGAACTCTATTATTTTAATAAGAATATGGTAAAAAAAAAAGTCTTCAGTCCCATAACCCTTACTCATCTATAATTGTACATTGACTTTGGAGGGAGATAATAAGATATTACCTTATGACTTACTAAGCAGCAAGTTTCAACGAAATAATTCAAAGTTTCTAAAGGGTAATAAGGATTTTAAGGATCCTTATCATTCAAGATTTGGGCTTGTTAATATAATTTAGCTCCAGCTACCACAAACACATGATCTCTATAACATATAACATATAAACCTGAAATCAGAAAGTTGGTTTGTTTTCAATGCAAAGCTAGTTTGCATAGACATGAAAACTGCTTATTTGCATTTGAAAATAGTGTTTCTGAAGCAGCTATCTTTCATGCATACAATGCTTTACTGGGGATAAAAGCACTATTTTTTGTTGTTGTTTCTAATTCTACATATTCCATGGAGTTGGAAGGGAAGGCATAGTTGTTTGCTGGCCAATTCTATCTGTAAAATCACAATTTAGAGGTTCCTCTATCCTCCAAAAGTACTTTGTTTATATTTTATCTTTTATATGTCATTTTCCTCTCAATACAAAGGTTCCATAAGGGTTGGGACAGTTTCAATTTTGTCTTTCTACCCCTGAAGCTTACAGAAGACTCTAGCACATAATAGGTACTTAATTAATGCTTTCTGAATTGAATTAAAACTGAAATTTAAAGTTTGAACCCATAATTAGTGGTTTATAGAAATAAAAAAGATTGATTTTTTAAAGTGTCAGATCAGTGAAAATTAAATTGTACCTTATGACACATGAAGTTGGTAATTTCCTGGCACCATATCACATACCTGTGCATAGATAATTAAATGACCAGAATTGCTAAGTTACATATTTGACTTTTTAGCAATGGTTCAGAAACAGAAAGGGGGAAAAGAAATGAATTTCCATTGTTTCTTTTTAAACTTTCAAAAATAAAATATGATTGGTCATTAACAAGCCATAAATTATTAAGAAAACATAAAAAAATAAGAATACCACAGGTAAGAACATGATCCATTTCTGTAAAAGCTGATTAGCCCTGGGGTGGCTAGGTGGTGCAGTGAATAGAGCACCAGCCCTGGAGTCAGGAGGACCTGAGTTCAAATCCTGCCTCAGACACTTAACACAAAAACTAGCCATGTGACCTTCCCCAAATGCCCTCCAAAAAGCAAAAAAAAAAGTTCATTAGCACCAACTAATCTTTTAAAAGCAATATGGCTCACTGAATGAATGAACAAACAAATTATATTCCAAACTGGGTTCTATTCTTCTACATAAGAATTTTAAAATGAAGTTAAACAGACGTATTTTGAAACAAAACTGAGTTAAAATTTGGTCAACTCTCTTAGTCGGCTTATCATACTCACCTACTTAAGGAATGAAAGATTTTATTATAAATAAGATAAAGTTTTTTATTTAATAATAAAAAGATACTCTAGTATCACTTGATGGCTAGTGTGATTATTTTTATGGGTATTAAAACATTCTGTGTTTTTTTTTCTTTTGCCAAGTTGTATAAAGAAAGGGCCAAAACTCTATTCCAAGAAATAGTTAACAAAATATATAAGAACAGTTATATGTTCAAAAGCAGAGGAGTTATGGATGCCATTCTGATTTCTGCTTTCAAACAAGGAACCAACTAGGCATAATGTCTTGTGGGGAAATGGTTTATTACATAGGTTCAGGGGTGGGGGAAGTGCTGTACTATTTAATTCAAACTGTATATGATTAATGTTATCCACACCCAGAATATCACACAGCCCCAGTAACTCTAGAATGCTGGAGATGGCTAAAAATTTCTTTTACTTCCCCCAGGTCCCAAACCCACCCAAAGCACCCTTCTTTAGGGTTACCACACCCAAGACTTGTGACAGGTCAACCTATGTTTTAGCTTACTATGGTGATTCCACTGGGCACTTTTGTCTAAAATCTATATAATACATACCCTCCAGAGCTTGTGAGAGAGGGAGCACACCTCCTTTCCTGCTCACTCTTCTCTATCAAATGTTCTAACAAATGTCTTTCTAAAACCATTTCACATTTTGTGGTCTGTTTTCATGAACTATACCCCACAGTGGAATATTCCTCTGAATTCCAGGATATATCAGAATGTCTGCTGAAATGAATAGGACTTTCTCTTATCTGGTCAAATATTGCTAAAATTTGAATGTAAAGTATTAGATCCAATATGATGCCAAATGTGTGCTAAGTAAGTACTGACTGAACAATCTATTTAAAAAAAATACACTTAAGATATTAAATCAGTGTGAAAGTCCTTACCCTTACTTAGTATTTATGTCTCCAGAATGCACTAACAATAGCCTTCATATCAATGTATGAGACCACACTTAAATGTGTGCTCCTCTATACTGCACCTGACAACGTCCATTTTTAATAATAGATGTACTATTGTTTCATCAAAGGTCAGGCTATGTATATTATTCAATATTTCTCACTGAATCATACTAAAGACAGCTATGCATATTCAGTGCAGATTTATAACAGAATGATAGTTATCCAGGTAAGGAAGAAGCATCTCAAACTAATTACCTTCTCTTGATATTGTCTCCGGGAGGAATCCAGAGATTGTATTAATGCAGTGGCATGGCCGACAAACATGGCGTAACAGGTTGCCCCTACAATCATACTCAACATGGTGATCCACAGATCTGACATGCTGACTGGAGCTTGGGCTCCATAGCCAATGCATAGCATGTGGCTCATAGCTTTGAAGAGTGCATAGGAGTATTGTTTTCCCCAGGAGTCATTCTGTAAGGAAAAAAAAGAGAGAGGGAAAGAGAGAGAGAGAGAAAAGAGAAAACATGGCTGAGATAGCAAGAAGGAAGAAGGAAAAATCTATTATACATAAAATGAAACATTCTAAATGACTTGGTCTGTTGTACAACCTTGTGATGGTATATACTATACCATGCATTCACTTTTTCACTAAATGACTACTCATGTTTATTAGATTTTGATTAACATAGCAAGAAGGAAAAAACTCACATTCATTTCATAACTATTTCTAAATAAGCTGAAAAAGAAAATTAGTTTTATTAAGTCATTGACATTTCTTTGAATCATCAAGAAAACTGTTTGAATAAATAATACCCCTGGGATTTTAAACAATGCTTAATAATTTATTCAAGGGCAGTTAGGTAATATGGTATTTAGAGTGCTTGGCCTTAAGTCTGGAAGATTCATCTTCCTGAATTCAGATCTGGGCTCAGAGACTTAATACTCTAGTATCTCTGCCAATACATCCCCAAATAGGGTCACAGAGAGTCAGAGAAGACTGAAAAATGGGTGAATAATAAACAATAATTGGTTTGTTGTTGATGAGGCATTTTTTAGTCATATCTGACTCTTCATGACCCCATTTGGGGATTTTCTTAGCAAAGAAACTAAATTGATTTGTTATTTCCTTCTCCAGCTCATTTTATAGATGAGGAAACTGACAAATGAGGTTAAATCACTTCCCTGTCCGGTGTTCAATATTGAACTATGCTAAATTTCTGCCTCTGATACATATTAGATGTGCAATCCTGCACAAATTGCA
>CM053594.1:305897776-305918571 GCA_028646575.1 Pseudocheirus occidentalis
TGACCCAAAAAGATAACCCTCACTTGAATAAAAAACCACTAACAGAAAGGGAAAAAAAAATCAAGGCCATAGTCAAGGTATAAGACTGCCTGATGAAAAATTTTAGTCTTGGAAACAAATGTAAGTCAATACTCTCAGATACATTTCAAAATGTTATTTTTAGGTCAACCGGGAACAGAGTAAAACAGGAAGAAAATAAGGGTATGAATAAAAAGACAGTTGCATAAATCTATGTAAGTTGGAGGAATTAAATCCACTTATTAATTAACAATACAAAGAATAACCCTACTTTTAGCCCAAAAAGGTATGTTAGTCATTATGTGATATTTTTGGATGAATTGGTAAAATACTAATGTGAATATGGAAATAAATCCAAACACCATATTCATCCATTTGATCATTCTTTTAACCATTTAGCAATTATTTATTAAAGAATTACCTACTATGTTTCAAGAAAAAGAAGCATCATGGGAATGTAGGCACATCGTTGCTCATTTCTTTCTTTGTTACAATGAACATAATTATGCAAAAGTATCTAATAGCTATTATATTTAATATTCTAAAGGAATCATTAGATAGTGGAAAGAGAGCTGACTTCAGAGTCAGGAAAATCTGGATTCAAGTTTCATTTCTGTCCCATATTGACTGGGAGACAAGTGGACAACTTTCAGCCTTTCCCACTCCCTCGAAATGCTCTAAGACAATGCTGTCAATTTACATTGGTGTGATGAGTTTGCTTTCTGGAGAGACTTCCATTAAGGAAATCACTGGTCTGAACAAAAAAAATCAAATTACTTTTAATAACGTGCCACTGTGCAGGTGATCACAGGCTAAGTTAAAAGATATAGTTACTTCACTGAAGGTATTTCAATCCATTTAATATTACTTTCCATTAAGGGTTTTAATAGCAAAAATAGTCATGTGCTTAGGCTAGTGAGCACATAAGGGACAGCACAGCATGCTTCTAGTTAGTTTGGTATGGGGAAATCAATTCTACTGTCCACAGCTGGGCCCTGAGAGGAGCACAGATGTAGGGAAGAGCTAGGAAACATTATTGTAAAATGAATGCAATCAAAATGTCTAAGGATCTGCATGGTCTGGGAATTGCTTAGCTGAGCAGAAGGTATGGATCTGCAGGCAGCTTGTCTATAGAAAAGTTTAAGACATCTCTTTAGAAACATGTTAATTTCAGTTCCTTAATTTCAGTGATAATCTATGTTTTCTGTTTGTTGTGTAGAGTGCTTAGTAGAGTTTAACTTATTTTTACTTTGCAGAATTGAAGTGTACACACTTTTTCTATTTGGTTTTCTAGCATTTAGCACAGCGCTTGGCACAAAGTAAACTCTTTCCCACTAATAGTATTTTTTTTTTCATTTACAAGAAAAGTTTTCAACTTTCTTTTTTATCAGTTTGAGTTCCATTTTTCTCCCTCCCTAAAATGACAAGCAGTCTGATATAAGCTATACATGTATAATCATGTTAACTGTATTTCCACATTAGTCATTTTGTAAAAGAAGAATCAGAACAAAAGGGAAGATCCACAAGAAAGAAAAAAAAAAGAAAAATTATGAGAAAATAGTATGCTTCAATCTGCATTGAGACTCTCTAGTTCTTTCTCTGGATGTGGATAACATTTTCCATGATGATTCTTTTGGAAATGTCTTGGAATCTAAGACTTAAGTATTTGTATTTCTGAGAAGAGTTAAATCTATCAAAGTTGACCATCACATAACATTGCTGTTACTGTTTACAATATTCTTCATTTCACTCATCATCAATTCATGTAAGTCTTTCCAGGTTTTTTTTTTCTGAAATCTATCTGCTCACCCTTTATTTTAGCACAATAGTAACCCATTACATTCACATACCACAACATTTTGAGCTAATCCCCAAATGATGGGCATCTTTTCAAATTCCATTTTTTTCCATCACAAAAATAGCTGCTACAAATATTGTTGTACATCTGGATCCTTTTCCATTTTTATGATATCTTTGGGATACAGAGCTAGTAATATTATTGTTAGATCAAAAGGTATGCAGTTCTATAGCCATGTGGGCATAGCGCCAAATTGTTCTCTGGAATGTTTGGATAAGTTTACAACTCCACCAATAATGCATTAGTGCTTCAATTTTCACACATCTTCTCCAGCATAAAATATTTTCTTTTCTGTTTTTGTCATATTAGCCAATCCGATAGCTGTGAGGTCATACTTCAGAGTTGTTTTAATTTCCACTTCTCTAATCCATAGTAATTTAGAACATTTTTATAGGACTACAGATGGCTTTAATTTCTTCATCTGAAAACTGCCTAAAAATTTACAATTGGTGAATGACTTGTATTCTTACAAATGTACTAATTTCCCATTACATTTTAGAGATGAGGCCTTTGTCAGAAACACTAGCTATTAAAATTGTTTCCCAGCTTTCTCCTTTCCTTCTAATCTTGGTTGCATGACTTTTTTTTGTTCAAAACGTTTTTAGTTTAATGTAATAAAAATTATCCGTTTTGCATGTTCTCAATCTCTTGTTTCTTCATAAATTCTCCCCTTATCCATAGATGTGACAGGTAAATGATTCCTTGATCTCCTAATTTTTTTTATGGTATTGACCATTATATCTAAATTATGTGCCCATTTGACCTTATCTTGGTATAGAGTGATAATGGTGTATGCCTAATTTCTGTCATACTATTCTCCAGTTTTTCCAGCATTTTTTTTTGTCAAATAGTGAGTTCTATCCCAGAAGCAAGAGTTTTTTGGGCTTATCAAGCAGTAGATTACTATAGTCAATGACTACTATTTCTTGTGTAACTAACCTATTCCACTGATCCACCACTGTATTTCATAGCCATTACCAAATAGTTTTGCTGATAGTTGCTTTTAATGTAGGTTTAGATCTCATATAGCTAGGCCACCATCTTTTGCTTTTTTCCATTAATTTCCTTGACATTCTGGACCTTTTATTCTTCCAGATGAATTTTGTTATTATTTTTTCTAATGCTATGAAATATTTTTGGTAGTTTGATTGATATGGCACTGAATAAGTGAATTAATTTAGGTAGGGTTGGCATTTTCATTTTATTAGCTTGACCTGCCCAGGAACAGCCAATATTTTTCCAATTATTTAGATGTGATTTTATTTGTGTGGTATTTTGTAATTGTGTTTATATAGCTCTTAGGTTTGTCTTGGCATCTAGATTTCTAAATATTTCATATCTTCCACAGTAATTTTAAATGAGATTTCTCTTTCTATCTCTTGCCACTGGGCTTCATTAGTAATATATGGAAATGTCAAAGATGTATGTGGCTTTATTTTATAGCCAGCGACTTTGCTAAACTTGTTAATTATTTCAAATAGTTTCTTGATTGATTCCCTAGGATTCTCTCAGTATACCATCATGCAATATGCAAAGAGTAATAGATGTGTTTCTTCTTTGTCTATTCTAATTCCTTCAATTTCCTTTTCTTCTATTATTGCTAAAGCTAGCATTTCTAGTACAATATTGAATAGCAAGGTGAAACTTTGTTTCACCCCAATGTTATTAAGAAATCTTCTGGTTTATCCCCATTGCACTGAGGTCAGAGAGAGGGTCTTCAGTATTATATATATAGTTGAGTGTTAAGTCTCAGAACTCAGTTCTTCTGACTCCAAGGACAGTGCTCTTGATGCCATATTTGCATCCTCCTGGGAAGGCATTACTGGGTAGCATCATAACTCCCACCCAAATTCAATTATTGCAATCCTCTCCCAGGCAATGTATCATCATTTTCAAAGATACCTTCAGGAGACAACATCTTAGCTAAAAGAAATGACTAACACTAGGAATATGCAGCCAAATGTGTAAATGAGATATTTGGGGATAGACTTTTACAAATCTAGGGGGTATAAAACCAAATATATAAAACCAAATCTCAGCCTACCTTAAATTAATGAAAATTAACTTTGCTTGTCAAAAAATGAAGACTGTGCACTGACTAATTAAGGAATTTATCTGACTGTTTCCTAACTACTTAAACTGTATAAAATATCTTAAGATTGGGAGATAGTGCGGGGTATAGGAAAACTCAGGGTCAGCATCCTTGAGGTTTATCCCTGGGCATTTTGTGATTTTATCCAAATTCTTTTAACTCTTAACCCTCAGTTTCCTCATCAGTAAAATGAAAAGACTGGGCCTGAAAGTTACAGCTGTCCAATTCTATGAGTCCTTAATCATGGTATAATGCAAGCAAATTCAAAAGCAGTCAGAAGGGAAATCTCAAGATTTGGGGTTGTACAATGGAAACAGTTAGAATGAGTCATTTGGAGACAGGGGACATGTTGGAATCCTAGTTTTCTAACTTATTTACTACCTATGTGACCTTGAAAAATTCATTGAATCCCTCTGCACTTCACTTTCCTTATCTGTAAAATGATGGGATTGGAAACTGGATGACCTTTAGAATCCCTTTCAGTTTTAAACATATGATTATATGATCCTATGACAATATGAGACCGCAAGATTTAAAACTGAAAGGAATCCTAGAGATTTTTGAGTCTAAGCCCCTCACTTTATTGATGAGGAAACTAAGTCTCAGAATAGTTTAGAGGAATTCCTGACACTGTTAACACTCTGGTGCAAGCCTTCATAATCTCATGCCTGGATTACTGCAATAGCCTGCTGGTTAGTGTCCCTGAACACAAGTTCCTCACCTCTAACTGTAGTTTAGCTATCAAAGGAATCTTTCTAAAATGAAGATTAGACCATATCATTCCGCTAACTAATAAATTCTAGTGGCCTCCAATAGCTCCAGGATTAAATTTAAATAGCTATTTTGTGCTTAAAACCTTTCCCCTCAGCTTTCCTGTTGTCCTGTATTTTACACAATCCCATGAATTTTGCAATCCAGTGCCATTATCCTCTTTGCTGTCCTTCTCAAAAGAAATTCCATCCTTCAACTCCAGGCATTTTTAGTGGCTATACCCATGACCAAAATCTTCTCCCTCTTCATCTTTACCACTTAGCTTCCCCAGTTTCTTTCAAGTCCCAGTTAAAGTTTCACCTCCCAAAGAAAGGATTTCCCAATCTCTTCTAATTCCAGTATCTTTTATTTGTTGGCTATTTTGAATGCATTGTGTATATTGTTTGTTTGTACATAGTTATTTGAATGTTCTCTTTTTCATTAGACACTGAGCTCCTGGAAGGCAAAAAGTGTTTTTAATCTGTCTTTGTATGCCCAGCCCTTATCACAGTGCCTGGTACATAAAAACACTTAATAAATTTTTATTGCCCCAATGAATGATGCTGATAGTAAGTGGGAGAGCCAGGAATTAAATTGACATCTTCTGAATGCAAAGCATTTCAACTTCCACATGAAATGAAGCACAATATCAGATTATATACATATACATATATATACATATATATACATATATATACATAGTATAAATCATTACTGAGCAAATCAATTATATATATGCATAGGTCATTTTGAGTAAAAGTTAGTGTGGCCTGTGGGGTAATGAATATAGCTAAGTTCATTGGTAGATCCTACAACACTGAATCTAGTCATTAATGGAATATTCTAAAGTTCATCACATATCTCATAAGATCACTTTATAATCATATTTCTAGGCTGCCAAAACTTTTCCTATATATGCAAACATTTAACCCTTGACCCTAAAGTCTTTCATAGCAGCATTTTTAGCTCAGTAAGTCTCATCTCAAATCATTGGGAGTAAATAAAACCTAGTCCACTTATTGTTTCCCTTATTTTGTAGCCTCTAACATACCTAGCAACAAGGATACATTCTAGGATCCATTGAATGCCTAAGGATATAAGAAGAAATGCAATGGGGTGATATCAACCTGATTTGAAATGTGTTTTTTTTCCAGAAATGGATAGAGAAGGGCCATAATATCTTTAATAGCTTACAGTTTTCAGAAGAATAAAGTTCAAAGTCTTTTCCTTGTCATTCAAGGTACTTTTCTTTCTCTAACTTTCCATATTTCCCACTACTCCCCCAAACAAGCTCTAGTCAGACTGATTTACTTACTGTTCTTTGAAGTCACTCTGCCCGTTCCCACTTATAAAATTTATTTTCATATTGTTCTCAAGTTGTCTCCTTAAATATGCTTATATCCATATAACCCTTATATCAAATGACATAGTTGATTTATAATATGATCAAAGTGGTGACTTCCTCCAATGATACAAATCACAACTGGATTCCATGATTTTTATCCTATGAACTGTCTTACCATCAATATTTCAGAGTTTATCTATCCACTATTCTGAGGCCTTACTCTTTCTTTCATATTCAATAGGTCTGAGGACTTCACTTGGGCTGGCTCTCCTGTTTTTCTCTTTAACAATTTTCCTGAATGCCTTTTTTCACACTTCTTTTTGGAAGCAAGGCATCCAGTACTAAAATATGCTGCTGACTAGTCAAACATATTTCTTTCAGTTGCCTTTATGGTCATTCTCCATTTTGATACTTTGAAGGTTGTGATGTTCCATGATTCATAGCCATATTGCAATTTTAATGCATTGGATTTGTGGTTTCATTGGTATGTAAGTATATCACTGATTAGAAAAACCCCTCTATCAATGCAGATTGGTATTTCCTGTGAAACTCATCGTCTTTGAGAACTGTCTAAACTATTGAGAATTTAAGTAACTTGCCAGGATCAAAAAAACCCCAAAATAACCAGTATGTGTCATGATCTTCCTGGATCTGAGGCTAATACTGTATCCACCATACACACCTTCCTTTCCATATAACATTATCAGAAAGAAAAACCGGTGCTAAAATATTTGTTATTGTGTTCATTGTGTGTATGTACCAGAAAGAAAAAGAAAGAGGGGGGAGGGAAGGAGAGAGGGAAAGAAAGAGGGAGAGATGAGTGAGGGATGAGTAAGTATTTGTATTGATTTAATTTCAGCCCATCATTTTGCCTGTTGAGCTATTTTTGGATTCTGACTCTCACATAGCATGTTAAATACACCCATTTTTATTTCAAATGCAAATTTGATCAAGCATGGCATCTATATCTTTATCCAAATCACTGCTAAAAATGTCAAACACCGCAAGGCCATGCCCAGATTACTAGGGCATGTCTCTGGAGATCTCTAAGTTAGAATAATAACATTAATGAATACACCTGGGATACAGTTATATATGGAATACATTGAGTGTACATAAAACTACATGCCATACACTAGAGAATAGGCACTGTTCATCCATTAATTTATTACATATATATATATATATATATTAATGGTTATGAATACATTTAAAAAGTTTCTCTAGTACTCTGTAACTTCATGTAATCAGACCTATATCATCTGAAAGTAGTCCAGAGGACTGTACCAGAGAATTTTTCTTCTACTTGGACTCCCTTGACTCGCTGAAATACATTTCCATGACAGTGACTGAGACATCTGGTAAGCATACACCTTCTTGTTATATATAACTGGGTACTGATTGTCAAAGGACTTTTGAACAATTAACCCTGCGTTTATATTTATCAAGGAATCTTGCATGATATTAACAAGCATGGGGAACAACTTGGAGTAAAATCTTTTAACGTTGATTTTTGTTTTTATTTTTATTTTTTTCTGGGTGATCAACAAATAATAAGTGCAATGGAATGTTGTATTCTTCACAGTCTTTTCAATTAAGTATGCAATTGTAAAGGTACGAATCACTATAGGATGTTATTTGTAAACATCAACCTACTGTTTTCATATTTCCATCAGGATACTAATAAATAATACATATTTTATAGAACTGAACAAGTGGACAAATGTGACAGTAATTACTCATTTCCTCAATTGTCTTTTTTTGTTAATAATATTCATATATATTTTCCTCCCTTTGCTTAGATAATCCTTTACATGTTTTTCCAGTTATCTTGGGGAAAATATCCCTCAGTTCTTAAAAAAAAGAGGTGTTACTTGTAACATTTAAATCTTCATATAATTGATTTAGATGAGATCTTCTTTTTTACTTTTTCTTCTAAAATGTCCCTTTTACATCCTCCTATAACACTTTGGGGCCTGAGGTGCTGGTAGTCAAGAATCTAGGCACCACTGAATTTTTTTTTTTGTCTTTGTATCAACTGTGCTTGGGACATTACCTGGAATATAGAAAGTATGCAATAAATATTTGGTGAATTAGTTGACTGCAAATAATTAGATTGATGATATCTTAAAGGCTATGAAATGTATAATTACTAACACTGAATGATTTAAAAATTAGCTGTCACTATAGAATTTGCTAGTTAGAAAATAAATTGATAGAAAAATAAAAGAAATTATGAAAAAAGAATAACTGAATATAATTTTGTTGTACCTTAAATCATTCTATTATTACTGCTGAAACCTAAGAAATAGATGAAGGAAAAGATAATGAATCTGATTATCACTATTTTTCTTTGATACAAAGCATTCACTACAACTGAGATATAAAAGCCACAAAAAAAGAGACATGCAAGCCCAGAGCAATATTTGCAAATTTTTAGGGAGGGCAAAGAGCATTATTCCTTCATAAAATAAGGAGAAGTATTAGAATAGGGAAAGAAAATTGTAAGTACAATGTTCTAAGCACTGTTCTAAATTCTTGCAATACAAAAGAAGGCCAAAATATAGTATATTTTCCAAAAGCTCAGATCCCAATAAAGGAGATAGCTTACAAATAAATATATACAAACAAGATATAGAAAATACAAATGAACTATCAGAGAAAGGAGATTAGTGGCTTGTGGGTAGGAAGGGGACTGGAAAAAAGCCTCCCATAGAAGGTCCAATTTAAGATGAGTCATGAAGAAAGTCAGGGAAGCTAGGAAGTGAAGGCTAGGAAAGGAAAAAGAGAAACCAAGAGGATTCCTAGTAGGAAGAGGGAGTGAACAGAGTCAGGAAATGGAGTGTCAGTGTATGAAAAGGAATAATTAGTCTAGGTGAATTGTCGAAATGGTAAAGGAGGATGAGTGTTAGAAAACTGGGAAGGTAGGAAAAAGGGACTAGGTTGGGAAATCTTTTAAATATAAAAGAAAGGGTTTTATATTTGTTGAAGGAAATAAGAAGGAACCATTGGAGATTATTGAGTAGTGGGAGTGGGGCAACATGGTCAGATGTCTTTTAGGAAAATCATTTTGGAATCAAAGAGCAGTGTGGATTGAAGCAGGTAGAGGCTTGAGGCAGGAAGACAAATTTGCAACCTACTGCAATAGTATAGGCAAGAGCTAAGTAGGACCTATAAGTAAGTGGCAGAAGCAATAGAAAATTTGTTATTTTATCTTGGCAAGAGACATCATCCCATCACATATATATATATGAGATTAAGGAAGAGAAGCCATTTGAAGAGGGAAAAAGGAAATAGTTCTGTTAATATTTCCCTAGTAAACTATTACCATTATTGATGATAGTGGTAACTCTTGTTACCCTTCAAAAATAACATAAGTCCCACTTCTGTAAAGACACCTTTTTGCAACTTAGGACATTCTCTCTCTTCACATACTATATCAAAAGGGGGGGGAAGATGAGTTTTCTGAAGGGAAGGACTCTATATCATATGTCTTTGTGTTGACCATAATAGTCGATAACTTTCAATAAATATTTTATTATATTAACTTAATAATATTCCTTTTAATGTTAGATTGAGAGCAATAGATTAGGCAAATGTTAGAGGAGCAATGGGATTGGGTATCCTTAGAAACAAGAAACTTCCAATAAAGTCTCAGGACATCAGAATTACTAAGGAAAATGATGAGAGAGGAAGAAATAAAATAAAGTAAAATAAAAGTGCAGAGACACGGGAGGGACAATACAATCCCACCCACAAGTACAGTTGATCTCTAATCTAGCTCTACAGTTTCATTACACCACTCATCTTTATCTGCATCCAACCAAAACTGTTATACTCACTATATCCAGAACATGTTTTGTAGTTTCCCACCTATGTATTTTTGCTAATACAGTGAAAGGTTTTGTTTTGTTTTGTTTTCCTTGTGGCATACCTACCACTCTTTCTGGAATTTCCTTTCCCCCATTGTTCTACATTGGACCTGTCATTTAAATCTTGCTCAAATCCTACTTTCTTTGAGAAAAAATAAACTAACATTTAATGACAACTGAGAATTCTCCCTCTGGCCCTACATGGTTATTTATACAGTTCTTTTGGCAAGTTTTCACACAATATCTTGGAGGCATCTCTTTACTATTCATATACTTTTGACATCTTACACTATCAAACTCTCATAGAGAGCTGAAAGGGATCTCAGAGACCATCTAGCTCAGCATCCTCATTTTGTATATGAGGAACCAGAGGTCCAGCGGTTTACCCAAGCTTATAACTCATCTCATCACACAAATATTCTCTCTCTCTCTCTCTCTCTCTCTCTCTCTCCCCTTCTTCTCTCTCTCCCTTCCTCCCTCCCTCCCCTCCCCCCTTCTCCAACTACATCTTTCTTAAGTTGCCTAAGAAGAAAGGCTGGATTCTTTTTCTCTATCCCTAAAGTACATTACACTGAGCCTTATAATTGTTAAATGCTTAATAAAAATGAATTATTTGTAGTGATAAGATGTAGAAAGGAGGGTATAAGCAGAGAAAATAAGTGTTATCTAATATGCATTAAGTATTTTGCATAAATTTGATGCATTATATCTACTTCCTGAACAAAATACACACGGAGTTTTATTATTTCTAGTGGAGGGAGTGGTAGAAATATATGTACAAACCAATGTGGAAAAAGAAATAATTTCTTATTATTTCTAATAAGATAATGTGAACTTTTATTAGAAGTCCTAACAATTTGATCATATAGATTTATGAACCTTATTTGGAGCTTTTTAATTAAATCATAACAAATGCACTGATATAGAGTCAATCACTGCCATAAGAAAGCAAATCAAATATTTATGTTGGACTAAAGTGTTAACAACTGAAAAGATAGATGGAAACTATAAACATAGTTTCAAAACTAAGACCACTATGTATGCAAATAGTGACTACACAATGACTGATTTAACAGTAACAAAATCACTGTAAAGAGAATGGCTTCTAGGTCCACAGGGAAGAAAACTTGAATTATAATCCTGATTCAGAGTCTGTGTTACAGAAGAATTGCAGAATTTCAGGAGTTGTAAGGGAGCTTAAAGGCTCCTTTTAGCTAAAAAAGAATCCCCTCTAAAACATACTAAATAACTCTTATCATCTCTACTTTGCTTGAAAAACTCCAGTGACAAGAAGTTTATTCACTCTTAAAGAAGACCATGGTACTTTTGCATAGCTTTAATTGGGAAGTTTTACCTTATGTAAAACCTAAATTTTTTTCTTTGCAATTCCTATCAATTACTTCTAGCACCAAACCTATTAAGTTAAACAAAATGAGCATAATCTCCCATATAATCACCCTTAAAATACCTAAATATGGCCAGGATGGCTAGATATTCTCACTCAGACCTGTAATCCCTGTTACTGAGGGCAGCTAAGCCTGGGGGATCACTTGAACTGGGGGAAGCATCATTTTAAGAAAAAAGTCCATATAATCAAAGTTGTGTTTTATTCCAGAAGCAATGTAAGGCTGTGAGAACTGGAAAATAAAGAAAGCTGAGTGCCGTGGAACTGACACTTTCAAATCATGGTTCAAGAGAAGACTTTCGAAAGTCCCCTGGACAATAGGGATATCAAATTGGTCAATACTTAAAGAAATTAATTCAAGTTCTTCACTGGAAGAATACTGAAGCTGAAGTTTAAATACTTTGGCCACATAATGTGATAAGATTCATTGGAAAACATCCAAATGGAAAAGGAGACAACAGAAAATGAGATGAATAGACACTGTCATAGAAACAATGAGCATGAGCTTGGACAGACTTTGAAAGACAGTGGAAAATAGAAAGGTCTACTATGGTCCATGGGGTCACAAAGAGTTTAATCTAATGGAACAATGGAATAAAACAACAAAATGTTACAACATGGACTAACATTAATGGGACTTAAGATCTCTCCTGTCCATTAACAGGCCTCAAGTGGAGCCCATAAAAGGAAGCTTGCTTATGAGAGACTTGCTTGTAGGAAGGCATTCATACCTTTTGCTAATTTCTAATTAGGCATCGTCAGGAGGGTTGTGATGCCTTCTGATTCTGAGAAATGTATTATGCTCTGAGCTGGTATTTTGCTTTGGGGGCTTGCTTATTTTGTGATTTCCTGGTCAAGATCCTGAGTGGCCAGATATTCAGAGCTCCCCAACTGCTCAGATGTAAAGGTTCTTTTAATCTTAGGATGTATGTAAAGCTGATTCAGGCAGAGCCCTGTCTGTTGATCTTTACATTTCAACTTATTTTCTCTGTATTTCCTTTGTTTGTATTTTCTCTGAAGTTCGGGGTACTGACTTTTCCCTTGAACTAGTGAATGTAATTTTAAAAAGATTGTTGACCCCTTAAACAGCTATCTTTCCTAGTAAGACAGATCTAGCAACCTGGGCTAGCAGCCATGCTGGGTATGCCAGTGTGCTTCCCACTACACATGGCTGAAGAATATTAGGCATTCTTACTATATCTGACACTAATATGGCAAGGGTGGAACACTAAATTTCCTAAGGAAAAGTGAAACTATTCAGGTAAGAAAAATTGAGCAATTTAATACTTTAGAACTAATCAGCACTGGGATTAGCTAGGAAGTGACCATTGAATTCACCCAAGGAGCAGTGCTGAAATTCTCAATCACTGGATATCTTGTGAAACATCAGAAAAAGAAAGAAAAACAACCATACTACTTCTTTACATTACATAAAAGAGGCAAGCTCCCTATTGGGTAAATAGGCCATGCCAAAGTCTGAACAAAGCACACTCTTACACACTATTGACTATATTACCTCCCCTTGAAATTCTGCAATTTCATCAATTAGTTTAGGGACAGGATTGTGGAAAAACCAGCTTGAACCTGCTGGTGATATCTGATTGTTAAATATTCAGTGTGGGCATTTGTACCTCGAAATTGTTCAATGCCAGGGACCAGGGCTTGGTTTTTTGTTTTATAAATTGTCTAGGCTTAATAAAGTGATAAAGAAAATATTAATAATGCAGATTAAACTTTAAAAATGGGTTGCGCATAAATTTTTCCTGTCCAGACAGTTAATTTTTAAACATTTGCCAACAAATTATTGATCAGGGAGTGGGGTGGGGGTCAATTATTCAGTGGTTGTCTGTTCAAGCTCCTACTGCACAGAAATGACCATTGTATTAAGTAGCCTTGTCAAGAGTGGAAAATCCTGCAACTAGTCCCTGTGAATCTTCTGCAAACCTCCTATATAATTTAATTTACTCAACTCTACAACTACCACCCACAGGTTGCACTATGCTTAATGGTTAGTCATCCAAAGAAAATGTAAATGGTCCACTGTACCTAGCCAGCCCCATACCTCAGATGATGCTTCGCATCCCCTTCAAGCACTTGTATTTGTCATCTTCTTGGTATTTACCCTTTCTTCAATGAAGAGGAATAATTATTTGAAATAAGGTGGCACTACTATCAATGAAAAGGAAAGTCATGTTTCAAACATAGTATGGGAGTAAAATCAATGGTACTTGATGAAGAAAAAAGAGTCAGATAAATCTTATCTGAGTGATAAGTTTGAGTGATTGGGACAGTGATGGTCACTGTCAAACATACTGGCAATATAGTGTAATGGAAAAGTATTGGATGTGAAGGCAAGAGATTATGTGTCTGAATCATCATTTTTAAACTAGTTATGTGGCCATGGGTAAGATGTCCAATTTCTTTGATACATTTTTCATCTGTAAAATGAAAACTAAAATACTAGTTATAGTTACCTTAAAGGGTGGTTATGAGGATTAAATAGAATAATGGATGTGTAGAGAGGATTCTTCCTGATCAATGTTGTATTATCCTACCTTCCTTTAAATAGTATGAACACAAACTTTGGATTGATGTCTCCTGTTTGTGTCCTTTAACTGGAGTTCTTATGAGTTTCTAGTGACTAGGGATGCTTGGGTTGCCTGACTAGGACTCAAGGGGAAAGAATCTTATTGTAGGAGCTGCCCTATGAGAGAGAGACAAAGAGAGAGACAGAGAGGGACAGAGAGAGAACTTGCACTTTTTACTTCTTGCTTTGGCCAGAATTACTACCTGTGAAGTGCTGGGTAAATAAATTAATCTCTCTGGGCTTTAGTTTCATCAACAGGACAACATGACCTCTATGGTCCCTTCTACCTCTAGGTCTACGATTTCATGATCCTGTTTAGAAAATAGACCTGACTTGCATTCAAGGGAAGAATGGGTAATGGCGACCATGGGGCAGAAGTCCATGGGAGTTACATTTGCTCACCAACCTGACAACTTTCTAAGAACAAACTGAAGGCTTTAATTCTCCATTAAAAAAAGTTTTCCAGCCTGAAAAATGATAGAAGTCAAGCAGCTTCCTTCAGAAATATGTGGCAGACATGTGTCTACCCATGTGGACTGAGAGTGAATTAAAAAAAAATACTCATGAACCTTACTTCCTATGAAGGTCATCATGATGATTATGGGGACTGATTTCATTTACCTAAGAGTCATGATGTCACAGACTAATTTACTAGCCAGGGAAAGGGATATTTGGAGCACAACCAGCCTGGGAGGTTGCTTTGGGAATAATCTCTAACTTGAGTTCCCAAATTCAAGAGTTTCAGCACCAGGTCTTCTTCAGCAAGCATTATTAACCTATTGTCTGTGATTTTAAAAAAATAATAATTTTGTTTCAATCCAGTAAGTTTCCTTTATTATAATACTACTTATTTTATTTTGTTTATTTAAAAACATTATTCTCCTGAGTTGCAGAAGAAGATGGCGGTCTCCACAGACAATTTATGAAAACAGAATATGCAGTCTGAAAGTAGAGTGTGGATCTAAATACCCAGAAGGAACACTAACAATTAGATTTCTAACAAAAATCAATATGAATGGGATTAATAATTCCAACGAAATGATGGGTGTATGGTGCATACCAGTGTTAACAAAAAGGCAAAATTGTTATAGCATTAAAGTTGTACTTCAAGAACTAAAGCATCTAATGATCTCCAAAGAAAATGTGAAGCTTCTACAACCTCCAGAAGGACAAACATATGGCAATGAATTTTAATAAATCTCAAACTTATCTAAACCAACAACCTTCTACTCATGTTAATGTCTTGATTAAATCTCACAATACAAAACCCACACATTAACAGAATTCCAGCTAGTATGTATGACCTGTACATTTGTAAGAATATATTTAGTATATGCACACCCATTATGTTTTCAGGCACAATGGGAAGAAAAATGCAGCACAGTTGTTTCCCCCTCTTATCAAGGCACTATCATTTAAGCATAAACCTGGAGTACTCCAAATGCAGTTTGAGTTTTACAAGATAAAAATATGAAAAGAAGTGTCAGATTTCTATGGAGTAATGTATGTTTCAGAAATCTAATTTCTCAAAAAGGAAAATTATAAATGGTATGCTTGATCCAGCTTGCTTAGTGAAAGAGCTGCTATTTAAATAGTTTAAAGTAGCAGGTACAATAAATACCGTTGCTAATTTTGTTTAATTTCTGAAGAGGTGTGGGTACCGACTACCAGTAGTAACAAAGAATATGTTCAGGATTATTTTGATACCTTTATTGATAAAAAGAGAGGAAGGATTGAGGGAGAGAGATGGATTTCTGTTTAAAGAAGCTCTTGTGTGTTACATGTAAATATACTTGTTTATAGTCTTTGTTCTTATAAACCATGAATTTAAGTTTTAAGTGAAAAAAACAAACGAAATAGGTATATGGTTATGTGATTCTAAGATTAAAGTTAGTCTTAAAATGTGAATAAAATGTGGAAAGTATCCTCAAAAAAAATTTTAAAAAAATATTATTCTGAGAAAAGGTATATAGAATTTGTCAGATCACAAAAGATTTCCATGATAAAAACAAGGTCAAAAATGTCTTTCCTTGAAAAAGAAAATGACAACCTATATAGTTTATGAGCTGCATCCTTCTTGGGAAATGATGACTATTACTCAAATGGACACATACACTAAAGGACTAAAATTATGATATGGGATAATAAGAGATTAAATTTTAATCTACCTCCCACCCTCCTATGAAACTGAGGTATTTAGACAGTATAGCTCTAATTGGTATGGGAAATAGCAAGATGGCTTCTTTTTTAATGGAGTGTAATCTCTCATCAGATGTCTTTGGGATATAAAGAGGATTGACTAGAATATTATAAACATCATGACAGCATCATTGTCTCTGATGGTTCATGGTCTCCATGGGTCCTCTGTATGGTGAAATGAAAATGTATCCCACTGTCCATTTCTTACATGGCAATTGGGGGTCCTGTTACATAGATTCAAGGAAATGTGGACATGAACTATATCAAAGCTATTTTTGCAGATTTTCCTGGAGTAATATCTTCACAGGTAAAATATGATAAAATGATAAATGATAAAATGAGATAATGACCCCCTTGTGATCAGCCAGCCCTCCTGATGATTAGACCTGTATGTATGATGTGAGTGCTAATTTTTTGGGGGGGGAGAAGAATAAGTCATCCTTTATATATGTAAAACACTTTGCAAGCCTTAATAAACATGCAAACATACATACATACATACATACTATATGTGTGTATACACATGCATATATACACATATCTATACTTGTATACCTACCAATGTGTATGTATATACACATATTTATGTATATTATATATACATATAGTGATACATATATATGTATATATATATTCATTTATTAGTGAAAATAGTTATTAGTAAAGTTAGCAAAATGAGAGGTTTTAGAGAAATGATGAGTTTTGTCTTGCACACTTGAGTTGAAGTTACTGTAGGCAGGACATTCAGCTAGAGATGTTCAGTCATAATATGGGGGTATGGAACTGACCCTCCAATAAATAGCAGCTGTTTCGGATAGACTTGAAAATAGTCTGCACAGGGTGGAGGGGAGGGCAAAGAATTATGGCATTGAACTGGTGGAATTAATAAGAAGAGAGTTTAAAAAGACTAGAAAAGTGAGCCAAAGTAGGTATTAAAGAAGAAGTATATTTAGGAATATGAAAGAAAAAGAAAACAGCAAAGAATAAAGAATACAGAGATATGACTAATATTATACAGGTATGTGCTACTGAAGACAATGGAAGAGTGTCACAAAGAAAAAGATAGTAATTCCAAATGCTACCAAAAGGTGAAGGATAGAGAAGACCAAAAAAAAAGAAAAAAAAACCTTTGGGTTTGGCAATAAAATCATTGGAGATCTGCATTGGTAAAATAGCAAAAAGAAGACAAGTGAGGATAAGATCAATGGCAAAGCGAATGGACAGCTCATCCCTTTAGATTGTAGGGAAGAAGAAAAGCTGAGTGAAGCACAGAAAGATGTAGAAGTATGTGGGAGAAGACTTGGTTGTTGCTTACATGAGACAGTCCTGTGTTGGTTTTTTTTCTCAGTAATGTAAGGGGTAAAGTCCTCTTCTAAGAATGCATGAAATTGGGGCTTTGAGGATAGTAGAAACAGCTTGGAACAGTCTCAATGGGGAATAGAATAAGGAATCAATCAATAAAAGATGAGTGGTGGGAGAACTGACCTAGACCTTCGAAGACCAATGGATGGCTAATATAACTGAGTCATTACTCCACGAGTGCTCAGAGGATTTAGAGTGTGATCAGAGTCAACTTTTTGTTGGAATTACAGAAAATGGGGGTAGTTAGGAAAGGAACATAAAAAAGCCATGGGACAAGAAGAGAGTTTCATTGAGACTGGGTGATCCTGTCATCAAGTTTGAACAGAGAATCAGATGAAAACTGGACAAGAAAAGGATAAAATTAAGGGACCTGACATAACCATAAATATGAAGGACAAATAATAACACATGGAAAAGCCACATAGTGTTCTGTAAATGACATTTTATTCCTCTCTTTTCATTAAATTCAAATTAATTTGGTTTAAATATTCTATTACTTTTCTTTCAATAGTAACCTGAAAAAACTTTGAGGAAAAGGGCAGAGTTTAAATCACAGAAAAGAAAATGCTTACCTGAATTCATAAAGAGGTGGAAAAATTCTAGAATTTATAGCAATAATTCAAAATGAAGGTCACATTAGAATAATATTGTCATTCTTCAAGTGAGACAGGATTGAATTTCTTTTCCATACTGGCATTTCCTGAGTCATTGCCTACACAGCATGCTGACCCTAGCCAGTTGTATTTTTTTCTTTCAAATGTTCTCATCCTGAGGTGCTTTTACTGCTGGCTGTTTCTAAGCTACCAGAAGCTGAATACATTGTAATTTTCTTCCCTTAAATGTCACAAAACTAGTGGCTGTTCCCAAAATGTAGTTCACTGCTTCATCTTTTTATTTCTTCATCATTATTTGTCTCAAAACCAATTATTTTTGTTACAACCTAAATCCTGTGCTCTTAGGGTTAAAATTCCAGACATGTGTCTGCCCTGCTAGAAGAAATTGTTCTCCCTCTTCCCAATATTGTGAATAGTTCTGTTCTCCACAGAACGATTCAAGACTTAGTGTTTCCATAATTATTTCTACAAGTAAGCAAGAAAAAAAAATAAAATCCCTTGTGAAATTTGGTACTCATTTTGGCTAAGATGTTACCCTTGATGAGACACTGTATCCTATGTGAAGTTACATAATCTTATATTTCCTTTGACTTTATTTCTTTTTATTGGAAAACAATTTTTTTCTAATGGAAAAGAATATACATTAAATTTCTATGAGTCATACTTAAATTATTTTAATGTTCCATGTATTTACTTGCCACGATTTCTTTAAAATTCTTCAAGATATGCAATTAATTTTCTGCCCATTTGGCTAGTCATTTGTATGTTTTATTTAATAACAATTATTCAGGAACCCGTTTCGTTTATGAAATAATTATCACTTAAAAGTAAAAAATACCTTAAAACATGTAAAACTTTGAGAATTTCACATAAATGGCAGAAAAAATATTTAAAATTAATCCATATTTTCCTGGAATATTAATAAAAGCACTTAATGATAACCTATGATCTGGGTTTCCCAAGGAAAGATTATCTAACACAGGATGTAAAATGAATTTCATTTCATTTCATCTGGATCATTCATTCATCAATTTATTCAATTCTCATTTATAAAACACCTGCCATATGTCCAACATCACCTACTTATTTTAGCCATCATTTTCATTAATCTATATATGCTACTTCTATGAATTACGTGTGTTATTATTTTAGCCAAAAAGGATACCAAGATGAAAAATAAAATAGCACTTGCTCTCATGGAGTTTGCATTCTATGTATGAAATAATACTTTGCTTTTTAACTGACCTCTTCTTCTCCAAGGTTCCAAATGTTTTTTTTTCAGCTGAATTGGTAGATGGAACAGTGTTTAGATCATTCTCCATTTCTTTTTTTCAAAATGCTAAGTTGGAAAAGTATCCTTCCTTCAGTTTTTAAGTCAGCAAGTCACTGGGAATAGTTTTCTTTGATTTTAGACATTTTGGGATAATATCCCATCTACTATAGCTCAAGTTTGATTGTGTAGACAATTATTACTTTTACCTTCCCATCATTTTATTATTATGTTTTGATGACTTTGAGAATGGTTATCCTTGTCAAGGATTATTTTAGCCCTTCATTCTTCCTGTCAATGCTTGTTCATTGTCATTCACTTCTCAGTAGTACCCATGCAATATTTAAAGCACTTGAAGCTCAGAAACAGTCAATGTGGCTTCTTGCTAGCAGTTCTTATTGTGACTTTTCCCTAAGGGTATTAGCAAAAGTTTTCATTTATTTATGTATCTCACTGCAATGTATAATTTAAGAATAAGCTGTGTTACTATACTAGTCCGGTTTGTAGATTTCAAGGGACACATGGAGAACATCACACTGAATCGATATAATTATACTGTTATTGATAAGCTTACAATAAATGCAATGGGACTTATTGACTCATATAGGAGTGGTAGAAGGAGACAGCCTTATTTTCTTATCATACCAATTCTCTGCCATGGTCTAACCTATGAAATAGAAATCAAAGGGTGTATTCCTGAATTTCAAGCAGACAACTTGTTTCACATGCTCACATATGTGAGGGAACTGGGATATTGGATAAATCCTAGGCTAGACAAAATGAGTTAGATGCTTTAGAACTGGGGAAGCAAACTTCAGCCACTTTTGAATATATTAATGAATATATCTTCAACCTAAGCCCAAAAAGTGTTAGAATTCCTTTCTAGTCAGAAGCTGTGATCATGGATATCTATCAGTTACTTTAGCTGTGACAATCTATGTGAATCCTACTCCTCTGTGGGGGAAAAATGGGTGATCCAACCAACAAGGAGCAATAACATTTTTAGGTTTAAAAATTTATCATTTTTTATGTTTCTCAACAAATTAATTCCAACAATTTTAGACTGAATCTTCACATGCAAACATTCTTAAATATTAGCTAGCATGAGTCAAAAAGATATTGGGATTATGTTGATTACAAATTCTGCATAATGCTAACATATACTTATCCAAAGTAGGTAGTATAAAGCTTTAAAATAGCTCAAAATATTTTTATAAAACCATAAAATGAATTATGTATGCTAATTTTGTAATTGGAATGGAAAATGGGTACTAATATGTGGGATTATAAATTATTTAATCATCAAGCTTGACTTATTAGTTAGAAAGCAATTATACTGTCTTTTTCATAAATAGTTTATATAATGTTTGGAAATTTATTGTAGTTTCTACATTGCCAAGTTCTTTTAGTAAAGTTTTTTCTG
>CM053594.1:305919071-305938005 GCA_028646575.1 Pseudocheirus occidentalis
AAAGCTCAGCACCCCTACGGGATTAGCACGCCAGAGGCTCTGAAGCAGCCCAGTGGGGGCAGCTGCAGTTACAGCAGTTCCTGCCCTTCCCCCACTGCTTCCTTGCCCTGGGGGCAGATTGGCCAAACTGCTTTACCTCCCCCAAATTTAGCTTGAAAGCTTCATTCACTTTCACTGACCTCTAATCCTGCCTTAGTAGATGTGAAGAGCGCATCAAGGTGCAATAGATCTTCTCTGAAGTAGACTCATGCTGTGGCTTGGGAGGCTTGACTCCTTCCGACTGCCCTGGAGCCTGGCCGCATGGCAGTTTCATGCTGGTCTGGCCTCAGCTCCTGGCCTGCATGCCTGCTTGATGAGCACTTCCTGCCGAGCTACCATTCTCTAATCCCTAGTTTTCATACCTTGGTAAATGTGGAGTTGCTGGAAGCTGTAGATTTTCTCTCTTGTATACTGGCTGTGGCTTGGCTAGGCTCCTTCCTACTGCCCTGAGCCTGGCCACAGTGTCTTGGTTTCAGGCTGGGCTGACCTCGGCCTGCGTCCTGCCACGATGATCCCCTGCTGCCATGCTGCCTTCCGGGAGAGATGTGTTCTCTGTATTTTTGTGAGTTGGAGAGCCCTAGAATTTTTCCAGAGTCATATTTTATGGGTGTTTAGTGTGGCAGTGTGGGAGCTGCGGGACCTTGCTGCTTCTATGCCACCATCTTGTCTCCACTCCCTCTGAGTATTACTTTCAATGATATAAACCATAACCCATTCATTATTACTTGTCCTGTGTGATTTTTGTCCATGTCCTCCCATACATTCACCACAAGTTCACTCTATATGCTTCAAATATTTATTTGGATCTCTTGACATTAGATGAATAACAAGAGAGCACATGGATTCATTTTAGTTTCCAGTTATAATTCATTCTTTAGATAACATCCATTATAACATGAATACTGAATAATTTCTTCTCTATAATGTGCTGTACATTCTATGTGGCAAACCCTGTACCTCTCCATTGCCTTTTGAATGGTCCTCAATTTTAATTCATTGGGCATGGGTTTTTCTATGATCCATACTCATAAAATGTTAATAGAAGAATGCAGTTTATAAAATTTATGAATCTTTGTTTCAGGAGAAAAAAACCTTGAACTCATTTTAAAAAATCTACACAGTTTCTAACCTATTTTCCTCCTCTTCAACTCTGGAATGGGCATTTAGTCTATCTCATATCCCCATTCAACATAAAAATACTGATAAAGATCTATCGATGGTCCATTCAACTGAGTATAGAAGTTATTTAAACAAAAACCCTTTTGATCCACTTGACTTTTCCTGCATGGATTATTGTGCAAAATTCTAAGTCATTATGGATTTCATTTGAGAGATTCTGCAACATTGTATGCTTGATATATTCAGCATCATGCTGACTATAAAAATATTATAAATGAGTATATGTGAAAATAAATATACATAAGTATCAAGTGAGCACTCGAGAAACCAAGTAATATGGAAGTTATAATGTGTCTTTATATGGAATATGGCCACATAAACACGTTTATCAAGTTGATAAATACACAGTCCTTAAGCTAATAAGAAGAGAATTCCATTAGACAACAATTGAATGAGAAAAGTGGTAATGAGTATTTGTGATGAAGACTACAGCTTTTCTTCCCTTTACAAATGGACTTGCTGAAAACTTAAAGGCCATAATTAAACATGAAAAATATCAATGGATTTGGTTAGATAGAAGGACCATTTACTAAGTACTTCCTATATTCCAGGCCCTATACTATATACTATTAGCACAAATACAAGCAAATAAACAAGTTTTGCCTTAAAGGAACTTACATTCTAATGTAGGGAAACAACACAGGAAGGGGAGTTGGAATAAAAAGGCAATGAACTTTCATGCTATCAAATTATTAGTTCTAAATGTCTTGTTTATTCCTTTTCATTATCCACTGAAAAATTCAGTAGTAATCCTCATTCCTTTCTTTAATATTGGAATCATCTATTTTCTATAAGACACTCAGCTCCTGTGGAAATTAGTCATCAGTTGAAGACAAACAAAATGACAAAGCAAAATGGAAGTAGTTTTTGAGCAAGTTGCTCTCAGAATATGAAGACAGAAATTTCATATAGCAATCATATTCATTATATGATTTTGTATTTATGTGACTCTCAAGATCTATAACCCTTTGCTTATACTTTACAGAGTAAGATCTATGTAAATAAAATCATTCCATATATATTCCCCTTTCTTTGCAAAAGTGAAATAGATAGATAATCTAGTTACATCCTAGAACTGATAGTAATTTCTTATTCAGCAGAGGGATTTGTTAGATTTATCTAAGTCACCAAATCATAAATGTAAAATGTGTGTGATCTTTCTATTATAATTTTACTATGTTGTCCCCTGGCATGTTCCATTGACTTTATATTTCCCTCTGGAATTCATCAAATATGAGCTGTCCCTGTAGCAATGATATTATATTAGATATAAAATTTCTAGCACATTGCAAAAGTAAAACTGAGTAATTCCATTTCTTAACAGGATCAAAGATGAAACACCTATCTAATGACTTGCTTTTATTAAATAAGTAGAGAATAAGAATATTCCATTTTTCTGGTTGCAAATTATAGCATCTGACATAAGTGCCTTATACATGTGATTAATAAATATTTCTTGATGTGCTATATAAGTGATTAATCATGATAAAATGATAAAAAAGAAAGAGAAAGAAAGGGGGAGAAAGGAAGGAAGGAAGGAAACAGAATCATACTCCTGATTTTCATGAAAAGAAGATGGAATTTTATATGTCTTCAATAAATCTTTTAAAATGTCACTGAAATATAGAAATAATTTTATTTTTTCCATAGATCTGGTTTTCATTAAAATCATATTAAATGAATCTGGTTTTGGATTATGTTCAACAATCCCCATCTATTGTAATCATACTCAAAGTCATTCTGTTCTGTTTCCACATATGAGTGCATTAGATTATTCATTCAAAATTTTATAAAACAATGGCCTCCCTCTCTCCCCTCTTTAGTCCACAGCCTCTGATAATGAAATGGTCTTTCTTAATAGCCAGGCCAAACGCTATACAGGTAACTTTCATTTTGTCCCTTCATGTCTTCTCCAGCATATTGTGCTCTCAATCTTTACCTCACTCTCCTATTTTCAAACTTTCTCTAATGGTCCCTTCCTTAGTCTTTTGGGGGGGGAAAATGGGTCTCTCCTATTAAAAAAATAAACCAAAAAAATCACCAGACTTTTCCATCCCATAAAAATGTCATCCTATAAACCCCTCCATTTCTCAGTCAAATGCTTAAAAGACATTGTCTGTACTCAATGCACCAGCTTACTTTCCTCTTTCTGCACCTATTGCAATATGTTTTTCAATCTAATGATCACTTTATTACTAAATCTACTGGCCTTACTTCAATTCTCATCCTATTTGACCTCTTTGCTTTATTCAACTGTTAACCAGCTCTCTTCTGGAGATTTTGGGACACTATTCTTTCCTAGTATTCAATCTATCTCTTTGACCCCTCTGTCTCTTCTTCTAGTCTCTTCTTCTAGCTAATGATTCCTCCCTGGCTATATGTGTCTCTTAAGCTACTGTCTTGCATTCTAGTCTGTTTTATTCTACATTCTTTCTTGATGACCTTAGTAGCACCTATGAATTTCATTACCATTTCTATGCATATGTACATGTTTATGCAATACAAAGTACTATACAGGAGGCAGCTACAACAAAACCAAAAAAAATCCCAACGCATAAAAAAAAGAAGAGCAAGAAAACAAAATGGATATCTGATGAGGTTTTACAAATAGGTGAAGAAAAAAGCAAAGTGAAAGGCAAAGGAAAAAATTAAAGATATACCTAATTGAATGCAGAATTCTGAGAATATCAAAGAAAAAAAGGATTTCTTAAATGAGCAATGCTAAGAAATAGAAGAAGGCAATAGAATGGGAAAGAACAAAGATCTTTTCAGGAAAATTGGAGATATCAAAATAGCAATTTATATAAAATGGGCAGGATAAAAGATCAAAATAGTAGATACTTATCAGAAGTAGAAGAAATTATGAAGAGGTGGCAAGCATATATAGAAGACTATACAGGAAAAAATCTTAACATCACTGATAACCACAATGGTGTGACTGCAGATCTAGAGCCATACGCTCTGAAGAATGATGTCAAGTGGACCTTAGGAAGTATTGCTGACAGTAAGGCTAGTGGAAGTGACAGGATTCCAGTTGAACTATTTAAGTTTCTAAAAGATAATGTTAGTGTGTTGCACTCAATATGCCAACAAATTGGGAAAATTCAGTAGTGGTGACTGGATTAGAAAAGGTGAATTTACATTCTAGTCCTAAAGGACAATGCTAAAGAACATTCAACTCACCAAACAATTGCACTCATTTAACATACCAGAAAGGTTATGCTTCAGATTTTGCAAGTTAGGCTTCAGTAATAGGTGAACCAAGACTTACCAGGAGGGCATGATGGTTTTTGGGGAGGTAAAATTAAATTGCTAACATTTGCTAAATTATGGAGAAAGCAAGAGAGTTTCAGAAACACAAAACCTACTTTTGTTTCATCAATTACACCCTTGATGATTTGAAGTACAACAAGTTGTGGCAAGTCCCTCAAAAAGATAGGCAGAACAAATCACCTTACTTGTCTCCTGAGAACTTGTATTCAGATCAAGAAGCAACATTAAAACCAAATATGGAAAAATGATTGGTTCAATATTGTGAAAGGATTATGACAAAGCTCTACATTGTGACTTTATTTAACTTAAATGCTGAAAAATCATGCTAAATGTCTGACTGAATGAATAAAAAACAAGAAGATTGTCATGAGAATATCAATAATCACACATATGCAGATGATACCATTCTGATGGGAGAAAGCGAAGAATTAAGAAACTTTTTGATGAGGGACAGTTTAAAAGTTGACTGGAAGCTTAACATGTAAAAAAAGAGAAAAGAAACTAAGATTTTGGTATCTGTTCCCATTGATTCCTGGCAAAAAGAGGGAGAAGGAATGAAAACGGTGGTAAATTTTATATTCTTGTGCTCAAAGATCACTGCAGATTGCCACTACAAGCATGGAATTAAGACATTTGCTTCTTGGAAGGAAAGCTATGACAAATCTGGACAGCATCCTGAAAAGCAGAGACGTGATCTTGCTGGCAAAGTCTGTACAGTTAAGT
Source organism: Pseudocheirus occidentalis (assembly GCA_028646575.1). Classification (NCBI taxonomy): domain Eukaryota; kingdom Metazoa; phylum Chordata; class Mammalia; order Diprotodontia; family Pseudocheiridae; genus Pseudocheirus; species Pseudocheirus occidentalis. The sequence goes on from CM053594.1 coordinate 305,924,286, forward strand.
CTATGGTGTGTGTGTGTGTGTGTGTGTGTGTGTCTGTGTGTGTGTGTGTGTGTCTGTGTGTGTCTGTGTGTGTGTTTTCCCAGTAGTAATGTACGTCTATGATATTTGGACTATATGAAAAGCTGAGCAGTGCGGAACAGATGCTTGTGAATTTGTAGTACTGGAGACATTTGAGAGTTCCTTGGGCAGCAAAAAAAGAGTCAATAAATCAGTTCTTGAAAATATTAACTCTTATTACTCATCGGAAGGTCAAATACCAAGCTGAAGTTAAATACTTTGGCCATGTAATGAGAAGACAGAACTAATTTGAAAATATTTTTATGCTGAGAAAGACTGGAGGCAAAAAGAGGATATGGCAGAGGATGAGAGAGAGAGAGAGTGTCATGGCAACAACAAACATGAACTTGGACAGACTTCAGGAGACAGTAGAGGACATAAAGACCTGGAATGCTATGTTCCACATAGTTACAAAGAGTCTGATACAACTGAATGATTTGACAATAATGCATATGACTCAAAGATCAATATATCCAAGCTAAGTCTGACCTGAGTTTCAGTCCCATATCACTAACTCTTCATTGCACATTTTACATTTGATGTCTTAGAGACATTTCCAACTTAACATATATAAAGCAGAATCTATATCTTTTCCTCAAAAAACTCACCCTTTTAAAACTTTCCTTTTTCATCATAAGACATTGTAATTCTTCCAGTTTTTCAAGCTTGTAACCTCAGGTTAAACCTTGATTCCTTGGTATCCTTTAACAAAATATGCAATCTGATGACAAATTTTGTAAAAATATGTATTTCTATAACATTTCTTTCCTTTAACCTCTATTTTTTACTCAGTTACCACTTTCCTTAAGGCTTTCCTTATCTCTCACTTAGATTACCACAAAAAAAAGACTTTCTTCTTCATCTCCCACTCTAGTCATTCCATATTCTATCCTTCACAAGCATACCAAAGTTATTTCCTTGACTGAAGAATTAATGATGTCTTTCCCCAACTCCATCAATTATTGTGGCTCTCCAATGTCTCTCATATAAAATACAAAGTCCTTTATTTGACTTTTAGGGCCCTTCAAAAATTGAACCCAAAATATCTTTCCAGTTTCATATATATTATATCATCTTGAACACTTTGAAATCAAGACAAACTGGTTTTTTTCCTGATCCTTACATATAGCATTCCTGTTCCCATCTCCATGCATTGCTCTGTCTGTCTCCCATCCCTGGAATACATTTTCCCCTCATCTTCATCTTCTAGAATTCTTCCCTTTGTTCTCAATCCAGTTTTTTTAGTCTTTTTAGATATTGCCTAATGTAAGTGATCTCACTCCATAGCTTTATTTAATAATAGTACATTTATTTTCTACCTACTTATATTTATCCTTCCTATTTCCCCATTAAAATGTAAGTTGTTCATTTCATTCCTCATATTTATATCCTCAGTGATTAGCATAATGCCTAGTCCACAGCAAGTGCTTAATAAATGTTTTTTGATTGATGGAAAAGTTACTTTGTGAAAAGAACAACTATTACTCATAAATATTAGCCAGGTGGCTACTAATGGCAATCTTGCCATGTAGGAAAGATCTTCTTAACCAATGGAGTAATAAAGAGAATAAATAGAATAAAAAAGACTGTAGAAAACACAAAATCCGAGGATATAGATAAGAATGCACCCAGCTGGATAAATTCCTTTAGCTTGGAATTTTTTTTTTAAGCTACGGCTTCTAAAATCTAGTCATGAAAACTTACATAGAAAAGGTTATTGTTGTTGTTCATATACCATACAGAAATATGGAATAATATTATCCAACCAGAAGGATAATATGACTTGTTCCTCATGAGTCCCTTACAATGTGATATGCTAGTTTTAGAAGGTAAAGTAAATAAAATAATTGCAAATAGGCAGTTTTCAATAGTGAAGGAGCTTTTCCTCTACTTCTTTACTTTTCTCTTGGCTTTTTAGACCTGATCCTTCATTCCTTGTATAGAATAAATAGTTCAATGATACTGATGGTGAGTGTAGAAAGAGTTTAAAAGGAATGGAGAAATGGGAAAGAGTTAAATACTAGCTCTGCACTCTAAGCATGCATTAGAACCAACCTTCCAAATGTTGATTTTATGTCTTTATCAAAAAAGATAACTTAGTATGTTTCCATAATACATTTACCTCATATGAAGTTCAGAGCTATGAGCAAGGCTACAAAAGGAATATACTTTTTGAATTGATGATAATGATTGGTTATTCCAATTATTACTGTACATGGAAACATATTTATTCCTGTCCCAGATATAATTTTTGATGGAAGCAAATTGACCCCCCCCCTATTCTGGGGGTAGAAGATTGCCTGATATTTGTATCCCAAATTAATGAAAAAAATGTGGTACAGTCTTCTAAAGTGGTTTTCACAAAAAGATGAGAAACAAGATGATGTTTTTTATTTCACTTCTACACTGAAGTCATTTGCATCTGCCCAATCAAAAAGAATCACCAGGCAGACTTTCCAAATGGACAGTAAAGCTGGCTCATAGAGCAGAAAACTGAATCCTACTATTCAGCATACTGGTGACCTACTTTGTTGCAGCAATTACACTTGTAAGTTTATGATTCTACTTCCTTCCCCTCCCAAGGAAGCTACACAGTATCTTGTCAGCAAACATAATAGGTGTTGTTAGGATTGTATCTTGATTTTTGCCAAGGCACTGCTGTTACGACCTCGATGCAGGACACCTTTTACTTTTTAGTATCCAGTAAATAATCTGACAGGCATATAATGGCTTTTTTCAGACATTTGAATTTCATAATAATGATACTCTGTAACAGGAAAAATACATCTCTAAAATTAACATCATAGCTATTAATTTTTTAAAATTCTGTTATGGCAAAGTACAAGGAACCAACTTTAAGTTTCTTGTTTTGGTACTCTTGACTTGAATAAATTGTATCAAAGTGGAAGGGAAATTACATAATGTATACTACCTAAATGTATTTTTAATATTAAATTAAATTAAATTTTGGTCCTTATGGTTATCAAAGTCTCTAATTTATAATCAAAGTTCATTCTTGAACTTATATCTCAGGTAACTAAGCAAAATGTCCCCTGCATTTCTATTTGATTTTAAACCAAAATAATAAGAAAAAAAAGCCCAACATTTTACTGTGATGATCCATATGGATCCTTTTATATACAATAAGGGAACTGAAAAGTCATATACTGTGGTTCATTTTGTGGTCAAGGAAACTAAATCTGAGAGACAATATTCACTTGGTGGTCTTGGGCAGGCCATTTAATAGCTCTCTGAGCCTTCTAAGTACCATTATTTAAATTGAATCAATATCTATGTATAATTCCACATAATTGCATGCATTAGGTTTAGGTCATATCTCTATCTATACAGGCACATGTGTGTGTATGTATTTATATATATATGCCTGTATAGATATGTACATATAAATTTATAAGTGCATGTCAAAAAAAATAAAAGATCTGAAAATTAAACAGGTTGTCATCAGTATGGGAATGGCTACATAATGGGATATATAAATGCAATGGAATTAAATGCATTTACATTAAAGTAAATTATAAAATAAGCATTTTGGTGAATATTTCATAGTATGAACTGATGCCTAGGGAAGTGAGTATAGCCAGAAGAAGAATTTATATAAAAATAATTGCTGTGAAAAGACTGTATTCCCAGCATGGGGGCTGTTTAATGGGAATGCAAATGGGAAATACATAGAATGTTTAGTTTGTCAAACAAGTAACCCATTGGCTGTGACATACATTGAATAAGAACAACAAAATGTAGTAAGCATGAAAAGAGAGGGTGAAGCCAGATTGTGCTGTTGCTATTCAATTGTTTTTTCAGTTGTGTCCAACTCTTTGTAACCCCATTTGGAGTTTTCCTGGCAAAAGTATTGGAATGGTTTATCATTTTCTTCTCCAGTTCATCTGTAGAGGATCTTAAATGCCAGACAAAGGGGTGTGTGTGTGTGTGTGTGTGTGTGCACATGTGTGCATGCATGTGTGTGTGTGTGTGTGTTTTCCCTTACTGGGAATATGGACTTACTAAAGTTGTTGCCATTGTTGTTTTTTTGGGAGGCAGGCAAGTGACAAAGTCACAACTATGCCTTAGAAAAATGATTTTTGAAACATGTATGTAAGATAGATTGGAGAAGGGAGAGTGTAAAAACAGGAAGACCAATTAGGAAGCACAAATTGTGAGAACTGAAAGGAATCAGTACAACGACTTAATCCTACTTGAATGAGAAATCCTTCTACAGCCAGACAACTACGGGTTTTAAGATCTGGTATGAAGGGGAGAACAAGAGTGAAAGTCTTTCCCTTTGGTGACAGCACATTTCATTTGTATATAGTCCTGATTACCAGAAAGTTGCTCTTCATATTAAACTTAAATGCATATCTTTGCAAGTCTCCCTCCTCTATCTCGAGTTCTGAATTTAAAGGTCAAGTAGGTCAAATGTCTTCCACAGCTCAGCTCTGGCAGATATTTAAAATGACCCTACAGAGAGGCTAGGTGGTGCAGTGAATAGAGCACTGGCTTTGGAGTCAGGAGGACCTGAGTTCAAATCCAGTCTCAGACACACCACAAAAACTAGCTGTATGACCTGGGCAAGTAATTTAACCTCAATTGCCTTCCAAAAGGCAAAGAAAGAAAGAAAGAAAGAAAGAAAGAAAGAAAGAAAGAAAGAAAGAAAGAAAGAAAGAAAGAAAGAAAGAAAGAAAGAGAAAGAAATGACCCTACTAAGTTTTCTCCCATATAAACTACTAATGTCAGTTCTTTCAAATAAGTAGAAATAATTTTTAAGCCTTTTGTCATCCTGACTCCCCTCCCCCCAAAGATTAGAGGATCATGTGTTGAAAGCTAAAAGGGACTGTTGAGGCCGAACTTCCTAATTCTACATAAGAAACTGAGGACCAGAGATATGTCAATCAGCTGAAGATTTTTAAGGCTTATCAGTTATTGTATTTTTAAAAAATGAGTTATGTCACCCTCACTCCCCCCACACACACACTGCCTAATATTTAATAGCTATCTGACTCTGGGTAAGAGACTTAACCTCTCTCAGTCTCAGTTTCCCCATCTGTAAAAGAGAAATAATTGCTGTAGCAATTGTCTCCCAGAATTACTGTAAAGATTGAAAAAATATAGTATGCAAAGTAATTTTTCAGCCTTAAAAAATAAGCTATATAAATGTCATTTAACTGATAATTATAACTAAGTTTTCTCATTTTAAAATCTGATTATGTTACTGTAATGTGGAAAACATAATCACTTAACATACACCAAATTGTGTTTTATAGTTAATCTTACTTTCAGTTCTTATTAAACTTTTTGAAAAAACTGAATTCTGATCTCCTTAATTCCTTACCTTCTCATTTTCCTTTAACTTCAGTCTGACAAGAGTGTGCCAAAAGCTTGGGGTGTGTGTGTGTGTGTGTGTGTGTGTGTATGTGTGTGTGTGTGTGTGCGCGTGCGCACGCACGTGCACATACACGCATGTGTTAGAGATGAGGGGTGGTGGTAGTGATAAGTGTACAGTATTGATCAGACTAAACATAACACCTCTCAGGAGACATTGCTGATATGTGTAATGGCTCTTTCTCTAGTTACTAATTGTTTGAAATGAAAGATCAGTGTGGCTATTGCTGATAGTGAAATAAAGTTTTCTTAGTTCCAACATTAGAGCTAGAGCTTTTAGAAGAAAGAATGAAGGCCCAAACATAAGATAATACAGGTGGATTGATTCATGTCTGGCTGTTTAACATACCCACACATTCACATACACACCTCTTTGGTTACCCTTATTTATATTCTTTGAAATTCTGTCTTTCTTCTCCATAGCTATATCCAGATGTTTTTCTTCTGGAGTTTAGTAACTTGTAACTATTTCAAACTCAACAACTGCTGATACACCTTTTTTTGTTAGCATAAATCTTCTTAGATCATGTAATTAGTATCAACAGCTACAGAATTATTATTCTGTTTACATAAGTACTATCTATCTACCACTCCAGCAGCATTAAAAACTTTGTGTTTCTGTGGAAATTACTCACTCTTTTAAAAACAAAAGAATACCTTTAGCTATATATTTACCTTGAATTCAGTCTGGGAAGTGGTTGGCAACTTGGCATTTAGGCCCTGGAATTTACTCAGATAAAACCAGTAGTAACCAATTTTCTATTTCTTCTCCTTAAATACTATTGAATGAGAGAAAAATATTTTTATGCTTTTAATTCTAGTTGTTGCTGGTATTGTTAATTGCGGGGGGGGGATTTTTTTTCATCAACTAGTTAGCATCTAAACTCTTTTGCTGGTTAACTAGGTAGGTTGCATAAATAATAGCTCATTAACAAAATCAACCTCAGTTTTAATCCTTCATGGGGTTCAATTGCCCCCAAATTCTTCTGTGTGTTGGGCTTATCACCTTGTAAATATATACCATTAAATTATAGAGGACATTGGGTGAAATGATTAATGTAAAATTTTAACACTTTTTTAAAAATTTCACATTCTTTGGATGTACTACCAAATGAATACATGGTATGATATTTATATGTCAAACAGAAGAGTAAAAACAGTTTTATATTTGACTCAAATTCTATATTATTTCAATGTTGTTATAAAATATAATCAATATGATTATGGATATTTAACGACAACATTACTGGTAAGTATGTATTTTCATGAAATCAGTGGGTTAGAAAAGTCTTTAAGGATTTCAGCTCAATCCCTCTTTTTCCACAGTTGAATTCTTCTTTACTATGATCCAACAAGTGAGGATCTTGCACCAATAACATGCCTCATATAATTTTTTTTTCCAGTGGGAGGCTTTAAAACTCCACCATGTCAGGTCCCAATTGTACTTTTCAGTTCTCCTTGGGCATAGTTCAATTATTTCTTCATTTATTTGTCCTTTCTATAACCACATCAATAAATTTGTCTTAGATCATTAACCCATCAGGCAAGTATTCTGTTCTTTTAAATTAGTCTATAATATATTCAGTAGAAAACAGGAGGTGATAAAGCACTAAATAACATTTTGGCAATGAAGACAATCACGGTGGAGACTGTACACATTGTATTTCTGTATCTATTTCCAGAGACTGGAAAGGAATGGAGTCAGTCAGGTCATGAGAGCTTTTCTTAAAATGGAGTTTCAGAAGGGAGCTGACCAGTTACAGCAAGGGAGCACAGGGTCAGAATAAACTTCCAGTAAAAAAAAAAAAAAAGGATTACAGGAACAGAGTAAATCTCCAAAGTGAAAAGACGAATGGATAACAAATGGACAAGTGCACCGGAGCACAAGAAATATTCAAAAACCCAGAGAAAAAGGTTTTCAGCACATTGGGTGCACTTTCTATTGACTATTGACTATTGACAGAAATACTTGGTAAAGAATTCCAAAGAAGGAGAAGGTATGAAGGAGCTATGATCTAAACTGGTAAAGGGAATGCCCAAATGAACTCATAATGAAAACTGTCTGCTTTGGTATGTAGCAACAGCTCCCTTTAGCACCTGGTTTTAGTCATGCTTTACAGGTTAAAAACATTAAAAATCATTTAAAATCAACTATTCAGGAACTATTAGCAAGAGAATTAGAACAATAGCAGCAGCTAAAAATTTCTAAGTTGCTACTGTTCATATTACAAAACACCCTCTTGTGTATTATCTCATTTGTTTCTCAAAATAACTCTGTATAATAAATTAAGGCAGGTGTTATTGTTCCCATTTTACAGATGAGGAAACTAAAGGATGTGGAGTGAGCAGAAACAAGAGTTTGACTGCCTTTCTAATCATCAACATATTCTATAAAATGAGATGATAATGTCTATGTAATCTTATACATATGTGTGTGTATATATGCATATATGTGTGTGTGTGTGTGTGTGTGTGTGTGTGTGTGTGGAGAGAGAGCAAGAGAGAAAGAGAGAGAGAGAGAGAGAGAGAGAGAGAGAGAGAGAGAGAGAGAGAGAGAGAGAACTTTTAGCTTTAAATTGGTGTATAAATGCCAGTTTTTATTAAGAGTAAATGGCATAGCTGGTCTTCTGATGTCATCAAGCTTTTCAACTCTATCTTTCCTGGTCATGATTTTATTCCTTAAGCTTATGGTTTCCACTAGTCAATCAGTTCACATTTATCTTGATCATGGGATCAAATATTTTATATTTATTTTATTGAACAGTTTCCATTCCATTAACAAGGAAAGTGAAAGACTGGATTTTGATAACTACTGATCATTATTCAATCAAAATAGTCAGAGAAAGACTGATCAAAAATAACAGAATGTGGCTATTCTGTCAAGTTCAATATTTATTTTCCAGTTGTTTTCATTTTAAGTAAATGAGTGAGCTAAACAGATGCAGATTTTCAGCAAAATGTTTTCAAAATTAACAAAAAATCAATTTTAGTTAAATTTTAAGACTAGGAGGAGATCTAAAACAGTCATTCTAGCTATCCCTCTCCATGTGGGCAGGGATGAATTTATGCTATTCCAGAAAAAAAATTTAAAAAAATACCCATGACTTCCAACATTTTAGAAAAGAAGATTCCATAAACTCCATTTTCAACCAAAAGGAATGGGGAAACAGAAAATTTAAATTGCAAATTATGAGATAAATAATTCCAGTTGCTGATACTTTAAGGTAGTTCTCATAAGGGTCCTTTATAATAAATTATTATTCCTATTGATTCCTGCTTTATCAATTTCAGATAGTATTAAATAATTTGTGTACCTATAATTCACTATTAAGATAACTTTGGTTCAGTTTGTATATTACTGTCTCTGTTACATTTTCTTATAACAAATTTAATAGAAAGTTAAGTTGAAATCAGTTACTGATGCTGATTATTTGTCCAAATTCACTCACTTCTTTTCCCCAAGTCAGCAAACAAATATAACCATAGAGTTGGTATAGATGGTTTTCTTACCTTATGGAGATGCAAAATATTTTATACTTCCCTTGATTGAATTCAATTGTCAAACATTTGTAGAACAATTACTATATGCAAAGTTTCTAGGCACTTGGCAAACAAAGATTAAAACGAATCACTGCCTGACCTTGAGCTACATATAATCTATAGGATCTGATTAAGTGAATGTATTTGAAAAATTTACAGTAATTCTGCACTTCACAAAGAAAGGTCCATTAGTATCAATATATGGTCATTTAAATTTTACTTTTCCATTCCAAAAATAGAAAATAAAATAGATAGAGATATATAGATATATCTATATCTCTATGTAGGCATATATATATACATATATATGTGTGTGTATGTGTGTGTTTGTGTGTATGCATTTACATATACACAATCTATTTGTATATATATATGCATATACACATATCTACACACAGATATGTATAGAAAACATATATCTTATTTTATTATAATTTTAGTCATACATTTATAATAATATATGCACATATGGAAATATTCCTAAACCAAGAATATAGAAAGAAAGAAAGAAAAAGGAAAGAGAGAGAAAGAGAGAAGGAGAGAGAAAGGACAGATGAAAGAAAGAAGATTTCAACCTTAAAAGTTTGATCTCTTCCCATGTTTTTCAATTAAATCTTCATAAATTAAGATTAAATTTCAAGTCAAATTAAATTCTGGAGTACCTCCAAAGACTAATTTGACTAAATCAGTCCCAAGTTAGCTATGACCTTAGATTTGATAATATTTCTAATATAGGAGAATGGACTTGTGATTTCATTGCTATTTGGAACTTCTGGTAGAAGAAACACCCTTTACCAATGCAGGTAAACATCTTCTCTGTAGCTTACTGCTATACAGAGTTACTAAGAACACTGAGAGTTTAAGAAATTCGCTTAGGATCACATGGCCAGGATGTGCTAGCACAGATTGGACTCAAGCTTTTCTTCACTTAAAGGTAGAGCATCCTCTAAATCATATTTCATATAGCTAAGGATGTCATTAAAATGAAGATGTGTTATTGAATGAAATGGGTAGCTAAATGGCAGATTAGATAACAGTGATGAGTTTGCAGTAAAGAAGACCTAGATTTAATTCTCTCCACAGTTTTTTGTGACCTTGAGCAGTCACTTAAGGTCATATTGTTTCATTTTTCTTATCAATAAAATGGGGATAAGGATAGGACCTCACCTCCTTGGGATGTCATATGGATCATATAGAATGACAGATGTAATGTGCTTTCCAAACCTGAAAGTACTGTGTAAATGTTAGTTACTATTAAAAATAGGTAACAATTATAATTTACAAGATTGTATCAAAATGTAGAGGACCAGTTAAGGACAATTAGCCTAATATTCTGGTAAAGCCAAAATATAATAATTCATGAATCATATTCATTTTCAATAAACACCATAACAACCACCAAAACACAATACATGCAAATATATTATTGTTAGAATATTTTCAAGCTATTCACACTTAAAATACTTTAATGCATCATGAAAAATGCATGGATGTGCATATATAATTATATGCTCAACTGTAGTAAAATTCTATGCTCAGATAAAGATATAAGCAGTCAACTTTCCTTTATACTTTATAAGATTTAAATATGAAATGTATTTAGACAACTTAAAGCTTTCAAAAATAAAATGCCAGCACTTTGTCTTTAACTTGTGAAATTAGTCTCAAAACCAGTTTACTTGAAATAAAATTGTCTAATGTGTTATTTTAAGAAGAGCAAATCAATACATAACTAGTCTGTTAAATTGTTCAGTTTAGTTTTTCTAAGCTAGTAAGCACATAATGGAGGTTTTTGAAAGGAAGAGATATATTTATCTTATGCAAAGGCAAAGCCATTTAGGCAAGTCTCATTTGTGTTACTCAATTTTCTACCAAATGTCATAGGTAAGGAAAAAAATTCTGAAATCATTCAGACAAAGGAAAAATATTTTATTTTGATGCAAATGGAAGGGAAGTTTGAAACAAAGTGGGCATACTTTTAAGGTTAAAAAACCAAATCAACTGATGTATGTATGCCCAGAAATCCAAACATACATTAATATTTGTGCTATGTATATGAAATTTTGGAATTTCATATATAATATTTTACTTGAGTTATAAATATTGTTATGCTACTTAATAATTTAAACTTTTAAATATATATATATTGATTTTTTTAAATTTAAGGATCCTATATTTGAAAGCTGCCTCCTATTAAGCTATTTGATGATTTTGAATTAAAATGCATATTTATTTTGAAATACTATTGTCCAGAGAAATTCAAATCTGGAAATATGAACAATCATATATTTATCTCCCAAGAACATTAACATGATAAAGAAATTTAGAAGGAACAAAAGCAGCATGATGTCAGATTCAGGAACCATATATAATAAATGAAGATGTCTTCTAACATACTCATGTAGGAGAAATCACATTATCCTCAGTTAAAAATCATCTATTTTCCCCAAAGCATTCAAATAAACATTAAAAAATATATAAATAAGATACATAGTACTTACAACCATCTTATTTAGGGACACCCAGCAATCTGATGGGAAGTCCTGTAGTAATGGTACTAAGAACTGAAGACAGCCATCCCAATGGCAAAGGAGAAGCATCATTCCAATGAGGTTAAATATTCTCACCACCGCACTGGCTAGATCATATGTCATATGGAAAATCTGTTGATCAAAGTTTAAAATCAATTCAAATAACCAGTCATTTTGTGTAACAATACTTTCAAATGCTGTTGATAGAGAATTTTTTCTAACTAAAACTTTTTATGAATCTAATGCAAGAAACTGTAAGTCCATCTACAAGTATTATATATGTGTGTATATATATATATATATATTCATTACTTGTCTCCACAGTCAAGAAAACATTGAATTCTCAACAGGATAACAGACTTTAAATAAATGGAATGTAGGGATAATATGATATATATGCAGTTATTTCATTTCCCAGAAATCTTTTATATAAGGTCTACCAAAAAAGGGCAAAACTTACACATTTGTTTCTGCTCACTTTACTGGGTATAACAAATGTGCATTGGAAAACCCCAAAAACAGAAAACAAGGATGAAAAGTAGTGCATACCGTATATAGCATAATCATGTCCTCAACAGAAGAATAAAAGCTTGTACAGGATGTCTCTAAAGTTTGGACACATAGGAAATCTCATTAACTATGAATATTTTCAAGAAATGAAATGAATGGAGTTTTCAACAACATTGTATTTAATTAACATACATTTTAGTCATGACATTTTCATATGGAATAAGAGCTTTCATTAGCTATTGGGGACTGTTTTCCATATTAATGAGATTAATTTAATTTAATTAATGAGGTTTCCTATGTGTCTCCTATGTCTTCCTATGAAATCTCATTTATGCTAATTAAATAAAAAGTTGTTGAAAATGACATTTCATTTCATTTCTTGAAAATATGCATAGTTAATGAGATTTCCTATTAAGAACACCCTGTATAGCATATAGCACTTCAAGATTGGTAAAGCCCTTTACATATGCTGTCTCACTTAATCCTTAAAATAACACTGGGGAGGTAAGTACTATTATGATGTCCATTATATAGCGTTATGTCCATTTTACAGTTGAGGAAACTCAGAGCAAGATGAAGTGACTTTCCCAGGGTCACACAGCTGGTCAACATTTGAGGCAGAATTTGACCTCAGTTTTAACTTCTGCCTTCTCTCTATTGCGCCACCTACTGACCATATAAGTAAGAACTGACAAGTCTACTGATACTGTCGTCATGAGTTGACTGATTTGAAAAAAAAAAGATCAAAATAATTGTCAAAGTTTAGACATAAATTAACTAAGTAACATTTTCAGCAGTTAGGGGGTCACTCTGGATAGAATACTGGGTTTGGAATCAGGAAGATTCATCTTCATGAGTTCACACACATCTGGGCTCAGACACTTACTAACTGTGATCCTGACCAAGTCATTTAGTTTTTGCATCTGTAAGGTGAGCTAAGAAAGGAAATGGCAAAGCAATCCAGCATCTCTGCCAACAAAACCCCAAATGGGATCAGGAAGCGCTGAATAAGACAGCAATAACAACAACACTTATTTTTCATAACTGTAACAATTTTAGTGATTTATACCAGATTCTTGCATGCCCATTTTCACTATCCTTCTGGTAGAAGAACCACCCTGTCAGGCTTCTGGCCCTGGTTCTGCAATTATCATTTCTATTTTGCTAATGAGCAAACTCTGACTCCAAGAGGTCATGACTTGATCCCATTCCTTCTGGTAGTAAGTCTAGCCTGCTTTTGTGTCAATCACACAGCCTTCCTGGCTGTCACATAGTAAATGGTATGGAATATGAAGTAGTTGGACTGGTTCTAAATGATGCAAAGATATTTACGGAAATACACCTTAACAAGCTAGAAGGATTAACACAGTTTCCTAACATTTTTATTTCCTTAAAATAAAAAAAAGTATGCAATCATGGCATTTCAAGCAATTTAGCAGCTTGATTTTCATAAGAACTCATGCTTTGTAACACAAATAGAATTTGTTACTTATTAATAGCTATTGCTACTTTTTAGGGGAAGGGTTGGTTAAGACAAAAAGTCCAAGAAAGAGGAAATCATTTGGATAAACCTTTGAACCTCATCATCTTAAAGGCAAGAGAATATCATCATGGGTGCTAGGCTTTGATGTAGCTGACATCCTTATAGGATCTTTAAGGACTGCAAAGTTCTTTACCTTACTTAG
>CM053594.1:305938105-305975370 GCA_028646575.1 Pseudocheirus occidentalis
GTATATATTACTGTTTATGAAGCCACTAGAATTGACCGAGTAAGGCTGCAATTGTGACCATATCAGTACTTAAGGAAAATGTCTTTGACAATAGAGTGTAGAATTGACTTGAACGGAGAGAAATTTGAGGAAGGAAGACAAATGAGGAGGTTGTTGCAGTAATCTAGGAGAGGGGTGATAAGGGCTTAAACTGAGGCAACACCTGTATGTGTAAAGAGAAGGGTTTAGATATGAGAGATGTCATGGACATAGAAAGAGCAATATTTGACAACTGATTACATATGCAGCATTTGGGAGAATAGTAGTTTTAAATCAGACCTGGATCCCTGCATTTGTCTCAGCTTTTGACTTTATTTCTACATAAGGGAAAGCAAAGTATATCTTAGAATCAGCGTGTACTTTGGGCAATCTAAATGGAGATCGCCAGCACTGTTTTAATGATATTTGTTAGAACAAAAACACAACTCCTGAGGAGTGAAAAATCATATTCAGCTTAAGGATTCAGGGATTCTGGTAGTTTTGTAAACCTGTTTACAAAATCTCCAATGTATAATATTTGAGGCAATGTGGTGAAATGGACTGAAGGTTTTAAATCAGCTAAAGCATATGGTAGTTGAAACAAGTTACATGGGCTCCATTTATTCTTATTATTTGTGTTAATACATATACAATGTATTTTAATCAGTTGTACCACAGTGAATATATTGATTTGAAATCTATTTCTGCTAATGCAAAGGTAGAAACCTATTGCTATACATAGATATTGCTTATACAATATAAATAATATATATTTCTAGAAAATCTCAAATGTGAATCATTAGTTATAAATATTTTAAAGGGTAACAAATGTGGTATTTCTGGCTTTTACTATTGTTTCGATAACACAACTTTTCCTTACTTGGAAGGTAGCTATGGCATAGTAGATGGAGTAGATTGGAAACAAAACCAGAATGATATGAGTTTGAATACTCTCTTAGACACTTGCTAGATGAGTGACCCTGGTCAACTCATTAAACTCTATCAGCCTCAATTTTTTATCTGTAAAATGATGTTGAATTTGATGCTCACTAATGTCCCTTCTAGTGATAAACCTATGATCCTGTCATCTCATTTAGCCTAAACATCTATTGAAATCTTGTTGGTAAAATTATGTGAGATTATTTTAAATTAAATTAAAAGGAAAACATGCAAAGGCATGTTAAATTTTGGAAAGTAGTAAAAAAAAAAGTCCAGGTTTTAAATTTGTAATTATTATTCAAGTCACTGCTTGAAATAATTGGCTTACCTTAGATGTTTCTATTAAAATATTGCTAATATGGCTGCTTATTCCTTATACTTCATTTGCTCTTTAGTAAGAACTTTCCTCCATGATAAATCAGCATCTTTTTATTTCTTGTTGAAGATTGAAATATTACATTATTCAAAATTAATCAAACGTTCATGATATTCATATATACACATAAAATAATTTGTCATTTAGAAATAAATTTTAATTTGCTGAAAAATTTTACAAATTCTAAAGTAATGAGAAACTATCAGTGTGCCAAAGATGGCATGAGAAGAACAAAATTGTGTATCATGGCCTTGTACATTTATGATTGCTTAAATATCTTGTGGAACTACCCGTGTGTAATGAGAATGGGAATATGAAGATCTTTCCTGCACCTTAATAGTAATGGGGAGGGGAAATTTGAAGACCTTTCCTGCTTAGAAAGTAAACTCTGCCCCCTAATATGCTAACTATAGTCACATGAAGCCTGTGGTGGGAGGAGTTTGCTAAAGTGGGACAGAATCACAGGAAGTTGGGAGCCAGAGCCAGAAAGATGGTGGGAGAGAGAGGAGGCTCAGGCAAGGAGTCAAATAGGCTCACGAATAGATATTGCTCTAATATCAGCTTGTGGGAAGGTTAAAGGATGCTGTGACTCAGTGTTATTATGACTTCTTAATATCTTTGGCACTGTGATGGAATCAGCTTACTTGTTTTGGGATTTGGTTTTCTGGTGTCTAAACAAATGATTCAGTTCTAACCTCTTCCTGAAGAATCTGTTATATTTTGTGATGGAATACCATACTGGACTATTCACCATGTGAATGCCCAATAAATTTTTGTTGTTATATAATTAAATGTTTTTAAGTAAATTTCACCCCTTCCCCATTAAGAAATGAATGAATTTAATACACCATGTTTTCAAATGCTCTGATCACTCAGAGTACCTGATAAAGGTCAATAATTCAATTTGGGTGAAAATAAGATTAAACAATACAACTATTAGTTAAATTTCACAGGGGGTAATTTGTGGTGAGGGCTGGTTTGGGAAATGGTATGTTTTTTTTCTACATCTTGAACATTCAATAAAATAATTTTGTTTAAAAATAACTAAATCTCCCCCTTAACATAGTGTTTTTCATTTTATTCAGGTTTCATCAGATATCGATTTTTTTTAAAGCAAGCTCTCTTTGACATGATAATTATAGTCAGCAATAAAAATTTTCTCTAAGTTGACATGTACACATTGCTTTGAAACTCCCCTTAAAAAATTAGAGTGGGATTCTAAATATCTAAGACAACATCTACTTAATGTGACACTTAAGCAGTTGACTATGTCATATAACATCACATACCAGAGAAAAAATTTTACATTTCCAAAACCTATTTTGCAATTTATTTTGTTTTAATTATAGGTTTGACAGAGCTAGCCTGTTGTCATGATGTACTAAAATCCACTCCCACCACCCTACTACCAATGGTGCTAGGGAACAAGACAGTATGATTTTTTTAGACACATTGAATAAAATGACACATGCATTATAAACACAAAGAGGTCAGTTAGCTAAAACCCTTATGTAGGTACCCATCAACTCATGGTCAGATTATCACAATAGCCTTCCAGCTGATCTCCCTAACTCAAGTCTTTTTCTGCTCCAATTCATCTTCCACAAATAGTGGATCCTAACTCAATAAATATCAGTTGTTTTCTATTATCTCAGGATAATTGTGTTTGGCTTTTCACAACCTTTCCTATCTTTTCTATTTCTTACTCTTCACTACCCTCCATGTACTACTCTATGATCCAGTGACACTGGCCATCTTACTCTTCCTTCCAGGAGATACTATCTCCACTTTGTACATTAAGCTATTCTTCATAACTCAAATGCCCTCCCTCCTCACCTACATCTCCTGGCTTTCATCAAGATTCAGCCCAATTTTTTTTTAATTCTGTAGGAGGCCTTTGCATGTCCCTCCGATCTGTAGCTCCTGATATCCCTCTATCTTTCATTTTATTTAAGAATGTTGTCATTCAGTTATTTTTTAATTCTGCCTGGCTCTTTGGGACCACATTTTGGGGTTTTCTTGACAAAGATACTGAAGTGGTTTGCCCTTTCCTTCTCTAGCTCATTTTACAGATGAGGAAATCGAGGTAAACAAGGGTAAGTGACTTGCCCAGAATCACACATCTTAGAAGTCTCTGGGGCTGGATTTGAACTCAGGGAAATGACTCTTCCTGACTCTCACAGTAGCATTCTATACACAATCCCACCTAGCTGCCTCCCACTTTGAAAGTACTATCCATTAAAAAAAGAAAAAAAGAGAGACGGGCAGATAGATAAGACAGATTTTTTTTTACATTTTTTTGTATGTTGTCTTCACCTTTAGAATGTGAGCTCTTTAAGGGCAGGAATCATATTTTTACATTTCTTTGTATCCTCAGAATTTAGCACAGTGTCTAGGACAAAATAAATATTTGTTGACTGATTGTATATTAATTTATGTTTTATGTAGTTGTAAGGACAAGTATAATGATTTCAATACTTCTGTCATTTCCCTCCTAGGACAAATTTCTGCTTAATATCTACGATGGTGATGATGATGATGATGCTTATGATGATTTTTTAATTAATTGATTTCTTATTACAGTCAGCCTATCATTTTAAGTGACATATTGATAATACCAATAACTATTTTATTATTGCTGTTGTAAACCTGTGATTTCATCAGTACAAGAAAGTCCTCCACCGGTAGATATTTGTAGCTTTGAGTATTCTAATTAAAAATACTCCATGTGGACCTCTGCACAGAAAGAATTAGGATGAAGACAGTTGACCAAAAAGCAATCATATATCTGCAATAAAATAAAATCATACCATTAACACACATTTCTAGCACCAACTGCCATTTTCTGATAGATAAGTGATCTCCCTTTTAATCTTCCCTGTTATCTATTCAAATCTCTTGGAGGGATGGTCTTTTTGCTTTTATTTGTAAGGGAAGCATAAAGAATTAAAACAAATTTTGTCACTTTCTGTCCAAAGGCCAAATCCTTTCAGTTCTGTATTACCACATGTCCTCAAACAAACCCTAAAGCTCCTATTTATGGACCACAACCAGGAAGGGTGATGTTAAACGTGCTCCATGGAATGACTCTTAAAGGTGAATGCGATGTCAAACACACTTGAAAATTGACATTGTCCATAACCTTTGACTGAGCAATCTCATTGATAGATATATCCCAAGAAATAAAGGGCAGAAACAAAGGTCAAAAACTTAAGTACCAAAATGGATCTGTGAATAAAATGACTTGAATGATCCCTCCCAAAAGAAACATAACAGTATTCTTTTGAATAGCAAAGAACAATTTTAACAAAGTTGTTATGTATTTATTAAGAAATGCCTAGGGGGCAGCTAGGTGGCTCAGTCAATAAAGCACCGGCCTTGGAGTCAGAAGGACCCAAGTTCAGATCCAGCCTCAGATACTTTACCCAAAAACTAGATATGTGACCTTGGGAAAGTCACTTAACCCCAATTGCCCTCCAAAAAATAATTTAAAAAAACTAAAAAAAAAATAAATGCCTAAAAAATCATGGAATACAAATGAAATGCAACATTATGGTTCAGTAAGAAAGTATGACTATGAGGAACTTGGGATTATTGAAATAATTAGAGCCACAATAACTATACACATACTACAATAATATAAATGAACATATCACTAGTAATTGGGGGGTTAGGGGCATGGGAATAATAAAACTTCCAGAAAAGAAATAATGAAGCACTGCCTCATGGCAAGGAAGATGGGGACTACTTGAATACAGGATTAAATACACTGACAAAGTAAGTTATTATAGTAAATATTTTTTCTTAATTTTTGTTGTTGTTGCTATTGTCTTTTTGAACACAAGGGAAAATTTGATCTCAGGTTAGGCAAGGTAAATGACTCTAAAGGAAAAATAAATCCATCAATAGAATATTTAAATATATTAGGCTAGAAATTTAATGGTTTATTTTTAAAAAATTAAAAATAAAAAAAGATACGGATGTGGTAGCACACTTCTGCAGTGTCCACTGCTTGGGAGACTGGGGCTAGCTAGTGAACTGCTTGAGTTTGGTGATCTGTTAAATACTCCACTGTTTTGCCATTTTAGATCTTATTTAATTTGTGAATATGAATTTAAGTTCCTAATCTGAAGTTAAATGATCACATTCTTCTAAATTCCTTACAGTCAACATTTCTTACTGCCCATCCACCTTATGTGAGAACTCCGGAGTTTAACTAATATTTACTGAGCAATTTGAAATATCCCCTGAATCAAAGGACTAGACACTGTAAGCATAAAATATGTCAGTGTATTGATTTGAGCACAGTATGCTTGAATTGCCTCTCTTAGGGTGTTTTTAATGTCACAGTTTGAGAAATGAAAAGGAAATAAATGCTCTTAATTTATCTTTCACTATTTTTATGTATTTACATGAATAATACAAGCAAGACAATGATTGGATCCAAGGATTTTATGGCAGTGTTGGAAAGGCTCATGCTCATAGTTATAAATTCAAAAATAAAATAGTATTATCCATCTAGAAACACTGGCACTGACTAGGCTTTAAGGCAGGGATCTACAGAAAGCTTTCTCAGGGATGTAGTGTCTGAAGATCCTTCTAATTCCAGGATTATGACCTACAAATCTCCAATTTCCTGGACCTGGCATGTCTCCTGACCAGGGTACCATTACTGCCTCCTCGAGATATAAAAATTCCAGCCTTTAGGTATCAGGGAAGAGAAGACCATGGATGAACTTTTTTTTTTGGAGGGCAGTTGTAGTTAAGTGACTTGACCCAAGGTCACATGGCTAGTTTTTTGTGTTAAGTGACTGAGGCCACATTTGAACTCATGTCCTCCTGACTTCAGGGCCGTTGCTCTATTACCACCCCAGACTGTGGATGAACTAAACACAGCATAGCTTAAGGACACAAGTTCCAAAAAGAGAGTAGTTCTCAGGCAACTACGTACTGCACCAGGAGCAGGTGGAAAAGCCCAAACTACTGGGTTCCTAATACACCCACATCTGTAAACCAGTCCTGGCTTCCCCTTTGCACTATACTCATTCACAATTCTCTGTAATTCAAAAAATTCTGATGCCATTTCATCTCAAGCATTAACACTCTAATTCTATAATAAAATTCCAGGCTACAATAACAACAACAATAGGCAATATTTATATATCACTCAAGTTTGCTAAGCACTTCACAAATGATCTAATTTTATCCTTGCAACAAACTTGGGAAGAAGGTGCTATTATTATTCTCATTTTTACAGATAAAGAAACAAAGCCAGGAAGAAGTTAAGTGACTTACTTAGGGTCAAACAGCTAAAAAGTGTCTGAGCACAGATTTGAACTCAGGTACGTCTGGCTCCAAGGCCAATAGCACTCAATAGGAGGTAGAAATGCTGAGGCCACCAGTCAGAAAATAGGGCATTGTCATCAGTAATAGGGTTACAATAAAAGGCTCAGAGATTGTCTTCATGTTGGTCTGAGCCCATTTGTTTCATTCATTTTACCTCCATAACTTGCTGAGTTTCTGTACATTGTATTAAGAACTATTTGGGGTAGGGGTGGGGAGTGGTTTTATTAATATGAGGAACTCCATAGTATAGCTATCCCTTCTGCCAACAGTCAATTAAGGTAACAATCAATTATGTGTTTATTAATTTCCTATTAACTTCCAGGCAACTCTGCATGGGTGAAACAAAGACAAAATCTCTCAAGAATCTTGGCTTCATACATTTAAAGTTTGAAGGGAAATTAGAGACCGTACAGTGCATGCAGTCAGTCCTTTGATCTCGCATATGTGAAATCTGAGGTCTAGAGAAGTTACTTGCTCAAGTGCACACACATTGTAAATGACAGAACTACCAGGATTTAAAAACCAGATATTTCTCCCTCTCTCTCTCTCTCTCTCTCTCTCTCTCACACACACACACACACACACACACACACACACACACGACTCTCCCTTCATAACAGAGAAATCCAAATTAGTATGGCATTAAAAGATAAAATGTGTTGTTAATACACAATATTATATATATATATATATATTTTATACATTTCTGAACTTCTAATTTTATTTTCCTGTGTTGTATGCTGGCCTTTGTGTGTCATCTGCAGCTTCCACAAAACTTCCAAAAAATTCCCATTTAATTTCTTATGGCAACTCATGATATGTTGAAACCATGATGTGGAAAGTTGTGATGTAAAAGGGATAACTATACATATATGCATGCATGCATGCATACACACAAATATGCACACACATGAATCTATGTGTGTATATGTGTGTTAATCTAGGTAATTAACTTGTACAATATAGATTGTAAGTGCATAATAAATACAGGGCATTTAAAAAAACTGATATTATCCCCTACTCTCTTCTCCTTTCCTCTACTCTATCATAGTGAATTAACTGTTTTCCTTAAGAAGGTCAGCTTCTCCACATGTGACTTTGAGCCCAACGCCTTGCCTATTATCCAGTCATTATACCCATTTTCATTCCTCTCTAATCTTCAACATCCCCCTTTTCGTAGACCCTTCCCAGTAGGTAGTAACCTTCAAATGTACCCGTATCCTCCATCTGTTAAAAAAATAAGTCATCAGTATACTTCAATATCCCTTCAAGCTATCATCTTATACCACCCCTCCCCCAACCCCACACAACTTGGAAAAATGCTTTTAAAAAGCTGTCAAAACTTGTTGCCTACACTTCTCCTCTCCTTCCTCTTTCCAGTCTGACTTCTGGCATCCTCATTCAGGCACAACTGCCCTCTCCAAAGTTATTATATACTTGGCTAGTCTGGTAGTCTTTTCTCAGTCTTCATTCCTTACCTCCATGCTACATTAGCACTTGATTATTCTGTCTTCCTTTCTGGTCTTTCATGATCCTGCTCTCTCCTGGATTACCTTCTGTCTGCCTGATTGGTCTTCTTCAGCCTCCTGTCCTAACTCATCATTCATACCATATCATCTAAATGCAAGAGTTTACCAAGTTCTGTCCTGGGTGCTCTTTCCCTCCTAGCTCTAAGCTCTTTCTTATGGTGACTTCACCAACTTTAAAGAGTTTAATTATTATCTTCATTCATTTTCCCCCTAAACTTCAAGTCAGCATCATTTTCAAATTCAATATGTTGGTGACAACTCAAACTTAAAATGCTGAAAACAGAACTCATTATCTTTCCCCTAAATCCACCCTTCTTCCAAATTCCCTTATCTCTGTCAAAGTTATCATCATTCATTCTCCCTGATACAACATATCCAACTCAATTACTGAATCTTACTGTTTCCTTCTACACAATATCTCTTTCATCTGACCTTTGATCTTTTCTCACATAGCCACAAATTTATTTCATGAAGGTCTTCATTACCCCTCTCTTATTTGGACGACTGCAATAGCTTCCAAATTGGTTATCCTGCCCCAAGTCTTTTCACAGTCCAATCTGTCTTCCATACAGCTGATAGAAAGATTTTACATAAGATAGATATAATCATGTCACTACTTTACTAATCAATAAACTCTGGTAGATTCTTATTGCCTTTGAGACCAAATATAAATTTCTCTGATTTTTAAAGCCCTTTACAACCTTACCCCCCTACTCATCTTTTTAGCCTCAATGAATAGGACCCCTTCTCCCGTATATTGCAATCCAGTCAAACTGGTCATCTCTTTGCTCCAAACACACAAGATTCCATCTCCCAACTCCTTGACTCTACATTAGCACTTTCTCATATTCTCTCTCTCTCTCATTCTCTCTCTCTCTCTAAATATATATA
Source organism: Pseudocheirus occidentalis (assembly GCA_028646575.1). NCBI lineage: Eukaryota > Metazoa > Chordata > Mammalia > Diprotodontia > Pseudocheiridae > Pseudocheirus > Pseudocheirus occidentalis. Next base: position 305,947,205 of record CM053594.1, read on the forward strand.
CATACATATATACGTGTGTATAGTATGAATATATCTACATGAATACAAACCTATATGCATATATTATGTAAGAGAAAAATACATTTTGCATTTAATTCTGTATAAAGAAATAATACAAAGCTAGCTAGTTTACTCTTTTATTTCCAGTTTCACATTTAAAATTGTCCTTGTACTTATGATCTGCATGTTTTTAATATGACTAACAGAGATACAACTGGAATATTATGGAAAAAACAATTAAAATTATTTGGGATTTTTTTTGTTGAGAAAATAAACTCAGTAATTTCATTAGCACTTATTTCCAAACTTAGCAGCACCCTTATGAATTTCATTTAGTGGACATTATTCCAACATTCTTCTCCTGAAAGCAAACTTATTGGTCCTTATTTTCATCTCCACATTATAATGCCTCCTTTTGCTTGCCTGTGCAAAATGTGACATAACTACTCTCTTCCCAGATCTATGCTGTGGTCCATGCTCCAGTGATTAGAAATTCAGTTATCTCTTCATGTTAGACTTGAAATAGCACAATGGTTCTGATTTTTGTCACTAGCTTATTTCACCAATAATGCCAAAGTTAACTCGCATTAAGTTGGAAGCCTGTATCATAATGTTTTCGGGAAGACACAAAATATGAAGCACTTCCAATCATGGAATTTTTTCAAGAGTTTGGGTTATTGGTAATTTCATGGAACATTTTTCCTTTAAAAAAATTTTTTTACCTCAAATTGCAACTAAGTCATTACTTGTACAACAAGTGGGAGAGCCTAAGAATATCTAAGTTCCAAAAGTGTTTATTTCAATGGATAAATTATATGGATAAGTTAAGAACAATACCTTTGCCTTACTTGTCTGATGTATTTAGAGAGAAAAGTCTTGACCAAATGTCTTCTCTCTCTCCTTCCTTTTTATCATGTCTACCAAGGAAATTTCTGGTTCTATCTGAGTTTGATTCTGTATCCCATGAGTAAATTGGTAGGTTATTTTGTACTTTAACATTATGTATATTTTGTATTCCCTCAAACTTCTTGGGGATGGTGATAATATTTTTTATCATTAAGTAATGTATCAGCACATAGTAGCCATTAAATGTTTTTTGACTTATTCTTGCCAAGAAAAACAAAAAAGATTTTTCACTGCACATAGAAATCATTCATTTATTCCCAACAGAGTTAATTAAAATGTGTTTGTTTGCATAGGGCATTCAATACCATAGGAAACAAAGGATATTATTTCCTAAATTTACATATATACATATTATGTATGTGCATACATACATAGCTGCACACATGTGTGTATTCCAGCATATCATGGAATATAAAATATATTATTTGGATTAAAGAAAAATAAATTCACTAAGTAGATCTCTAATGTCCACGGGCTAAAAGGCTGAAGAACTGTAGAGAATGACACTGATCTAAATCTCTTTGAAAGCAACTTGCAGAAAATTATTCTATACCAATCCTCAGTCATGCTGAATGCAAATAGGCAGAACATTTAAAGTAATTTCCTGAGAATTCCTCATGAGCTAACATTTTAGCTTTCAGTATAAAGACAAGTTTTCCCAACATATTTTAATCTAATTAATATAATATGCTATATATTATACAATATGTACACATAATATCTGGTATTGCATGTGATATTCATACTTCATATTTGATGCTATATAAATAATATGCAACTTCATTATGTCATAAATGATATATGTGTATGTAGCTGTGTATAAAAGGCCAAGCATTTGTGTATATCTTAGCAAGTGTATGGGAACTCCTCTGCCCATTCTGTGTTAACACTATTAAGACATTAGAGTACAATTTTCATCATCATCAAATCTCAAATACACAGAGCATAATGTTCAGCTGTCTATAGCCCACGTGAAATTCACAGCCTGTGTGCTCGAAGAACCCTTTAATGAGTAAATCACTACTTAAATATACGCTATGGTTCCCTACTGACCTGAAGGGCTGTTGCAGTATCTCAAAGTAAATTTTCTACTGGAGAGGGACACATTTAAACCTTAGGAACATCTGATCTAATAAGGTAGAGACATAAGAAGACAAATCTATCTAAGTTCTACTAAATTGTGGGGGTTTTGGGGGTGGAGGGGGTACAACATGCCTCTGATTCAGTAATCATTTGTATTCTGTGCAATAAAACTAAAGAAAAAAAAAGTTGGTGGTCAACTCATCTGCTCAAACCATTCATAGATATGTGTTATGAATATGAAGGCACCATCCAATGATTAAGGACAATAATGAAACCTGAAAGGATTTCAGTGAATTTTAATCACTTCGTTCCTCTTGTTATCTTTGCCACTGACTCAATTCAGTCATTCAGCCAATAAACATTTATTAAGCAACTACTCTGTGTCAGGTAGGTGAGGTCCCCTTTAGGAGTCAGACAACTAGCAAGGGTGTGGTCATTTAGTTAGGACTAGGAGAGACCTTGACTCTCACTGCATCCAGCTACCAAATTTTACATATGAGGAAACTGAGGTCCAGGCAGGTTAAGAAATTTTTCCCAGGGCAACTTAGCTAGTAAATTCCTGAAGGTGAATTTTAACACATGTCATCCTGACTCCAAGTCCAGTACTGTATCTACTATGCCATGTAGAAATAAAAATGCTCTCTTTTACATACAGTATTGGGGTTGGGGTGGTATATCATTCTGAAAAAGGGTAGCTAACAATTAAAACATATGGACACAGCACAGGGTGGGCACATTCTCATCAGTCAGTAAATAAACATCAACAGTGCCTACTATGTTTCAGGCCCTGTACTAAGACCTGAGAATAAAGAGAAAGGCAAAAGACAATCTCTGCTCTCAAGCTGCTTACAGTCCAATGAGAAATACAAAAGGCAAGCAATTACATACAAATAAACTATAATTGTAAATAATCAATGGAGGAAAGAAATCAGAATTGAGGAGGATTGGGAAATGCTCTTTTTAGAAGGTTGGATCTTAACTGAGACTTGAAAGATGCCAGAGAATCCAGGAGGCAGAGAGGAGGAGAAATATCCCATGAATGAAAGGATATCAATTTAAATACCCAGAACTAGGAGATGAAGCATTTTGTTTGAGGTACAGCAAGTCATTCAATGTAATTAGATCAGATTGTTTACTGGGGGAAGAGTGGAGGGTCAGCAGAATATACACAATAGTCACCTGATGACCTGACAAGGTCATTTGTTAAAAACACATAAGAAGAAAAGAAATATAGGTGGTGGAAGACGACAAATTATGAAGGCTTTGAATTTGACTCTGGAGATATAAAGGAGTCACTGGAATTTACTGATTATGAATGTGGTTTTCTTCAATAATCCACCATTCAGTTCTCTTTCTGTACTGCAAGATTCCTGTCCTCATTTATTCTTGTGTCACCAATAATTATCATTACTGTAATATATGTCTATAATTTATTTCTAAAATACAACGATTAGAGCACATGCTGAACAGGATTTTTAACACTAGAAATACACAATAAAAAATGGTGCCCACTCTTCTTCCAATGAGGTATTTCACATTGTCTATTTTTTCATTCTTTTGGTTATTTTATAATTTCTTGACTTCTCATAAAATCATTAGCTTTCATTTGCTCCATTCGAATTTTTAAATAATTATTTTCTTCAGTGAATTTTTGGACTTCCTTTTCCATTTGGCCAATTGTACTTTTCAAGGCATTTTTCACCTCATTGATTTTATGGACCTCTTTTGCCATTTGAGTTACTCTATTTTTAAGGAGTTATTTTCTTCAGTGTTTTGGGTCTTCTTTAGCAAGCTGTTGACTAATTTTCATGATTTTCTTGCATCACTCTCATTTATCTTCCCAATTTTTCCTCTACTTCTCTTACTTGATTTTCAAAATCCTTTTTAAGTTCTTCCATGGCCTATAACCAATTCATATTTTTCTTGGAGGTTTTTGATGAAGGACCTTTAACTTTGTTGTCTTCTTGTGGATATATGTTTTGATCTTCTTTGTACAGTCTGACTTTTAAAAATGCTGTTTGCTCATCTTCCCAGCCAAATACTTGACTTTCTAGTTCTTTGTCAGGGTAGGACTCTGCTTCCAGTGGTGGTGGGTATGGGTTTGCTCTTTTAGGCTCTTAGGGTTTTATATCAGCTGCTCAATCCCCCACAATCAGTGGGCCCAGACTTCCAGAAGTAGCAACTGTTACTGCTGCCACCTCTGTCAGCCAGGGCTGGGGTCAGACCCCAGTCGGACCATGGTCCTCTTTCACCCAGGTCCCACAGAATTTTTCCATTGACCTTCTATGCTGTTTTTAGTGTTTGTGGGTTGAGAAGCCTGGAAACCACCACAGTGAGTCATTGCCCTTAGACCTGCTCTGGCCCTGTCTGTGTTGACACAGCCCACGCCAGACTGTGCTCTGCTCCCAACCCAGTGTGATATATCCTTCCTGTCATCCCAGGTTGTCTTGAACTGGAGATTTTCTTCACTCTGTCATTTTGTGGGTTCCATAGCTCTAGAATTTGTTTAGAGTCATTTTTACAGGTATTTGGAAGGGTCTGGGGGAAAACTCAAGCAAGTTCCTGCTCTTACTCCCCCATGTTGGCTCTGCCCCCAGTGTCCACTGTTCTTGATGACTATGTAAATAAATGGATTTTGAACTGAGTGAATGACCATGACCCAAAGCATAATCCTTGTGATTTGATCTCTGCTTGGGAGGAGTTATTCCGTTAATGTTTGCTTAACTCTGTGTTGTTTTACACTTTTTTCAAAGACTTAAATAAAGGCATAAACATTGTGCTTCTCAAAATTGAAAATGCCATAGAGTTAGGAGGGATATCTAATACATTAAATAACTGAGTCAGGATGCTAACATATGGTTCTAACATATATTGTCACAGTAGAACAGTGAGTGAAATTCAACAAGCTAATTTTTTTTTCTTTTTTAGTCTAGTCTTGTGGTTTCATTGATGTAGTAAATTCCTGGTGGGGATATTCCCACAATACAGATTTACAATAGTTCTTCAATTTATAGTACTAGAAGCATACTTGAGGACTGTCAATATGTATTAGATATGGCAGTTGAAGCTAGGTCTTCCCAACTCTCAGAGCTATTCTCTACATACTAGAAACACTTCCTCTCTTGCCCAATTATCTCTTTATAATTTCCTGATACAATAGGGATAAATGTAAAGTTGTACACTAGGGCTAAAAAAAATGAAATAAGCGCAAGATTGATGAATGAAAAATATCTTGAGGTTTTAATGAACAGTAATAGCAATATAAGTAGATAGCACCATATGATAGCCAAGAAATGTAACGTAATCTCAGTCTGCATTGAGAGGCAGATTGTCCAGAGACTAGGGAGGGGACCCTATGGTTCTAATCCTCCTTGGTCACATAGCTCTACAGGATTGTGTTCAGTTCTGGGTGTTACTTTCCAAAGAGGACACTAATAAAATGTCAAGTATTCAGAGAAGGATTTAGATGATAAGTCTAAAGTTCATGCAAAATAATGATCAGTTCCAGGAGGTGGGGGTGGTTAGTCAGAAGAAAAGATATGGGATGAAGAAGCAAGAAAATGAAGTAATAATAGCTGTGTTTGAGTATTTTAAGGTATATATGTGGAAGAGAAATGAGATTTATGCTGCCCCAGTGGATAGAATGCAGAGCAACTGAAATAAATTTCAGAGGCAAATTTAGATTTATCTAATCATTTGAATTATTCTGAAGTTTAATCGTCTGCCTTAGAATGGATTCCCCCTCATAGAGATGTTCAAGCAAAAAGAAGTTTGATTAATTGTCAGGTATACTATGTGGCCTCTAAGGCCCCTTTCAACCCGAAATTTGGTCATTCTAATTTTTTTTTCAGGATAGAACTAGTGATCTGATTTTTTTTAATCTTACGTATCCAAGTATCATACTGTACTTGATTTTTAAAAATCTATTATTCAAACATACGGGCCAGGGAAGGCTTGGTTACATAGCAGATTCTTTGAAAGTATTTGAGGGGAGGGGAAGATCAATTTGAATCAGCAGTGTTAGAAGGCAGCCTATAAAGGCTAATGGGATCTTAGGCTACATTAAGAAAGGAGTTTCCTATGAATAAGGAGTTCATAGTCCCACTGCCCTCTACCCTCATCTGGACTTTCCTGTGCAGTTCCGAGTGTCCAAATTGAAGGACATAGATCAGGTGAAGAGTGTCAAAAGAACAGGTAAAATGGTGAAGAACTTTAAGAACATATTATATGAGGATCATTTGAAAGAAATGAGGATGTTTAGCCTAGAGAAGAGAAGACTAAAGTGGCACATGATAGCAGGTTCAACTGAAGGGTTGTCATGTGGAGGAGAGATTAGATTTGTCCTGTTTGGGTACAGAGGATAGGACAAGTGGTGATAGATGGAAATTATAAAGTGAATATTTAAACTTGTTGCAAGAAAAACCTTTCTAACAATGAGAATTGTCCAAAACTGGGACTGGATGGCTCAAGAAGGGTTACAATGTTACACTTCAGCAATCTTCAAAAAGATGACCACTGGATGACCACTTATTAGTTATGTTGGAATTGCAGTTTCTTTTAGGAACAGCTTAAATTAGACAACATCTGAAATCTCTTCCAGCTCTCAAATTCTGTGCTTCTTTGCTTCTGTGATAACTGTGAACAAGTAATGCAATATTAGACTACATTATTAGAGTTATAATGTCCAGAAGAATGAAAATGATAGCAGTGTTATACACTTCCCTAATCTGTACTATCTACCATTGTGTGTCTTTCTGGACTAGGTAAGTCACTTTTTTGTGCTTATTTTGGGCAGCTAGGTGGCACAGTGAATAGAGTGTCAGCTCTGGGGTCAGGAGAGCCTGAGTTCAAATCCAGCCTTAAGCACTTACAAACTGTGTGATTATAGAAAAGTCACTTAACCTTGTTGCCTTAGTTTCCTAATCTGTAAAATGAGCAGAAGAAGAAAATGACAAACCAGTATCTTTGCCAAGAAAACCCTAAATTGGGTCATAGAAAGTCGGACATGACACAACTGACTCAACAACAAAAAATATTTTTGCACCATTGTATCATAACCCCAAAATAGTTTTAACTATTTTATGTAATTCTATCTGCTTTCAAAATATTTATCTTGTATAGGCAGATGTTGCCTCCTTCCAAGAGGCAGCTAGGTATTGCTGTATAGTACTGGACCTAGAGTCATGAAGACTGAAATTCAAATATGACCTCAGACACTTACAAGATGTATGACCCTGGGCAAGTCATTTATCCTCTGTCTGCCTCTGTTTCTTCCATTGAAAAATGAGGACAATAATAATAGCAGCCAACTCCCAGGATGGTTGCAAGGATCAGATGAGACATTATTCATAAAATACTCAGCACAGTGACTTAATAAATGTTCCTTCCCCTCATCCTCCCTCCCGTCTGCGGTAGATGTGGTCAAGGCCTTTAGAGCTGTCCTCTTAAAAGTTGTTAGCTGTTTGAATCTCCACCGTCCACAAATTGAGACTTGACAGCTGTTGATCAGATACCATTCTTCTAGTTAATCACAGGGAATGGAAAAAAAAACAGCAGTAAGCACTGAGCTCTGCAATGCTGATTAACTGGGAATTAGTCACTTTGCTGGAAGTATCCTTTCACTATTTACAGAACGTTCAGGTCATGGCTTTTTTGGCTAATAAGTGTTAGAAAAGACTCCGTGATCCTCTAAGGCAGGAATCCTCATTTTTTCATGTATGTGTGAATTGTGGTGCCTTTTTAACATTCTAATTAAGCTTTTGGGTCTATCCTAAAAATAATGTTTTTAAAGGCAGAAAATAAAATTCATAGTATTACAAAGGAAATCAATTTTATCGAAATACAAGGCAAATTTTTCCCAAAAAAGTTCATAGCATTTGTCCACCCCAAATCTGTTAGGTTAAGCACTCCTTGTGTAGTATAATGCTATTATAGTATAAATGGAAAAAGAAAAAGAGGGAAATAGGCTCAGAGACAGGTGATTATACCCACACACATGGATATATATTTATGTATAAGTATTTTATATGTGTGCATACATACATATATACATGTACACACACATATACACACATATAGGTGCATATATGCATTATGTATATAGACATACACAGACATATATTTTATAATAGATGTGTATGTATATATATATATACACGCATATATATTTATGTATCTTTTCTGAGTGAAATGATGGTATCATATAACAAAGTCAGTTACTGGCAGATGAGATTAGAATTGCAGTGTTTGGGCATCTGGTTCAGTACTCTTTCCACTACAGTTCACCAAATCATGTTTGTTCAAAATGTTTTGTTCAAGTAATACAATTTCCTTGGGAATGCACCTTCTTCCATATTCATCTCTGATAGCTTTTTCCCTCCTAAAGTGTATGCTTACCATTATTAATAGTGCTTTTTTTCATAGACACAGCTTGAAATGACCTATATAAATTATAAATTCAAAGTGTTTTATGCCTTGTATCCTAACTTAATTCAAAAGGGATTAGAATAATTGAAAGCAATGGAAGGGAAACAGAGGCCATTTATTTCATCTCCTTCATTTTACAGATCTGGAAACTGAACCACACAGAGGGGAACTGGTTTATACAAAATTGCACATACACTGGGATATACAATGTGCTCCCCATACACATACACACCCCTATCGTTTTTTCTTTCTCAGTTGGCTTATTTACCCCAATCTACATTCACACTAATGGGTCTGATGTAGAGTCCTTAAAGAAAGGCAATTATGGTTGCACCAAGGTTCTCCTGTTTATCATAACAAAGTTTCATTTTCCCCTGTTTCCTGAAACAGGAATCACTTTTCATTAACAAAGTAGTTCTAGGACATGATTAGGTCTTGCTTCCCTATTACATCTTCATAAAGGCATGAAAACATCCATCACAGGGGCATTCAGGTCCCCTCTGAGTTGGTGAATTTCCAAAGATGATGTGGATGAATATATCTTTCACCATTTCACGCCTTGTTGATGAGATGTACTTTTATGTGGATTTTTATTTTTTGGCTAGGGTAGTTACCTAGTGAATCTAAGTCTCTGTCTGTCTGCCTGTCTGTCTCTCTTTCTCTCCCTCTAGATATGTGTGTATATATATATGTATATATGTACATATATGTATGCATGTATATATACATATATATGTAAGTGTATATTACTTATCTTTGTTGTGTTAAGGCAAAGTAAAAGACCTTCTATTAATTGTTCAATAACTTCTGAGTATATTTTGTCCCCACAGAAAACTTGTTCAGACTGCTCATATTACCCTGTCCCCTCCAATAACAACCATTTTGCTAATAACTTTAAAAAAATGTTTATTTTTAGTAATCTCTTCTTTTTAAATGTTGACTTTGAGATTTCTTCCATTCCCCCTTCCTTATTCACTCAGAAGGCAAACTATATCAAATTGTACATTTGAAATATATTTCCATATTAGCCATATCACAAAAAAGCAAAAAAAAAGCAAGAAAATTACATTTCAATTTGGACTTAGCTTTCATCAGGTCTCTCTCCCTCTCCCTCTCCCTCCCTCCCTCTCCCTCTCTCTCCCTCACTCCCTTCCTCCCTCCTTCCCTCCTTCTCTCTCTCTCTGTCTCTCTGGAGGTGGATAGCAATTTTTCATTATGCATCCTTGGAAAATGTCTTGGATCACTGTATTGATCAGAGGAGCCAAGTCTTTCACTGTTAATCATCATTCCAACATTGCTGTTTCAGTTGTTCTCACTTTAATTTGCATTAGTTCATATAGTTCTTGCTGTTTTTTTTCCTCCCAGAAACCACCCCCTCAACATTCCTTATAGCACAATAGTATTCACATCCACAATAGAGAGGATGGACACATAGTTAAAGAAACCTAATTGTGGTTCCTTGTTCTGTCTGGACAACTCACAAATATAGACTGTGTGCCTGGATATCTATGTCTTTAAGGAACAGTCTGTGCCATATAACACCTGTTCTTCTAAGTCTTAATTTTCCTACTGGAAAAAATTGCTTCTTTGCTACTCTTAGGCTCTCAATGAAGTAATAACCACTACTGATTAACAACAATCTTAAGTTTGGGCTCTACAGGCAGAACAGAAAAGTTTATATGTTTGAGAATTTAACAGAGCTGAATGGCGAAAAGATGAGGCTGACTGGCTTTCGCTGTTAAAATGTGGAACTGATCTAAGTAGAAGAATGTTCTGCCCTTTGACAGAGCTGATTAGAGAAATGAAGATTCCTTTTCTGTGGGTGAAAAGCTGATTGAGAGAAAGACTGCCTTGCCCTGGCAACATGTGCAACTTGATGAACAGGAAACCTGGAAAAGGCTTGTCTCTGCTGCCCTTTACTGGAATTTATGACTTGGAAGGAAAAAAAAAATTTACAAAATTTTCAAGCCTTATAAAGATTAAGACTTTTGTAGGCTTTAAGATTAAAGGGAATTGATATTCACTGTAAGAGTGCCACTATCTCAACTTCTATCCATGTGAGCAGACCTGGCGGCAAGCTTACCCCTTATATCCATTTCCCTCACACTACTATCCATGAACTCATTCCTCCCAAATCACTATTTGGAATCCGTAGCAACTAAAACTCTCGGTAAGACAGCAAAATCTGCCATCATTGTGTTGCTCTGAATACAAAATGAGAAAATCAACATGAAAGGGCTTTACAAAATTAAAGTCACACATGTAAGACATTTTTACCTTTCTTAATACCTGGTACTTAAGAAATACGTGTAAATTGATTGAGTCATCAGGAACTCTAATAATGAAATTCCCTCTACCAATGCAGGCAGGCAACTCATCTGTAGCTTGCGGTCTTATTGTCTGAAACACCCTGAGATTAAGTAATTTGCCCAACAATGTTAAATTAGTATGTTCTAATAGGAAGGTTTGTACACAGTTTTTCTGGTATCTGTGGCTGTCCGTTTATTCACTTATATATTGCCAATGATCCATTCCTAATCATTCCCTCAAGGCTCCAGGTGTGTATTTACAACTGCCTATTGAATATCACTTAATTTCTTATTGGTTCCTATGGTGAGCCATGCCTAAGCCTCTATTTATTACAAGAGAGGAAGCAAGTCAGGGACAATGGAAATAATTTCATAGGGAAAGACTCTAAACTATAGAGCAGATAGGATTAAAAGCCACTGGGGTTTAGGGGATGCTGATGCCTCCCCTTTGCCTCTATTCTTTCTTTCATGCATAATGGAGAACTTTGCACTGGTGTTTTATCTAGCAGCTCCACCCCTCACCCCCAACATGTAAAACCATCTATCACTAGGGACATGGTAATTCCTCAAACCCAGAGGTTCCCCATGCTAGCCACTGATGAGGGACAAAAAAAGGGAAACAAGGAAAAGTCAACACTAACCTGTTTCAGAAGTAGAATCAACCCCAGGAACATGAACACATATCCTAACTCTGGATTAAATATTCTTATAAGGAATAAGCAAAGCTATTCTTTTCAGTGCCTTGATTGTGTTGGGTCAGTCATTTGCACCATACCTATACCTTACTTGTAAAAGATTTTCTGAGTCTCCTAGGAGAGCACCTTAAATTCAACATCTTTAAAATAGAACCTATCTTTGCTCCACACATCTACTTCTCCTTTTCATTTCCCTATTTCTATCAACAATAATGCCTTCTCTAACCTGGAACAATCCTAGACTTCTGCTCATGCTCCCACCCCCCTACTGTCTCTCTCCACACTTGAATTTTGAGTAGCACCCAAATTTCTTAACTCAAAGTCCTCCACAATCTGGCTCCAATCTAACTTCACAGTCTTGCCTTTTTCACGTTCCTTATCTTTCAGAACTGGAGTGTATGCCATTTTCCCAAACATTTCCTTAATTCTCTTAATTTTGTGCCCATGTTTATATAAGAAATGATTTATGAAGTAACATAAGAAGTGTTGAATTTGGTATCAACAGAGATCTGCCTTTGAATCTCATTATAATATGTACCACCTGTGTACCTGAAGGCAAATAACTTAATCAAATTAAGCCTCATATTTCTCAACTATGAAGGACAATGAGACAACTTAAAAATCTGCCTTCTTATTGAAATTTCAAATTTCCAGGGCTAACTCAGTACAGGATATTTCATAGAAAGTGATGGATAAAATTTGTTATATATCATTTCTTATATCTGAGGTTGGCGAAAGCTTGTTCTTAGTTCATTTAATTTTTACTTATGGTTTTGAGCAATTGACAAGAATCAGAATTTTTAATCAAGTTAGCTGAACCATGATGACTAAGTATCAGCAGTTTAATAATCTAGTTTTAAAAATTGTATAATTATATTCTGAGAAGAAAAAGGGCTAAAGGCATATTATTTTCATGTGACATTTAAAATAGTAATTTCTTTAGGTCATCAGTCTGACATTCATATTATTAAACTCATTTATCTAACTACTGGGCATGCTTAAATAAAAGCCAATTCAAGGATGAAAAAAGGAACTGTCCTGAAATATCTCAATAACAAAAAATGTTTCAAATTCAGACAAAACTTAAGTTCGTATGAAAATGTTGCAGAAGAAAATGTAAAAATTAGGGAGTAACTGAGTGATCCTTTATTGTATATGATGTGTTAGCAGACATTTTTAGTTAGAAGGTACTTTGGATGTTATTTTATGTAAGCCCTTAACCAATTTTATAAAGGTCCCTGCCTTTTCATTTGTCTGATTGATTATTATCTTGTCTCTAATTAAATGTTTTCAGTGACAGGGAACTTACTACTTAATAAGACTACATTTTTTATTGTTGAACATTTTTAATATCAACAAAGTCCTTCCTTAAGGTAAACAGACATATCCTATCTTGTGTCTTCCATTCACGGGTGCCAGTTCTTCCACCCATAGTAGCAAAGAATAAATTAATATCTCCCCTCCCCCTTATAGCCCTTCAAATATCTGAAGACTGTATTCATGCCCTACCCTCTCTTCCACTGTATTTTCTAAAACAAGAGTCCTTAGATAATTCAACTAGTCTTATGATTGGTTTCAAACCCTTTAATATCCTAGTTACGCTCAAAGGCATCAGTGGACTACTCAAAATGTTACTGTTTGAACTGCACTCCCTAGTCTAGATATAGACTAAACAACATGTGTGCATGTGTGCGTGCGTGCATGCGAGTGTGTGTGTGTGTGTGTGTGTGTGTGTGTGTGTGTGTGTGTGTAGAGAGAGAGAGAAAAAGGAGGGAGAGAGTGAGAGGGAAGGAGGGAGGTAGGGAGGAAGAAGAGAAGAAGAAGAGGGAGAGAACAAATAAATGAAAAGAGTCTCTGTCTCTGTCTCTGTCTCTCTCTCTCTCTCCATTCATCTGGTAATAACAACTCTATCTAGATATCTAATGATTATATCATTATTTTATCAGTAACATCACACTTTGGGTGCACATTAAGCTTGTAGTCACTTAAAAATCCAATTCTTTTCCTCCATGTACTGTTATCAAGCCAGCTGTCTCCTCTATCTCGTGTTCTGAAACTCACTGCTTTTATGAATGAAAAGCAGGTAGCTCAGTCTCACGCTGCCTTAGGAACTGTAAGATATCTGTGACAGCAAGATTCCCAGCTGGTGCTTGTTTGCATTGATAGGACATTCCTTATCACTTCCATATGTAGGTGAAATCAGAGATCCTGACTAAAAACAAAAGAAAATGAAACAAAACAGCAATCAATCATTTTGCATTACATTTCATATTTCTTTATCGCATACCAGTGAAGTCTAATTGCTGTTGAATGACTAAAAAAAGCAATTATGTCTTTTCCATTTGTTGGTGCTGTCTAGTCATTTTTCAGTCATGTCTGAGTCTTTGTGACATTTTGGGGGATTTTCTGGTAAAGATACTGGAATGATTTGCCATTTCCTTCTCTAGCTCATTTTAGAGATGAGGAAACTGAGGCAAACAGAATTAAGTAACGTGTCCAGGGTTACATAACTAGTAAGTGCGTGTGTGTGGTTGGATTTGAACTCACATCTTCCTGACTACAGGACTGACACTCTACCCACCTAGCCACCTAGCTACCTTCTTTTCTTCTTCTTTATCATCATCATCATCATCATCATCATCATCATCATCATCATCATCATCATCATCATCATCATCATCACCACCACCACCACCACCACAGTAGCTAACATTTATAGAGCATTTTCTTTTCATCAGATACTGGGATAACCCAGAGAGTTATCCCCATTTTAAAAATGATGAAACTGTGATGAACAGTTTAAGTGATGACCTTCCCAGGGTCACACTGCTACTATGTGTCCAAGGCTAGATTTAAACTCACATCTTCTGATTTCATGTCCAGCTCACTATCCACTGCTCCATATAGCTACCATCTGTAAATATCGATAATGCTACTTAATAAAGTACTCCTTTCCTAAATGACTAAGAATGTAAATATAATCTCTTAGAAAAGGGGAGCCTTTATCATTGTCTGTCCTCACATTCTAAGTCTGAAACTGCAAACCTCTGATAACCTGCATTAATAATTCCAACATCTTTTATACACTTTGAGTTTTTATTAGAGCAAATTAACATCCCTGAGAACAATATAGAAGATATGAGATGGCATCTCTCTGCACTCTTTTGCAGAGGTGTAAGGTCCATTAGTGTTAAATACTAAATATATCTTTAGACTTTTTTTAATGAATTGATCAGTGTTGTTGACTTTTTAAAATTCTTTCTCTCTTTTTTCATTTCTTTTTCTTTCAAAATATATTATGATATAGCGAATAGCACTTAGGAAGTAAGCAGAAAGGGATATAAAGAGAGAAAGATAAGCAATATAGAAAAAAATTAATAAATGGCTAGGTGATACAGTGGATAGAGCACTGGCCCTAAAATCAGGAGGACCTGAGTTCAAATCTGACCTCAGATCAGACACCTGACACCTATTAGCTATGTGACCCTAGGCAAGTCACTTAAGCCCAATTGCCTTGCAAAACAACATCAATAAAACTGTACTTAAAATAATAACAAATTAACTTTTAGTTAGAATACACAACAAGTCTTGGAAGTAGGTATTATTATTAAGCCCATTTTAATAGATCAGCAAACAGAGTTTAAATGATGCTTAAAGTCCCACAGCTAGTTAGTATCTGAAGGCACATTTGAACTCAGGAACTTTATCTATTTTGTTCCCTGAGCTGAAATAAAGAAACTTCACTAAAAGCTCACTGATTATTCATTGTATGTTTCAGCAAAAATTCTCCAACAAATATATACCCTTTTATCATACCCCCAAAAGTCAAATTCACAATTCAGAAATTTGGCCACTTTGCCAAATTATATCTTTAAGGTTTATTATTTCCCAACCTCCTTATTAACATCAGTGTAGATTCACTGAAAAAGACATGATCCTTTCCATTTCTTTGCCCACAGTACAAAGATGTAAATATTTCTACATTAGAAGGTTAAGGTAATGGAGACAGGGATGAGTTATGATCTGTCCTTGAAACCATAAAAAAAAATTGACAGTCATACTGGGAATCCAACATGCAAGCAATGATTTTAGAAAAGGGCCTGTGGATAGGTCAAATTGAATAGGTTTCCAAGATTGCATTCAATATGTTGATTATTTTAAAACGGCTTACTATGTTTTAAATCGGAATTATTTAAAGAGGAATTTAATTTCCCACATTCCTCATTGAAATGAGGGAAAACCTCACTATTTCTTTCAGAAGTTTCCATGTGAGTATCTTATTAGTAGTTTTATAATGGATGCTAAGGATAATATAAGGTATATTAACTTTTATTATGTACAGCAATTGCAGTAAAAGAGTTGGAATTACTTTTAGCTCATTTGCACCACAATTGTGAAATTAACAGAAATTGGCACATTGCAAGATCTTGTTGCAAGTTTCTGAATGGAGATTTTGTTTTCAGAATCACCCCCCCCATATCACTGAGCTTGAAAACAATACTTCCAAAAAGAGTATGATTTCCCTTGTGGCTTTAAGAGAACAGTAAAGTCAGGTGAACCAAAATCATGATTTCCACTGACAGAAGATGAAGTCGGGAGTCCTCCCTGTGGTTCCAGTAACTACAGGTCACCATCAATTTGTGCCAATAGACTAATTTTGTAACTGACACCCTGGGTGTGCCAAGATTCACTTAAGGACACTATACATTTTGGATATGTTCCCATGAATCTTCCTATTGAATTTGGCAAGCCTGAACTGATCTGAATTCAGTGTTTCTGACAAGCTCTAAAAGGAAAAGTTCACAAGGTTACTAGCTCTATTATTGGGGCCTCAAGCCATCATTCAACCTCACTGATCACTGTCACATTTACTGAATGAATTCAGGATCTGTGGCTATATCCACATTATTTTCTTTTGTTTAAATCTATGCATTATTATACAAGCATAGCTTGCAAATGCATTATTACAAATTGTAAAGAAGACTTAGTTGTTCTTCAGTTATCTCAGTTGTGTATGACTCTTTGTGACCCCGTTTGGTAATTATCTCAGCAAAGATACTGGAGTGGTTTTCCATTTTCTTCTTTTGCTCATTTTACAGATGAGGAAAGTAAGATAAACAGGGTTAAGTGACTTGCCCAGGGTCACATAACTACAAAGTAAATGAGGCCAGATTTGAACTCAGGAATATGAGTTTTCCTGACTTAGCTGCTCAGAAGAAGACCTTAGTTTCATTTATTATATCATGAAGAAAAAAGTAACTGATAATATCCACAAAAAAGGGCAATGATATATATTTTAATGCAAAGGAAAAATAGAGAAAGGAAGTACAAGAGATGCAAAGCAATGGTAGGATTTTTTTATTGTCTTGTTATACATACACACACAACAGTAACAGATATACATGTTTTAATGCACTGTATAAAACAAGTTAACTTATTCTAGCTGTGCTTTTGCGTGAATACTGAAATATTGACAAACAACTTTGTAAGAAAAAAGAAATGTTAGTAGGGATACTTTAACTACAGGTAAGTATACTCAGGGATATTCTGAGTACATGTCTCATCTGCTTTTTGCTATTATTTTTAATAGCTAAAGAATTGTGGTGGCTCTTCTAAAACCAGAAAGTCTCAGTATATCCTTAGGAAAAATGAGCATTTCCCATGACTTAGTAGCTGATTTGGGAAATCAGAATGATCAGTATTCTATAACTTTTGTCATCTAGTCAGTTTCAATCTTAATCTCACAATAAGTGGAATGAATATACATAGAAATTTCATATGCAAAGAGAGTTATATGAATTACTGTATGTTGAAGAAAGGTATAGAGTACTATTCTATGTGCTAAGCCTCCTTGGAATAATATCTTTTTATATAAATTCACTTAGTAACCTCTTTAACCAAGTGGAGAAATGAAAACATTCCCAACAATCTTTATTGAATATTACAAAAATTTAATAATGAGGTACTAGTACTGGGAATTCCTGCTAAAAAAAATTAACCAAATTTTAGAGCCAGAAATAATTTGAATTCTTCTTTTTACAAATATCTGAAAGAGCAATGTAAAGACATATGGTGGAAGTATGGTTGCAGAACTTTTCATGCTGATCTGTTGTTCGAAAAAAGCAATGTAAATGTCATTAATAAGACTACATGTAAACATAAAAGGAGGTGGACTTCTCCTAAGTGTGAATTCATGTACAAACTCATTTGGTACTTGTTGACATGGGGGGGGTGTAGTAGGAGGCGGGGAGAGAGAGAGACAGAGAGACAGAGACAGAGAGAGACAGAGAGACAGAGACAGAGAGAGACAGAGACAGAGAGAGACAGAGACAGAGAGAGAGACAGAGAGACAGAGACAGAGAGAGACAGAGACAGAGAGAGAGAGGGAGGGAGGGAGGGAGAATCTTCCACATAGGGGTTAGATATTCTTCTGAAAAACCTGGTCAGTATGAGAATGTGTGAAGGTGTTCAATTCTGCATCAATTTCAGGTACACCTACCTTTGGTGAAATAAGGAGTTGAAAAGATACCAAATCATTGAAAGAAAAGTAAATTCTGTACTTAAGAGAAAGTTGATAGGTCTTTTTTTCTATTAGAATGTCAGTCTTCTCACTCTGAACTACTTCTAAAGAATGACCTCTATACATAATGCCTGACTGGTTCATCACTTCACAAAATGCTTTGAAAAAAATTGAAAGACAAAGTTTTTTGTGGTAAGATAATACGTGGTAATAGATAATGCACATAGGTACCTCTGGGATTTTGTGATATACTGTACATCATGGGGTAGCTCACAGAGCAGGTATTTAAATAGATGTGCACTGCCATGGATAATGGAAGAGAAGAAAAAGGCCTAGAGAAAAGTGGGCCTTGCCTCATATAGGAAGCCCTTTTGACTTTTGTGATTGCAGTGCTGTTTATTGACTAATTTATTTTGTTTAATCTTTTCATTGCTCTCTATTTCATGTGGTTTGAATATCTTCTGCGCCCTTAATTACCTCATGCCTAGATTATGATAATAATCTAAAATAAATTTGTGTGGCATAATGTAAAGAGTACTTTGAAGTCAGAACTCTAGGGGCACCTATGCAAGCTTGGGCAAGACAGTTTTCCTTGGTCTCAGTTCCTTATGGGTGAAATGTGAGGGTTGAACTAAATGACCTCCTCGGTGCCTTCTGTCTTTATGATAATACAATCTTTCCGAAAGTGGACTTCTCTTTTGTTACTTGAAGATTTTAAGGGTCTTAACCATATGTCAATTCTTCTGTAAAATGGGTATGTATAAAACATATACCTAGTCAAATCCTTCTAATGACATTTACAGAGATTAAGGTACTTGCACAGGGTCAAGCAATAGCCAAGTGTCAGAAGTAAATCTTGAGCATAGGTCTGCATGACTCCAAGCAGTACATGCTACCAATTTTCTATCATTGTTCTTACCTGCTTCATATATATGCACAAATATGCAGATATATTTCATGCATGCATATAAATATAACCATGCACACTTATGCATGTACAGGAGTAGCTAGATGGTGAAACAGATAAAGTGTTGGATCTGAAGTCAGGGAGACCCCTCCTGTTGAGTTCACATCTGGCCTCAGTCACTTACTAGCTGTCTGATCCTGGCAGGTCATTTGATTCTTTTTGTCTCTGCTTCCTCATCTGTAAAATTAGCTGGAGAAGGAAATGGCAAACTGTTCTAATATCTTTGCCAAGAAAATTCCAAATAGAGTTATGAAGAGTCAGACATGAAGAAAACGACTGAATAACAACAAATGTAGGTACATAACTACATATCTCTGTGTGTGTGTAAAACACACACTATTTATACACACCAATATCTATCCATATATGTGTATGCATATCTGTCTACATAAATACATATGTGTGTATATGTGTGTGTTTGAGTGTGTATACACATGGGAATCTCCTTGAGAAGAAAGATGATGTATTCTACTTCTCTACTTGCCTTCATGCCTGTCATGCCTATGTACCTATCATACCTATCGTAATGGTAGGCACAGGATAGCAATGTCAACACTCCTTATGGAGTGAGCTTTTCTTTCAGTTCTCCTATAGAATGACCAAGTGCTCACACACCTGTTCAATTCTTCAGTGTAACTCTTACTGTATAAAACAAAATTCTCAGAGCATGTGAAAAATACTAAATAAGAGCAAATTGTGGTAGGTCAGACAGAAATATGATATTATATCCATGATTTTCTCTATTACCAACTTTTCAGGAAGGTATTTAATACATAAAATAAGTACAAGTATATATAAATCTACATGTGCAGTAGTAGTTGTGATGGAACATATATCTCTTAGCCTTTCCCCCACAACATGGGGTAAGCTCAGGCCTTTGCTCCTTCTCTCCTATACTTGCTATCAGTTTTCCCTAAAAGTAAACAGAGGTGTCCCTGGGACCTCATTCACCCTAGGTTCCCTGATACCGCTTCCTTGTCACCTAAAGCTCAGGAAATTGTCCACACTTATGTAATGCCCCTGAAAACTGATCTGAAGACCATGTGAGCCATCATGTCTCTTTCCATATCGGTCCTGATGATCAGAGTTGTTTCCATATTGGGACAAGTAGGGCCTTGTCCAGGGAAGTGTGGTACTGTATCCTTGCTATCTCTCCTCGCTGTTGTGGTAAACTGTATTTTGTTAACTATCTGATGACTTCAATTGTGTCACTTTTCCCAATACAAAACCAAACTAACCAAGTGTTGGTCAGAGCCTCTTCCAAAAGAAATAGTTTGGAAAAGGCAAGAGAAATTAGGACATCTCTTTATTCAATTAAAATATACAAGGCTATGCTGTCTTAAAAAAATAATGAGCATTTCCTCTATTACAGAAACGAGTTATGTGCCTTAACAAATTTCCTGAAAATCACTGATATAATGTATTATGTTATGTTATGTTTTATGTATTGAAATTGTTATCTTATGTTATGTTGTTTTGTGTTGTGCTGTGTTGTGTTGTGTTGTGTTATGCTATGGTTGCTATACACTCCTGGTGGTACAAGGTACATGTTTCATTTTAAAACCTTATCCAAACAGGATACAAGTTTTCATTATCTCTTTTTTATCTGTGTGAGCATTGTCCTTTTGTGAATTACCTGGGAAAAGTTTTTTATTTCAGAGTTGTTGTTCTTATCACCCTCCTTACTTCTAGATTCTTGTCTGTATAATTGGTTGTTCAGTGCTCAGAGAAAGCAAACTCATTTTTAGCTGATCTGAGCAAAATACCAGGATGAAGAAAAAACACTGGGGGAAAAAAATCACATGTCAAATAGTATTATATTTTCCTGCATTTGAATGGTTTCACAATGATTCCCTGCAGAAATAAAGGAGCACTTTATGAATACTAGAAGAAATAAAAATGTGGTGACTAATTGGTAAATTTGTTTCAACTTAATTTACTAACACTGTACATCAGTTTCTCTAGAGTCTATAAGAAGGGAAGACTTACACAACAGTGGATTTGGTAGTTACTTTTGAGGAATACAGAGAGGACTCTCAACCAGTCCCGAAATAAGGCTACTGATGACATGTGGCTAAATTCTCGAATTCTACCATTAGAAAATATTTATTTGGAGATAGAATACTATAATGTTGAAAAGCAAAATTTATGCTTACCATGCCAGGGTTTTGGAGGATTAGATTAGGAGTCAGAGGATTGACAGTACAATAGCAATTTGGCTATTTACTTCCAAAATATGTGACTTTGGCAAGTTGTGCCTAAGGAAAGTTAGGTGTCACAGAAGTTAAAATATTAGACTTGGAATCAGAAAAAAAGAATCTAGGTTAAATCCAGCCTCAAAGACGTAACCATTTGACAAGTCACTTAAGCTCTCTGAGACTCCATTTCCTCATCTATAAAATGGGGCTAATAAGATCACCTACCTCATAAGACTGTTGAAATGATTAAATGAAATCACATATAAAGTTCTTCAAAAAGCTTGAAGAACTGTATAAATGCTAGTCATTTTATTATTAAGTCATTTACCTCCCTGAGTTTCAAAATCCTTGTCTGTAAAATAAGATTAGACTAAATTGTTGCTAAATTTCTTTCCAGTTCTAAATTTCACTGCTGTAGCTTATAAAAACCTTGCTTATGAATTAGTAATCAGACAGGTTTTCCTTTCCCTTTGGTAGCTGAAGTTCTAGTGAGAGAATGCTAAAAGGATATTTGCCATTGTCCAAAGTGCTAGAATGGGAACTCTGGGTAAGCAGTGGGCACGGTAAAAGGGATGTGGAATGCAATAGGGGAGAGAGCTGAGAAAAGAACGGATTCACATTGGCATAACAAGATTCATCTGCTTCGTTCTATTGTCTAGGTTTGTTTTTTAGTATGAAAATAAAGATGTAGGATAACACCTCTCCGTGATGGCTTGCATACTTTTAATAATATTTCTAAATACCAATGCTTGTTCTGGTTTCTCTTAATTTTAGAAAGATCTAAATGATTAGTTTCTCAATATCTTTCAGGGGAGTTGCAAAAGGACAGACAAATGAAGCAATTCCTAGAGATTTTTCTTTGTCCTTCATTCACGGAGAAGGGGTGAGAGAAGCAGGGGATACTTTCTGCATTGTTCTAACAGGTCTCAGCAATGATAGAGAAGAAGCCCTGGAGAAAGAGATGGCTCAGCTGCTGCTAAAAATGACCTGAGACTCTTGTACCTGCTGTTCCTCCAAGATTACTCTCATTTTTCAGGAAAGTACAGCTGCCTCTCCTTACTTCCATACATACCCCTTTGGCTGCACTTGATATTAAGCTTGTGACACCTTGTCCTCCTATCTCTCTGTTAAAGGACATCTAACCTGACTCCATCACGATAAACATAGAAGGAAAAGAGTAAAGTGGGCTGACAGGATGCACAATGTGATTTCTCTCAGATGTGCAACTAAGATTATCAAAAATCAAAACCATTTAAAAGGCAATTAAGAAAAAAAAGGCCATATATATCAATATGTCCTCATTTGTTACTGTTTGTCATTCCTAATCCCCATATAATTTGCCATATGTTTCAGATAATAGCATAACCCAATAGCCACATTTTACTTTCACTATATACACTTTAATGAAGAGAAAAAAATACAAGCTTAAAGCTGTCAAATAGCAGTTGCATGGTCACCTTCCCATAAAGCTCCTAGGGGAATCTTACAAATGAGAATGTCTAAATGTTTTAAGTTCTTGGGAAGAAAGGTACTCCCTAAATATTACATAATGTTGAAGAATGTGTTCCTTGTTTTGGCTATTCTGGGAACATTTATTTATATGTTTTTTTCCTCTAGATCAGCTTTCTGGAAAATTCTGTAGTAATTCCAAAGACAGAGTTTTAAATGATTTGATTGTCATTGAGAAGTAGAGTGGTAAAGTCAGAAGAAAGTGGTATTTGAACTCAGAAGAACCAGATTTTTAAATACACGCACATTTAAAAACACACACACATACACAGAGACATATATACACATGTGCACACACATACATGTATGTGTGTGTGTGCATGCATGTATGCATGCATGCATGCATGTATTAATGTTCTCAATGTCTAGCCCCTCTTGATTTTCTTCTTGAAGAAAGTCATCATATTGTGTGGGCATGAGGCTTTTCTGCGGTCCATTACAGAGGTTTCAGTCAAACTTGCAGTAGCCTGCAGACCCCCACAAAATTCCTGAGGGAGTCCGAGCAAGATTAAGATGTAATTGGAAAATGTTTGACAAAATAAATAAAAATATTATATAATATAGATAATTTTAACCTATCATTCTTAAAGTTAATATGCATCACACAGGGATTTCTTTGTTTGAATCGGACACATTTGAATTGGGACCCTCTATCCTGTGTGGCCTCTTCTATTTCTAGAGTAATAATTACTGGACAACAGAAAAAGTGGAGAAAAGTTCTAAAAATAAAAAAAATTTAGCTTTTCTTCAAAATTAAATTATTTGTTGTTATTTGAATATGAGATTCAAATAATTTTAATACTAAGTAACTTTGATGCAAAGGTGGAAATAGGTGAGAACAGCAGTAATACACTAGAAAAATTAATCAGGAAAAAGCTTGTAAGAAGCTAAAGATATATAGACCAGTGATGTCAAACTCAAATAGAAACAGTTCCCTGTGGCCTGCATATTAAAAATGACAAATTAACATTATCTATATTGTATTATATTATTATTTATTTTCTTAAATATTTACCCATTACAATCTTATCTGGTTTGGATGCATTTAGGAGGAGGAAAATTAAATTAAAAAGCTTGAGTACAAGTGGATAAATAAAGGGAAGATACTAGAATTAAGAGAGGTAAGTATGAAAAGCATCTAAAAACATAGAAAACATCTCTAAATAAACATTGCAAATCAAAATAAATTGAACAAATACATGAGAAACATAGAACCCTATAGATTCCCAAGATAATATGAAATTGTAACAGAATGTTCCAGAAAAGTTTAACAGATAAAATAAGACTCTCAAGAACAGTTAAGAATAAAGGATGGAATTTATAGTGTATACAACAGAAAGGGTCAGCAGGGTGGGGGTAGGGAAATAACTGAATTCACTTTAGCAAATTTCTCCAAAAGAGCAGAAAAGAAAATATTTTATAAATTCAAACATGCTGACATGAACAATAATGTGAAAAAAAGAAGGAATAATGTTAAAACAACACATTAAACAAGCAAAACAGTGATCTCAAACACATAACGCTTAGAGGCAATTTGAGGATCTTCAATATTATTCAACGTTATTAAGTCAACTATTCAATATCATTCAACATTGTTAAGTCAAAAAGTCTGAGAATCATAATACAATAAATAATACACGTGAACTTTCTAAATTTTTGAATAAATAAAATAGTGCCAACCAAAAGAACCCACTTCCTATGGGTTTCCAAGTCTCCACTTCCTCTGGTTCAAAATTCAAGAAATAAAATGCTTAAACTTAATCATTCCAATGACAAACAAACAAAAATCTGTAAATAATCAGGAGAAAACCCTTCAAATATAAGGTATAAGAATTTTGAATTGTATAGCGTATTTTGTACCCATGAAAACCATGAAAGGGAACAGTATAATATACTCTGAAAACTAAAGGAGCTCAACATGCAACCTCAATGATATAGCCTGCAAATCTTAGTCTAATCAATTTAAAATTGTACATTAGATAAAATGGAGACATATGAAGCATCCTTAGCAGGTGGAGGGAGAGAAGTCTATTTGACTTGCAAACATTCCAAATAACAGAACCACAAAGGTAAATAAATACAACTACCAATGTGATGAATTAAATTACTTAATCTGTAGGGATTCTTTTTTTTAAGTAGAAAGAAGAGTACAACTATTAGGCTGAAACAATAACAACAAAAGACTGTGGAGGCCATCATACTGGCATGCCCAGGATGACTAATAGCACAAGTTCTTAGATCTGCATTACTAGGAAAAAGAGCTGTTTAAGGGGTCATTTTTTTTAAAAAAAATTACATTCACGAGTTCAAGGGAAAAGTTAGCACCCTGAACTTCAGAGAAAATGCAAACAGAGAAAATACAAGCAGAGAAATAAAGTCCAATAGACAGGGCTCTGACTGCCTGAATCAATTGTACACTTTACATACATCCCTGAATCTAAACAGCTTTTACATCTGAGCAGTAGGGAAGCTCTGAATATAGGGCCACTCAGAATTTTGATGATACTTCTCATAAGTTAGCCCCCAAAGCAAAATACCAACACAGAGTATATATACACTTCTCAGAGCCAGAAGGCATCACAAGCCTAGTGAATCAGTGCCTAATTAGAAATGGGCATTGGTATCACCGTAATGGCAACAGAACTTGGGCAACCCCCTAGAACATTTTATGGGCTACTTGTAGTAAACTTATAGAAGAATACAGACAATTTTCTCAGGATGGCAGGGTGTGATTGGAATTAATCTGCATTATTGGAGGAAATTCAAAATGCATGTGGAGAGCACAAAACCTGGAGATGTCAAGACCTGAATTCCAATTTGAACTCAGACACTAACTGGGCTGCCTCAATTTCCCCATGTGCAAAATGGAGATAATAACAGGACCTATATTTCAAGGTTGTTATGAGGATAAAATATTACTGTAAAATATTTATGTAGTTTACAACAATAGAGCATAATATGAATATTATATTCATCTACTTTAATTGGTACTTTAGGGGACTTAGTGATGATTTCCAAATAAACAAATGCACATATAAATCAAATATTCAGCTCTACATTGCCATGAGATGTAATGTAACATAATGGATAAAAAGTGAGGTATATCTGGAAACATTTCCTACTCATCTCTGACACATACTTGTTGTGTGTCACTTAACCTGTATAAACCTCAAGAAACTTTGTAAGAGTATAAGTTAAAGAGCAGGTGCTGACCTGCCTGAATAGTGGGAGATTACTTACTGAGAGTTCTCTATATCAATGAAATTATAGATCCAATCTAAAAAAGTTAATTGTACACTCAGAGCCATTTCTGAATCACCTTCTAATTGTTTAAATTCTAAAAAGCAGCATGATCTATTTTGTTGTCCATCTCTAGAACATATCTATTGTTTATTTTTCTTACCTACTCACTACACTTTCTGGACAATCCCCAAAACATGGTTGGCTGGATGTTATTATCTAGAATACTTCAAAAATCTTTATCTTTATTCTATCGGGTTTTGTTTAAATTTCCCCTAGTTCCTAAGCACTGGATAATGCCATTTGTTCAGTCAATAGTCAACAAGCATATATTTCTCACATACTATATACCAGGACCGTACTAAGCACTCAAAATACAAATAAAGTCAGTGCCTGTCCTCAAGGAGCTTACGATCTATTGGGAAAGACGTCATACTAGAGGATGCTGAAAATTGAGGAAGGGGGAGAGGGAGATGCCTGCAGCACAACGAAGAAGTACAAAAGGAACAGGAGTAGTGCAGATGGTGGGGAAATGTTCCACTTTTTATGAATGAGCAATGAAATTTGATAAAAGTAATATACCCATTGTTTTTAATAATTGGTTATTTCCTACATTTTCTATTGGATTTAAAACCTCCACAATGAACTTGCAACACATATGTGATTTCTCAGAGCCCTGTGATTTGATAATACTATTTCCTGCCTCATACTTCATCTTCTGCTAAGGTGGGACTCAGGATGAGAGTTTGTGATATCATAATAATGACATTCAATACAACTCTATTCACTCTTTGCAACAGCATGTTTCAGGATGTTACAAATATTAGAGTCTAATGGGACCTTTGGGATAATGCATTGCACATCCTTTATCTTCACTCCTGATGAAAAGGAGGCAAATGACGTTAATTGACTTGCACAAACTCGAAGAGCTAAAAAGGTGAGGGGTGGTGAACTAGATACCAGGTTTCCTAACACCACAAGGCTTCCAATCAAACCATACTGCTTCTCTATAACCAAAATCAGATCCATGTTTTCAGTAAGATTCATTAGAATGGGCAGCTAGGGGGCACAGTGAATAGAGCACTGGCCCTGGAGTCAGGAGGACCTGAGTTCAAATTTGGCCTCAGACACTTAACACTATCTTTGTGACTTTGGGCAAGTCACTTAATCCTAATTGCCTTCCAAAAAGCAATAATAATAATAATTATTATTGTTGTTGTTATAAAAGACATATTAGATGATTAGAATGACATAATCAGCTACCTAATTTATACCATGTCCTCACTGTCAACACCTCAAAGCACTCTTGGGCTTTGTGCTCTCCTTAGAGAAGTGGTGAGGAACGAGTTATCTCCAGGTCACATATGGCCCTCTAGGTCCTCAAGTGTGGCCCTTTGATTGAATTCAAATTTCACAGATAAATTCCCTTAATAAAAGGATTTGTCCTGTAAAACTTGAACTCAGTCCAAAGGCCACACCAAAGGACCTAAAAGGCCAAATGTGATCCTGAGGCTACAGGTTCCTCCACACCGATATTTAGAACTCTCTCAGTAGTGGTATAAACCTATAGAAAGTCACAACTAGATCTTCTTAAACATCCCTGAGGTAATTCCTAGCACACACTTTGCTCAAAGTATCAAATCAGATTTCTTGATTATCAAAATCACTACCTGGATATAAGTGCTGCATTTAGGGAGATTAATAACTCATTTAGCCTGTATCTTCATACCCTAATTGTCCTAAAAATGACAATGCACTTTTAGAACCTAACTTGTGAGGCACAGAGCTCAATAATTAAAGAAAAATAAATTCATAAAAAATTTAATATTTTTACATTTTTAATTTAAAAATCATGCTGGCGATTCAACTAGATAATGAATTTATTTTAAAGATAAGAAAATATTTTAATATTACATAAGAAAGTAAAAATGATCACTTTTTATATACACATATGGAAATATATATATAAAGAGTGATCATTTTTACCTTATGTTATATACATATATAAGATGCTGAAACGGCATTTTCCTTAAATCTCTGAATAGTAAGTACTCAAATGAGAAGACAGGCATTAAGATGACTGAACAGGCATGACCAGTATTTCACTTTGAAAAAAAATGTGTGTTCACATATGTTCATATATGCATATACATATATAATTTGTATTTTTCTGAGGACAGAAGACAGCAGTCGAAAAAATGCATGCTCTTATTTTAACTCAAAAGAATCAAAGGAAAAATATTCTAACCATAAAAATATATACCTATAAGGTTCACATTTGATTATATTTTACACAGTCCTTTAAAGTTTCTC
>CM053594.1:305975470-305987249 GCA_028646575.1 Pseudocheirus occidentalis
ATGGCTTAATCCTGGAAAGATCACATACAGATTGAAGATACCTGAGAAATCCCACTTGGTTTTCCCAAAATTATGTAGAAATATAGCAACCGTGATGTATCCATTATGTGTATGTATGTCTTAATGAAATCAAAAATGCATTTTTAATTAAAGAGAAATGTGTGCCCTCTTTTATCAAACTCATAGGGAATGACTATGTACCACATGAATTGAACTGAGTTTATACATTAAGACTTTTCTTAATCTGGACTTTAATACTAGATTAACAAAATAAACAATTATTTATTCATTATCTCCCAAATTATATAAGAGATACCAACTAAAATGTAAGTGTACAATTCATTTTATTTCAACAGATATCCTTAATAAAACAATGAAATTTGAGGCAGCTCTAAAAAGGCTTATGTATTATTGGAAATGATAGGGATGACTTACCAAGAAAAGCAGATATGTGTTTTTCTGTGTCTACTCTACACAGTAATACAGTCATGCTGCCACGGTTGGTAGCTGCTGTGTCTTTTTCTTCTCTTTTTGGGAAGAGTTGCACTGACCAGAATTGTCCAAAGTTCTCCAGAAGCAGACACATAATGACTTTCGAGAGAAAATGCCAGAGAGGATTTTCTCCCAATGACTAAAACTTGCTGTGATCTGGGAGAAACATTTAGTGCTTCTGTGCTAAGCAATTAAACAAAGAGGATAAAGTCCATAAAACAGCATTATAGACTGGACCTGTGATTTCACTGGTCCACAGAATTTTGGAGTAAAGAAATTGCTTCTAGCAGGGAAGACTAGCACCTCTTCTGCATCTTAAAGTCTCAGAGAATTTTTTAGTGAAATAAGATGCTGTGACTTCCTCACAGCCGTTTCTGTGTCAGAGGCAGGATTAAACCCAAGTTTTCTTGCCTATGAGGTTAGTTCTCTACCTCTTACACCAAGCTGCTGAACTCTGAAGTCTGTCTCTCTCTCTCTCTCTCTCTCTGTCTCTCTGTATCTCTGTCTCTGTCTCTGTC
Source organism: Pseudocheirus occidentalis (assembly GCA_028646575.1). Lineage (NCBI taxonomy): Eukaryota > Metazoa > Chordata > Mammalia > Diprotodontia > Pseudocheiridae > Pseudocheirus > Pseudocheirus occidentalis. The sequence continues at coordinate 305,976,481 of CM053594.1, forward strand.
TGTCTGTCTCTTTCTCACATACACACACACACATATAACATACATGCCTATACACACATACATATACATGGATGTATATATGAATGTATATGTGACATCAAAGAATGTTATTGAATGCCACAGTTGCCCTCAATTATAATGACCTTGGTTTATTTATTTTTGTCTTAACCTTTTATTTCATTGCGATAGGAGAACTTGTCAAGCACTGCTTCTCTGAATACATATTAGACTCTTCTTTTCAAATCTACCATTTGTAGCCTTAATAAATTTCTGAGGGAATAAGTCACTAATCCAGAGGTCTTGGGGCAGCTAGGTGGTGCAGTGAATAGAACACTGGCCCTGGAGTCAGGAGAACCTGAGTTCAAATCCAGTCTCAGACACTTAACACAAAACCTAGCCGTGTGACCTTGGGCAAGTCACTTAATCCCAACTGCACTCCAAAAAGCAATAAATAAATGAATAGATAGATATATAGATAGATAAATGAACAAACAAATAAATAAGTAACTTTTAAAAATAAAAAAAAACTACTGCAGAGGTCATGTAGCCAGTAGGATCCAGAGGTGGAGCTTGAATCCCAGTTTTCTTGACTCTGAGGTCACCATTATGTCTGCCATGACATGGTTTTTCTCCACTTCGAAAAGTTATACTACAAAGAGTTTGAAGCTATTCACACTTTAAGGCAACATTTTTGTTGTTGTTATTTAGTTGTTTCTTTCACATCCAACTATTAGAGAATAGAGATGGGTTTTCTTAGCAAAAATACTGGTATGGTTTGGCATTTCTTTCTCCAGCTCATTTTACAGATCAGGAAACTGAAGAAAATAGGGTTAAGTGGCTTGCCAGGCTCATATAGCTAGGGAATAAATGAGGTCAGATTTGAGCTCAGGAAGATGAGCCTCCCTGACTCCATGCCCGGCACTCTTTGTCACCTAGTTGCCTTTTAAACCAATGCTGCCTTTTGAGAAAATGAGTTCGTTAAGTTTACTACCTTCCAAGTAAGGTCCTGTAAGTGGTCCTGTAATTCCAAAACTCTGTTAACACCTTAAAGATTATCTAGTTTGAAAATCTGAATGTTTGTCCAAGTATTTCCTGTTTGTTTTATACTTTCATGATTTTAGAAATCTAATCACCAAACACTCCACCTCTGACTTCATTATTGAGAAAAGAGTTCTAATTTTACTTCAATCTGTGTCCATCTGGAAGAGTCTTTATTTAACTGCACTCCTCCTTCTCTGGACTTTTAAAGTAACTGTTATGTCTTTTTCTTTCCTTTTTAGGAGAATTGCACTGACCAGAAATGTCCAAAGCACTCCGGTAGCAGACACATAATGGTAATATACTTTAGTTTACAATAACTCATAACACCCATTTAAAAAGGAAAATGGTTCCTATTTTGCTTATAATACCAAAATGTACTCTGGATTTTGTTCTCTTCCTCCATTATCTTGATTCCTAAGAACAAATTGGCCACAATTCAATGTGGATGTGTTCGTATTATGCTTAAACATTTTTCCATTAATAATTTGAAAAGCTTTAGCATTAGGGCCAATGTTTAAACTGTTATTATCTTTAACTAACAGTCTAATTATTATAAAAATACACATTCATAATCCAGTTCTATCATGTGGGATATATTTTTCAAAATTGTTCTTTTATAACAAACAAATCCACAATAAACTAATCCACACATTCTTGTTCATAGCTTTAGGAGTCAGGAACAGGGGTGTGTGGGGGGGTATATTTTCAAACATTCTATTGGCGGTCTAAAGTCCCCAGTGAGAGACAGATTATATATGATGTAATTTTTTTTTTTTACAAATGTAAGCAGCAAAGATCTAACCAATTACTGTCAAATGTATCTCCTTGGAGTGTATATGATAAATTAGGAGTGGGTAAATGCAAAGAAGATGAAACAAAACAAAACATTTTTTAAAATCCTATAATAAAGTGCCTGACAACAAAATATATCAATATCGTATAAAACATTCACATCCACATGGCACTGGGCATATTGAAATCTTTTGTCTAGATTATAGATTTTTCACTTTGTTAGACTAGTGTTCAGTTCTGAATATTTCAGAATATTAGTCACTTGGTTTCCCCCCAAAATGATCAGACACGAAGTAGTTATTTGCTATTAATGGTGCTTTTCAGACTTCAACCAACAGCAGGACAAACAAATTTCTTTCTGCAATCTTTGATGTTTAAAAATTGGTATCCTCACATATAAAGGGGGGACAGTAAGCCAACAATGGCATAGTCACAAGAACATCTTATTCTGTTTTCAGATTCCAGTTTCTGGCTTTTATGTGTATGTAATTAATCCTCCCCTTTTTTTACAAATGGATCATTCAATCATTCATGTCTTTCAGGGTAGAATCTATAGATCACAGAAAACCAGAGTTAACAGGAACCACAGAGACCGGATCACACCCCCAGCTGAATCCCCATAACAACACAGCTGATAGATGGTTAACCAATTTTGCTTAAAAATCTCCAATAAGAAGTACCCCTCAACTTGCAACATCAGTTCTCTACTTTCATTTGGATCTAATTGTTATGACATATTCTTGTATTTTTCCCCCGAACATCAAGCCTTTAATTTGTCTCTTTGCAAATTCCACCCATTTCTCCAAGTCTTATCCTTGGAGACTAAATGGAAAAAAAGGCCAATGTCTTTCACCATGATAGAATTTCTAGTAGAAGTACTAGTGGTAATAAGAGCTAACAACTTATATAGTGCTTATGATGGGCAAGGACTTTACAATGATCTCATTTGATTTTTACAAGAACTTTGGAAGGTAGCTTCAATTATTATTCCTGCTTTATAGATCTGGACACTGAGACAAAGGAATATTAAGTAAATTGCCCAGGGTCACATTGCTAGGAAATGTTCATGGCCCGATTTGAACTCAGGCCTTCCTGACTCCAGGCCTGGTACTCTCCACTGAAAACTTTAGTTTTCTCTTTTCTCAATGAAATACCTCCAGTTCTTGCAATCGATAGGCACACAGCACAGAGAGTAACTTTACTATTCTGAATGCCGTCTTCTAGAAATTTCTAGCTGATAAATGTGCTTCAAAAATGGTAAACAAAATAGAATATGATTTTCCAGGTATGAAGGTATATTTGATGCAGTCCAAGACTGAATTAACATTTTTGGCTACTATCCAACAAGCATTTCTTAAGCACACATATGCACCAGGCGCTGTGCAAAATGCTTGGGATTTTAAAAAAAGGCAAAAGCAGTCACTCTCTTAAAACTTTATATTCTAACGAAAGAGACTACATATGTACAAATGGGTACAGATAATATACAAATATTACAGAGTAGACAGAAGGTGACTTTAGAAGTGCCCATAGAAGAATAAGAAAATGGTCTCTTACAGAAGAAGGTAGACATGAAGGAAGAAATCATAAGGAAAGACACGTATTTATTGATGTGGAATGAGGAGGAGGCACATTCTAGCCACAGGGTAGAGCCAGGAAAAAGGGAAATAAAGAGTATTATTTGAAAGGAAAAATGAGACGGTTAACTTTTAGAGTAGAGAGGGTGGTGTATAATAATAAAATTGGAAAGGGAGAAAAGGGCCAGGTTTTAAAGAGCTTTGGATACCAAAGGACTTTATTTGACCCTAGAAGCAATAGGGAACCATAAGAGTTCATTGAGAAGCAAAATGACAGGGTGGCTAAGTGGTGCAGTGAATAGAGCACGGGCCCTGGAGTCAGGAGGTCTCCAGTTCAACTTGACACACTTACTAGCCGTGTGACTTTGGGCAAGTCACTTAACCCCAATTGCCCTCCCCCCCCAAAAAAGAATAATACTGTGCTTTGAAACTAGACAGAAAAAAAAGAGAAGTAGAATGACATGGTCAAAGCTTCACATTAGAAAAAAACATTTTGACAGAGCATGGAGAAACTTGTACTAGGGAGACCAATAATGGACAGTGATCTTGACATTAGTATGAATCAGGTGTTAACTAGGGTAGTAGCCAGTGAATTGAAAGAAAGTAGTTGAATGCTAGAGATGTTTGGAAGTAGAAATGGCAAGATGAGGAAACTGATTATATATGTAGAGTGGGGAAAAGTAAAGGATTGAAAATCTGCAAGAGGGAGGGGCTGAGATTATAAACCTGGAAGACTTGAAAGATAATGGTGTATTTGATGGGAATAAAGGAGCTTGGCAGAGGAGGTTTCTTCAGAAAAGATGGGTTCAGTTTTAGAAATGTGAGTAATCTAGTCCATCTTTCCAAGACTTGGATGAAGGGAATGAGGGCCCATAAAAGTAAAGTAATTTGTCCACAGACTGGAATTTAAAGTCAGATCCTCTGATTTCAATGCACTATATATTGTTCCCTCATATTAATCTCACAGTCCAATAAAATACCCAGGCCTTTTTAAGAAAAATCCTCTCATACTATCTTCTTCATCTGATGAAGCTGATTTTTCAGAACCCAAGTACAATGGAAAGCACATCTAGTTATGGATTCAGAAGACCTGGATTTGAACCCTGGTTATGCCACTTTCTACTCATAAGACTTCGGCAAGTTATTTAACTTCTCTGGGTTTTAGTTTAATCATTAGTAAAAGGTGTAGCCTGGGGAAAATGACATATGCTTTCCAGAACTAAATCTATGATCTTATTACATTTATCTGTATGTAATTATATCTTATTCTTGTAGAGATCTTTTAGCTCTTGATGTTATTTAACTGTGATAGCTCCTCCTTCATTGATATTGAACTGTATCTAGGCTATCTCTGGCTTCCCCAACCCAATATACAATCTGGTGTGCAAAATAAATTCATCAAACGATGCTAAAGTGTGGAAAATGGATTTGATCAATCTATATCGATGTACATAACCATTTTTAAACATTCACATAAAATTATTCACAAAAAGTATTTTTTCCTTAGCAGTAGAATATTTTTAGACTGAATTGAATGAATATTCATATCAATTCTTTCCTATATAATCACAATAATCACAATTTATATATGGCAATGAGTACATTTATAGTACAAAATTTTTGCTCCCAAAATAGTGTCTTGGTAGATTACTTGGTAAAAGAGGTAAAATATTCAATCAGTTGGCTCAAATATGAGATGAGTCATATGTCATATGTATATTATACATATATACATGTAATATGTAATATATACATACATTATGCATGTGGATATACAATTTGGATTCAAATTTCTTTTCACTTTCATCTTCCACTTTCTGAGGTCAAAAGTTATATATTCTTGTTTTTTCTTCTAGTTTGTTTTTATAGATGCACAGCATTTAGTGCAGAGCTTCACCCCAAAACAAGAGGGGTGAAGGTCTCAGAAAATGTTTATTAGCTAGTGTAGCACTAACCAAGGTAATGGTTCAGTTATAATTCGCTTAGAGATGGGAAGTAATTTGTCTCAAGTAAGAAACTGGAATTCCCATCAGGATTAGCCAGTAGTCCAATAAAAAAAAGTTATCAGTTTTCATCATTAGTGGCACAACAGTATAGAGTGCTGGAAATTAAATCAGAAAGACCTAAGGGGAATTCCACCTCTGATTCCTTCATTTGTATGACTCTGGGCAAGACACTCAATATCTCAGGTCAAGGTTCCTCATATACCAAATTAAATCACAGAGATGTTATGTCAAATTGGATAAATCCAAAGAATTTTTCAAATTTTAAGAAACTATATAGCTATAAATAATAAATATTTAATAAAAATTTTAGATTGTCTAGCACATATAGAGGGCATATTATTAGGGATTCCTTCCATTAAGGAATTTATAAACAATTAGAAGAAAGAGAACACATTTGCAAACATTAAAAAAGACCACTTAGACCCTCCCCCTTTAAATCATTTTAGCTCAGGGTTTGAGATCTTCTAAATTTTAGTGATCTTTTAAACTAAAAAATGAGATCTCAATGATTTATTTTTTGTTCCCCAAAGTGAAAATATCATTGTGGGGAAAGGAATTCAGGATAAGAAGGTTGGAGGAAGATAGGGCCATACTGATAGTGAAACATACTGACTATAAAAGAAATTTTTAACAAGTCAGATAAAAATATGTATTGTGGGGACAAAGTTGGAAATACTGCCACGTTGCTTCTATCCTTCCTAAAACTTTGTTTTTATACACGAGATTACGATATTAAAGATAATAAACAGTAGATTGAGAATTCTTCTCCCAGACATGGACTGCTGAGAGTATCAGAGAGAAAGAACTGCTTATTTAATTAGATCTAAAGTCACCTTTTATTTTTTTTCCTCTAACTGTTACTCAATGATCTATGTAGACATACTACCCAATTAAGCACCCATGTATAATCCCTTTGAAGAGCCTGTCATTTGAATTTGGCATATCATGGGAAGCCATAAAACTCATTCTTAATAAACTCTAAGTTGAATTACACCCTAATGGTCTGTACTATCACTCAGGAAACATTTATTAAAACAACATAAATTGTGTGATACTAAAGACTTTTTAATTTGCCATAATAATAATGAATTATTATGATGTTAACAATGATCATAAAATGTTTAGTCCTCAGTGATATCTATACATTTAAAAAGATAGCTATGCATCATGATCCAGTAATGCTGTGAAAAAAAATGAATGGGTCAGAAACCTGACAGTTATTTATTCAAAGAGACAATGACAAAATTGTATGAAGAAGGCACCATATCTCTTAGATTACACTTGTATTGCATAAATTGCTGTTCAAAATTTTTATTCCATCAAAATGAAAGCACAAATAGGTAACATCTCAATTGCAAGTTTATCACAAGAATGACAGAAATAGGAGGTCATCGGTCTCCTGGACTAAGTACACCTGACTTCAGCAGCAAACTCACTACCCCTGACTCCGAATGAGAGATAGGGAGAAAATGAGGAGGGCAGAGGCTGGCTTACAAGAAAAGAGAAGAGCCTTCTCTACAGCTTATTTCCACTTGTTTATTTATCCTCTCAAATATTTGAGTGACTTATATTTACACTGACAGTTCTCACCTTGTAGGGATGGGGGGAAATGAACCCAGAATTCAGAGGGTTCATGCTATGCATTATGTAAGAAAAAAAATAAGATACTTTCTTTCCCTTTCTCGTGGGGCATAGTTTAATTACATTTTTTGTACTTATATCCCTCTCCATGTCCTCTTTTCCCCTCTCTTCTTGTTCTTTTTTTTGTTTTTTTCTCAGTTCTCTAATTTTATTTAGCAGCTTTACATCCACCACAGTAGGTGCTAGTGTATATGTGTGTGTGTATATATATATATATATATATATATGTATATGCATATACATATGTATATGTTTTAAGATTTGTCAAGTTCTTTACATATTTTAACTTGGTTGATATTCACAACAATCCTATAAAGTTACACACAACCCCTAATTAAAACATAAGGAAATTCAGACACGGAGAAATTAAGTGACTTGCCCAGAGTCATAGGACTAGGGAGTATGTGAAATCAGGTCTTCCTGACTGGAAGTGCTAAGGTCCAAAACACTGATTTATCTGCCTATATGAATAGGAGGGTGAGGATTATGATAAAGCTAAGATTCATATGTTAATTGCACATATTTATCAGTTAAAATTGTCAAATTTTTGGGATCCAATACTCCCTGTAAGTTTTCTTAACTGTTCCCAGCCCCTTGATTGTTTCTGGGATTCAGGATAACAGTCTGATTCACCTTTCACTCCTCTCCACATTTCACCCATGCTAATCACCCTTCCAACAATTTCCCAACAAAATTTAGGACCATCACGTTTCTTGTTCAGAAAGTGTGACTGACAAGTGCTACAATTAAAAAATAATAATAAATAAATAAATTATCCTCTTTATGCAGATAGTTTTGCTGTTTAGGCAGATAAATGTTAAGAACATAGTGGCTAAGTCTATTTTTAGTCCTGGGTTCAGTATCTAATACTAATTCTAGACATAAAAACATCACTTGCATAATAATTCACAAATGAATTGATTAAAACTGAAGATGGAGCCGGACAGATTCACTGATAATCATGCAATAGGATCTGAGGACCTTTTTTTATCAAGAAACTAAGGAAATAGAAAGGAGCATACTTTTTTCCTCAACTATACACATCACCTTCACAAAAATGGACTATGCATTTGAGCATAAAAAGTCACAAACTGCAGAAAAGCAGATATATTAAATGAACCTTTTCAGTCCATAGTTCAATAAAAATTAAACTCAATAAAGGGCTGAGGAAGCACAGATTAAAAATTAACTGGACACTAAATAATTTAAACCTAGAGAATGAGTGGGCCAAAAAAGAAACCTTAGAAACAATCAATAATGTCATTAAAGAGAATGACAACTGTAAGACAACATTACAAAATTTGTGGGATGCAGCCAAAGCAGTATCCAAAGTAAAATGTGTATCTCTAAGTGCATACATCAATTAAAAAAGAGCAGCTCTATGAATTGGGCATGAAATAAACATATGCATACACACAGATTATATGAAAATATGCTTTCCATATTAGAAACTAAGGGAGTGCTAACCTACTAAAAAACGTCAAAACCAATTGTGATATGTAAAGGTAATGGAATATTGTATTGAAACTTCTTTGAAAAAGAGAATAATAGTACTATGAATGCCCCCCCCCAATTGTGTAGCTAAGTAGTTTAGCAAATGTTTCTAGAAGGTATTAATTTGCCTTATTGAAATTAAGTTAATAATTATTCATCACAATAGCTAGAGCCAGCACTCTGATGAAACTATAAAACAGGCAAAATATGTCATTACTGGTTTGCTCCATACCTCTATTTTCAGGGTGATCCTACCACCTCTCTCTTTCAAGCAACCAGAAACCACCACAGGCTAATCTGTGGCTTTATAAAATCTTTCACTGTAGAGACCAACAGGACCTAGGGAGAACCCCATGGTCTAGATTTTTAATCATCTCATTTGTCCCCACTACGTCTAAAAAAGATTACTTCTACGTGTTGTTTCCCCACTACTCCCCACTAGATAACAAATAATAGAATAATATTGAAATTATTTTATTCACTAACATGTAAGTCTACAAAAGTTCTAGATAAAAAATAAATTAGCAAAAATAAAAAAGCAGGTAGGTTTTTTTCCCCTCAGTTTAAATCCAACAATTTCAAGTCAATATATACTAAGAACTTACTATATGTAAAGCAGTATTATAGGTGCAGGGGGGTAAATTAAAAAAAAAAAAAGAAATAGCATCCTTCCACCAGAAGCCTATTTTTAGGAGTAGGTATAATTTACTTATTCAGTATTCATAAAACTTTTGTTAACTCAACATATGTTTATAGTCACTCTTTTAGTAGTAATCACATATTAGTCTAGCACAATATGCAAGGTGTTGTGTATACTATGTATAAAAAGACAAAAATAGAAAATAATCTGCCTTTGGGAAGGAAGGGAAAGAGAGAGGGCAGGGGAAAAGAGAAGTAAAGAAAGGAGTGGAGAGAAGGGAATAGTACAAAGTGTTATGAAATCAGATGAAAGGAATGCAATAATTTAGGTACCAACTTCCCCTATGTATTTAGCTGTTTCTAAAGGCAGTCATAATGTGCTGGGTTTGGTTTTTGTTTGTTTTCGAGTTGTTTTGTTGTTTTGGGTTTTTTTGCTATGTTTTTAATTTGTTTTGTCTTACCTTAATAACAGTACCTAGTTCTAGGTACTTAGTAAATGCTTGTGTGGAATAATACTGGATAATGGTCAATTCAGAAGGATTCTCATTTCTACATTTTAGTGAATATATCCTTAGTGAAGCAAGCCTCTCCCAATTAAAATATCTTGCCCTCTGACTTTAACCTAGTATCATAGCATTATTTGTTCCCTGATGACTTAGTCTGACAATAAATGACTGATTATATCAAGCAATTGATTACCTGTATTATTAAAAATGATCATTCTGAAATCATCCAATCTAACACTCCACAGCAGAGGAAAGAAGAGTATGCATATCTTTTCTCTATAACAAAACATGATAATCAGTTATGCGCCCAGAATACCAGAGGGTTTAAGATGAATTAGATGTCAATCACTTTCTTAGCAAAGTTTTCAAGGAAGAGACATTTGTAGTTTATGCAATTTCACACCTTGCATTTCTGTACTTGCTTACTTTCTCTTTTTTTTCCTACTCCACTTAGTGTTGGAGAGGAAACAATTTACTGATATTCATTTAGAATTTAATAGAGCCTCAAAACTATAAAGAAAAAAAAGGCATGATGAAAAGAAAAGCTAAGCTTTTGGGAAAAAATTACAATGATCTTTTAAAGGTACATACTGTTTGAATTATAATAGAAGAGTGCGCTGCCAGGAAAATCAGTCTCTCTCTCTCCCTCTCTCTTTCTCTCTCTCTCTCTCTCTTTCTCTCTCTCTCTCTCTCTCACACACACACACACACACACACACATAAACTTGGAAGAAGATACCTACAAAAATTTCCCAAGAACTCTTTCACTGTATTCTCAGACCAAAGATATTTATATCAGTGATAAAGTGACAAAAATGAAGCAGAGAATTTATGGCTGATTGTTCATTTGAAAAGTTTTAATTCCTATTGCAGAAATTGGGAATTCAATAGAATTAACTAATTAATGAGCATTTATTATTGATATTGAGGAATATTTTATTCATGATTGAGGAAAACTGCTGGAGGACTAGAGACAAGGTACATGGCAATTCTTGTAGTCTATACCTTGATATTCAGTCTCTACCAGATATTTTTCACTGTCTAAAATATAATATGTAAGTATGTATATATAT
>CM053594.1:305987749-306004567 GCA_028646575.1 Pseudocheirus occidentalis
AGGAGTTTGCAGATCCTATACATGATTGTATGCCACCATGGGGGGGTCGGGTGGGGGAAAGGGAGGAAGGGGAGAAAAATCTATAACTGAAGTGACTATGGAACAGAATCTTGTAACCTAAAAGAGAACAAACAAGTTAACTTTAAAAAAATAATAATAATAAAATAAAATAAAAAAAAGATCATACATGGCCCTCTAAGTCCTCAAGTGTTCCCCTTTGACTGAATCCAAACTTCACAGAACAAATTCTCTTAATAAAGGAATTTGTTCTGTTAAACTTGAACTCAGTCAAAAGGCCGCACGCAAGGACATAGAAAGTCACATGCGACCTCAAGGTCACAGGTTCTCCACCCCTGCAAGATGATTACAGTAGTTATAACCTATTTGCAATGAGTGCTATTTTGAAAAACAAACACTATTGTCCTGTGATTTTGTTTTTAAGGTTTGCAATTTAAGGTGTTAGTCTAATTTTTGTTATTGCTAAATAATGTCATATAGGATGATCTGAGATGATTGAAAAGTTCTACATTGTGAAAATATTCATTTCCATCACAAACTGAAAAAAAAAGATTGGAGAAATAAAGACAGACTCGAGTGAATGACACTTTGACATTACAATGGATCTGTGCTCTTAATCATGTGGCTGTTCCTTCCAAGAATGCCCATCCTAACTCATCCATATACGTCTAGCAGAAGCAGTCCTTTATTATCCCTTCCAAAGGTGTCAAACAGTTCTTGTGTTTGGATGGAGGGGACCAACCTATCAAACTCCCCAGGGAGCCTAGACTAGATTAAACTGTAATTGTGAAATCTAAATATATCTAAAATGTCTAAAAATGAATAAATAAGAATAGAATGCAACTTAGATAATGTTAATTTGTATTCTTCTAAGTTAACGTACTGTCTGTAGGGATCAGTTTGGGTTTGACACCACTGCCTTTAACTATGTATTTTTGTTAAATCTGGAGAAAATTGGAAGACACTTCTCATTTCTTATCTTTGCTTCCCTATTCCATGGTAATCAGTACCATAAACTTGGATTTTTAAGGCTACAAAGTTTTCTTTTCTATCGTAACAAGTATTCACTTGCTATGTTGGTTTAATCAAGTTTTTTTCTTGAATTTTGCCAAATGTTGCTTTAAAATCACCTGGCATTTTGGAAGAGGTAGATGTGACCTGACAAATTCTATCATTATAATGTCATTGTTTTTCTTCATGAAGAGAGAATAACAAAGAATGGCACTCAAAATACTTATCATAAAAATAAGTATCTTGCCAATAAAGTGAGCAAGGCAAAATAAGTATCACATAAAAGTTGTTATAAACTATTGAATATTTCCTATGTGCATAATAAATGCACAAATTTATTATCTCTACTTTGGGTAGTCTTAATTTATTTGTCTGTTGCATATTTAAAACCACAATATCACAAGTATATTTGGGAACCATGAATTTCTAAAAATCATCTCACATCTACTGAGAGCTACATAAATAAAAACTTCAATAACTTGGCATCTCCTGACTTTATAATCTAAAGTTTTCCATTTAAATAATAGATCCTTAGGGACAACTAGCTGTTTTCCCCTCCCTTTCAATCCTACATGGACACAAATGTGGTCAAGAAATCTTTGTCCTGGGTCTTCAAAAACAAATGAGTGAGGCAGTGAATAGAGCACTGACCCTAGAATCAGGAAGACCTGAGTTCAAATCTGGTCTCAGACATTTAATAGCTGTGTGACCCTGAGCAAGTCACCTAACTCTCATTGCCTTACACCTCCCCCCAAAAAGGTACAAGGACTGCTCCTCTTTCATTCTCAGAATGTTCACTATTCTATGAAACTACTGTCAATTTGAATGAACTTTCAAACCGTAGGCTTTTCTTCCTCATTGACATTAGTGATGAATGGGTGAAACAATGAGATTTAAGTAGGAACAAACATTTCTGAGTACCTACTATGTAGAAGAAACTGTTCTAGGTATTGGTTACACAGAGAAGTATAACACAGAGTACTTCTCTGCAATCCTGAACTGTTTTAAATAAAGTAGTTTCTGTTTAGAATGTCAGTGTAGCTTAGAAAAAGATCCGCAGTAGAATCCAAATGCAATGTGCGCACACACACATTTATATGGCATATTATTTTTCAAAACCACAGACTCTTATTTAGTTCCACCAACATGTGACTCACAGCCCCATCTATATCATTTCCAAAAAAGAGTTTATCCAATCTTTATTTGAAAACTTTAAATGAGAAGGAAATAACTATCCTTGGAAAGAGTCCAATTTAAATTTGCGGCAGCTCTAATTATTATGATGTGATTTCTTATCTGAAATGTAAATCTGATTTTCCTCACCTTCTATTTCTTTCTTACTCTTAGTTCTGGCTTCTGGGGTTAAGGAAAACAAGTTTAATCCATCTGTCATTTGATTGCCCTTCAGATACTTAGAGACTTCTATCATGACTCCCATCCATCTTCTCTCCTCCATTTCTAGTTATTTTGTTTGTTTGTTTTGTTTTGTTTTACTCAATCTTTTTATGCCATGGTCTGCAGACCCCTTATCAGTCTGGTCATCATATTCTAGACTTGCTCCAATTTATAACTGTTCTTCTTAAAATCTGCTGTATTCAAATTAGGATAGAGCACAATGGGCCTTTCACTTCCTATGTTATAAAAACTCTAAATTAAGATACAAAAGATAGTGAGTCTGTCGACCTTTAGGGGAAAAAAAGTTTTGGCTTGTAAAGTAGCTATGAAAATAAGCCAACTTGAGGTTGTCTAATGCTTCCTGATGTGCCCAGATAGCAAGACTATCTCCCTCAAAGGCACCCCAAACATCCATATAAATACAATGTGATATTTCAATTGTTTCTCCAATAATTAGCATAATCATCAGAGATGAATTTTGAAAAGTAATAAGAAACTGAAGGTTAATTTCCCTCAAGGGAATATTTGCATTTTTCAATGGATATATTGTATGTACTGTCATTTCTTAAATGGGATAATAAAAATTAATGAAATTTTAGTGATATAATATTTATTCTCATCTGAAACTGTCATCAGATTTTCCCTTATACTTCCACACAATGGTCCCACTAAATAGCACATATGCTCAATGTACACAACAAAAATCTCTTTGCACAATTTTTATTTTTCTGCTCCATTAAACAGCATTATCTCATAGTTTTAAAATGGGTAGAATTTAACTCCTAATTCTTTACATATTTTCTTTTCTAATCCCTAGCTCCCCATGTTTCAAGCCTGCAATCTGTTTCACATAACTAGTGTGTTCCTGTTTTCTAATTTGCTTATAAATTTCATGAAAGAATGTGATGTTTGTCACATTACTTGGTTGGTTGGTTGGTTGGTTACACTTTAGTATAAACAAGTTCCTGTCAATTATTTACCATTCACTATCTAGTGGTATTGTGTATTTCCCCTCAAAAATATTCAATACTAATGTTCCCCAAATGTGTGGTGTGCCACTGCCACAAACTCACAGGAACACTACTATATATTTTAAATTTTTGAGGGAAAACATGATAGAACTAGACATTTCCACATTGTGTCATCTACTAGTTTAAAGAAATTCAAAGTTTAAATATTAGATACTAACACATTCCTTTTGATTATTTTTTAATGTTTGGGATATGGTTTTTGTTTGTTTGTTTATTTGTATTTTTGGCTATGTCAGTAACTTCTAGAAATTTCTCATTTGTCCTATATCTTTGTGAAAGTGTATTTTCAGTGGTTCTGTGATAAAAACAAAATTATTATATGACAATCAATGTGGAACAGGAATTGAGGGTGAAGGTATACATTCTAATTCCAACATGTATAAAGTTGTTTATTGACCAACAGTAATATAAGTGTGTGTTTATGTATATATAAAAATTAGTAATTGTGTTTAAGAATGAGATAATTTTTTTTCTTTCAATTATATATATATATATATATATATATATATATATGTTTTTTTCAAATAGACACTAACTTGTCAAGGTATAAATACATATTAAGTTGTTTGTACTAAACTATTTAATAAATGGAACTTAAGTATTTGTTTTGGCCTACAAGTGCCATAAAAATAATCTCTGAGACTTAAGGGCAGTGAAAACCAAGAAAGTTTGAGAATTTCTGGTTCAAATTATATGTGAGCAAATGTAGGAGGGGGTATTTGTTTTTTTTGTATTTATTTTGGGGGGTGCAGAAGGTTAAATGGTGGATATAGGAAAAGTTTCCCTCAATATCTAGAAAATTGAAGCTATCTATGAAGATAAATCTACTTGAACCTCTTTAGCACTTTTAGTCTTCTCCATCCTCTAGTCTTCCTCTACTATCACATAAGGTCTTAAAATTAAAATAATCTACTTTAAAAATTTTACAGCTACTTTTACTGTACTTTATGTATGAAGCAGCATAAACTCAAAATCAAGATACATTTTATGATTCTGAAATATTATAACATTAATCAGAGAAAATATAGCATCCCATGGACCTCAACAGAAAATGGGGAATGGTATCAAAACATTTAGTACATAGAGTAGAGGAGAAGTTAGACTACAAGGTTAATGACTTCTATTTTCTCAGAAAAAAATACAAGGCTAGTCCTTTCCCAAAAGTAGTAAAATGAGGTGTGGGTATCTTGGGAAAAGAAAAGAAGTGTTATTATGGGGAATACGATAGATTTATTAAGAAAGAAGGGAAAAAAGATTAAATTATTGCAATAAAGTTCCAACTGAGATTAGACAGAATAAATTTGTAGCAAACTGAGTCAATGTGATTACAGGACTTTGCTGTGTGTGATAATATAAGTTGTGGAGGTTGATTTGGTTTTAAGGCATAGTCCTCAAGAAAGAAATATAGCCAGTAAACCCCAAGATATCTTGGGATGTTTCAATGATCAAAATTTGCACTGCCTCATTGATGTCACGGTCTCAACCAAGTATTTGAGTACTGGAACTGGCCAGTTGGGCAACATAGCTCTTTATTTTTTTCTTTATTTCTTCTTTCCCTTCCCTCTGTACACACAGGATATCATACTTTTACCTGCAGGTGCTTTGCCCAAAGGAATGCAAAAGCATTAGTGGAGAAGGTAGACGATGGAAGTATTCTAGGACTGATGTCTGGCAAATAAGGATTGAAGGCAGAATCAGGAAGAAAGGAATTCTGAGAGAAGGTAGTGCTATATTCATTTGATCAGGAAGGAACATGAATGAGTCATAGAAGGTGACACATGCAAAATTATATCTAAAAGTAAATACAAGTAAAACACTATTTTTCATAAGATATGATCATTTCACAGTAGATCTTCATCTAATGAACATCAGAAAGCCCAGGCACAGCTACCTTCCAACCTCTGAAGCTGTACTAGGGGTAGTCCAGGGAAGGACTTGAAGTCTTTATCTGAGTTCCTATGCTGAAGAGAATAGTTAGGCCCATAACATCAACTCCAGTCCATTTAACTTACATGCATCCTGAGAAACACCTGACCTAGAATAAATACTATTCCCGTCTCAACAAAACAAATGCCAACTTTCTTTCAGAGATCAAACTATTGGATGCAATGAAAGATGTGTAGAATTATTAAGATGAATAGAATACCTGATACATAGAGAATGATACATTCTCTATGAATGCCCATATATCTTATGTGTGTGTTTATGCATTAGTATTATGAGTTTGAAAGTAATATTTTCACCTTATATGAGAAAAGGGGAAATGGTAAGTCTCTTTAAACCAAATTGTCCAAAATAATATTACTAATCTAGCATAACGTCCAGTCTAAAAGAAAATACAACAGGTTTGTAATAACTTGACATGTGTTGCACAGTACTAGTTTCAATAGAAAATAGTTTTCCTCTCAGAGAAGAACGTACATGAGTGACTTTTATTAAACTACTAACCAAAATAATGTCAATATATACCTTAAAGGAGCAACATTTTCTTAAAAATGCATTTATATTTGACTGACCACACATTATAAAAGTACTATTGTTAAATGTGGGCTATTTAATTTTTTTATAAACCAGTTGTCTGTTTAGGATTTTAAAAAAATAGTAATTTTATCTTTTTATTTTTACCATAAAAATTGCTACTGTAATCATAGCTTTTCCTATTCATATATCCTTTATAACAGTTATTGTGAAGAAAGAACTATGGGGCTCTCTGGATGCTTTTAGAATTAAGCACAATCACATTTATTCAAAGCGATTGATTATAAAAGAGACATACAAAGCATTCTGATCATTTCAGGCTAAATGATTTACCAATGGTCAAATAGCTAGCAAGTGCATGTCAGGACTCAGCTTCAGGTCTTCCTGACTAAAAGTCTCCTTTCTACCCACTATGACATCCAACCACTTCTATAAACAATTTGAAAAGATAATACTATGGCCAAGATGAGAATTACTCTAAAAATAAGTCCCCCACATGGCTGATTCAGGGAATCTGGGAAGACTACTCTGTGAGATATAAGGCACAGACAATGCAGACACTGAACTTAGAGTTAGGAAGACCTAGCTTCAAATTCTACCTGTGACGCTTACTGGCTTGTGACCCTTGACAAATCACATAACCTCTCTCAGTCTCACTTTCCTCCTTTGAACAATGAGAAGGATAACATCGATATCCTCAAAGGTTTCTCCCATTTCTAAATCTAGGGTTTTATATTTCCTTGTATTATTTGGAATTCTACTAGTAGTAATTTGATTTGGAGGTTTTTCTTAAAGGTCATTTAGTCTGTAAGAGTATACTATTAACATAAGAAACCCCATTAATAAGGAATAATTCTTTTACAATTTATACTCATTTATCACTTCAATGGGATTAAATAGCACACCTAAATAAGAACAAAGCTCTTTAAAATATTATATGGAAAATATGTGGGGAAGAGGACTGTGTAATTGTGAAGTGGATAGAGCAGAGAGACAAATCAGATAATTCAATACAAAAGGTATATCAACATTTCACTCTGGCTTATAGGAATCATAACATATCCTTTCACTTCTGAATCAACACTAAAATTTTAAGGTAACTTTAACAAAAGGTACCCATTATTTACATGGTTCACATAGTCCATCATAGGGTCATAAATCTTAGGCTGACAAGGATCCTAGAGTTTCAACTAGTCCATCATAGTATTAGTTAAGAAACCCAGGCTAAGACATGTAAAATTATGTGCCCAAAATAATACAGTTAATAATTAGGAGAATTAGAAATTGAACTCTGATCCTCTTACCCTAGATGCAGTAATCTTTCTACTACACTGGTGTAATATTTGTATCAGATCATTCCCTGAAAATAAATGATGAATCTCTGACTCAAAGTCTGGGATAAATTAGCCTCCAAAAGATTCCAGAAAACCCTCTAAGCTTTGAACTTGCTGAACAATTAGCACTCTTCCTTGATAGATGGAGTTTCCTCAATGCGAGTCCTCCACATTAATGAAATCACAGGTCTAGGCACATTCCCTTCCCCAATAAAATAAGTTTATAAATAAAAATATAGAAAATAGATGAAAGAAACATAAAAATGAATATAGTTCCTGACCTGGCTACCTAGAGGCACCATTGGTTCATAATGATATCTATTTTAAGGTGTGATTTCTATAATCTATACTCTTAATGACAAACCAATAATATATTTATACTATGATTAATTTGGCGTATATTACATATTATTATTTGTCAACATGGTAATACAGGGAGTTGCTAATTATGCTAAAAACCCAAAATGAATACTATGATAAAAAGAGTCCTTAATTAACCAGGGAAATTTCCCTAAAGTTCTCTCTATCCAACACCCCTTTTAGAACACTTAACCAAAATCATATTTGAGGAGGAAAGAAAGTACAGGGGAAAAGTTGTGATCTAATTCTGAGGAATTTTTTTCATAAGAAAATTCTTAGTGGGGGAGACATTCCTCCACCCATCTTTTTTTTGTTGTTCTAAATGACAATAGCAATTTGAGAAAATTCACACCAGCAAGAGTCACCCTTGTTTTGAAGAATTTCTCTCCTGTTTATCTCACTCTCTATTTCTAGGAGCTGCTACAAAATAAATATATCACAAACAGAGAAGACTGAATAACATATCAACATTTGAGTACAGCTAACATACACAAAGTTTCCCAAGTAGTGCTAACGTTAGGTAGCCAGTAGAACAGTTTAAAAAAAAAAAGAGGAATAGGAGGATATCCTAGATTCATGGTTGATACTTTGCTTCCAAAGGGCACTTCCACTGAGGGGAGTAGATTAGTCAAATCACATTCGACTCCATTATCCTTAAAATGATATTTCATAAAATAGTCTTTTTTAAAAAAATAAAGACAAAGAGGTTTAAGCTTCCTTTGGCTGTTCATTCTTCTTTGTAATAAAGACCTCTTTGGGAATTCAATACTAAGAATGGCTCTGGAATTCACAAAGTAAAAAATATTAGCTTTTGTTATCTATGATCTTGAGATGTTTGTCCATTTCCTAATATAAAAACAATATTTTACATTTATGTTTTGCAGTTTACAATAATTTTCATGTAATTAACTAGCTGTATGACAGGGCAAAGCAATTATTTTTTTTAATTTGCTTTTTTTGGAGAGGGGAAGATAGGGTAATTGGGATTAAGTGATTTGTCCAATTCTCCATCCAGGTTTTCAAACTCAAAATCAATCTCTCCAGCCTGGGGTGGGTGGAGGCTTTCTTCTTCAGTCCTCCCCTTCTTCCCCTTCTCTCCCACCCCCCACTCCTCTTCACCCTCCCTGGTGGAAGCAGCTTCTGTCTCCATGGACCTTGCTCCAAGAAGATCTATCTGACCCAGCAGGGGTCTTCTCCTCATATACACACAGCATTAGCTTCCTGCTTCAGCCAACCCCTTCCTGTTACATCAGCAACAGGGATTTATACCTTCTGTTTCTTTAACAGAGGCTTGATTAATTACTAAATGCTAAGTGCCTGTTACCTTTGCCAATACAAAGGGATCTTCAAATTCAAATTACGTTACCATTAGAGATACCCAAAATTAAAGACCTTCCTTGTGACAAATACGCACAGTCAAGTAAAACAAACTAACATATTGTGTCTAAAGATGAAAGTTTTATTTTAGATGTTTAGTCCCCTAATTCTCAATCAAGTAGCAGGTATAATCAGAGTCATCAAGTCTTGAAAGATTGTTTTCCTTTACCATATTGTAAATATTTGAATTGATAACTAATTTATGAATCTATGAAATGGCGCAAGTATGCCCAGTTCTTTGGGTACTTGTCAGGAAAGGACATGATGTAATTGAGAGTAAGGTTTCAATCATGCTTTAAGAAGGTACAGGGGATGCACAGGCAAATGACAAAGAAAGCATGGAGAGAAACAATGCAAAAGAGGACCAGAGGCAGGTGGCATAGGGATATGGATGGGGAGGGGAGGAAGGTAGGCAGTTTGAAAAAGAGAAAAGTTAAGGGGGAAGTCACTGAGAGATACCCACATAACCATGGATCGGAATTGGGAGCAACTGGCAGAACTTGGCATCATGGACCTAGATGAATATGGAAAGGGATTCAGGGGACAGAAGATTGGGCTTTGCCTTTCACAAGGTTTTTATGGAGGAGAGGCTATGCTTATCCATGCCACTTTGGGGTTAGTTCACTTGTATATCTACAGAATCTCCAAGTTGTCAGCAATACTTTAAATTTGGTTCATTGACATCATCAAAAGGTTATCTGCGCTATTTTGTTTTCTATTGGTCTTACTACAGATAGCCAGTGTTGATCTGAGATTTACATATCTTTGGACCAAAACAACCTGAAAAAAAAGGTCTAGATTCATCCCCCTGAGGTAGCACATAGTCTAAGGATGTGATTTTTAATTAATATATGTTATAGTATGCAAGGGCAGTTAGGTGGTGTTAAAGCATTGGGCCTTGAGTCAGGAAGACTCGTCTTGTGTAGTTCAAATCCCACCTCAGATACTTACTAGCTGTGTGATCCTGGGCAAGTCACTTAACCCTGTTTGACTCAGTTTCCTCAAATGACAAATGACTCCAGTATTCTTTGCCATGAAAACCTCAATTGTGGTCACAAAGAGTTATATGTGACTAAAGTGGCTCAATAACAACAACAAAAATAGTTCACAATGTATACTACTTTGATCTATGGGACGGTCTGTAAGAGACTTCTAGGTTACCCTTGTGAAGTCTTCCTTCCTGCTATTGTTATTTTTTTTTTGTTGGCTACATATAAACTTACCACCTTAACTAGAAGAGAGGTAGGTGGTCAGGGTACCAGAACAAGATAGAATTTTTAAATGATATTGTATAAATTTTTCTCCTGGCTCTACTGCTTTAATTTGGCATCATTTCATACAATCTTTATGAACTTTTTTGAATTCTTCCCTTACCTCATTTCGTATGGCACAAAAATATTTCATTAAATAAAAATAAATCACAACTTGTTCATTCATTCATTCATTCATTCATTCCTTCATTCCTTAATTGATAGATTTACTTCTGATTTTTTGCAGCAATATGTTTTTGGACATATAAGTCCTTTCTCTCTGCTTTTGAATTCCTTGAAGCATATGCCTACTTGTGTCTCCCTGGCTCAAAGGATATGTATAGCTCATAGAAGAACTAGAGAATTTAAGATACCACATCTAATCACAGAAAAAGAAATTAAACAAGACATAAATATTTGTTTTTATGGTCTAATTTCCTATTGCTTTCTATAATAGAAAAACCAATTCAAAGCTTTAACATCAGAGCACTATTCTTCATAAGCCCCTCCAATATTTTTTTAATATTCTTTTTTGTCATCTTTTCCAATGAGATTGGTATGAGGTAGAAATTCAGAGCTATTTTAATCTATATTTCTTCTATTAATAGTACTATTAAGTTTTTTAATGTGCATACTGTTAGTTTGAATTTATTTAATCATAGGATCACAGATATGAAACCTGGAAGGAACCCAAGATTTTTATCTAGTCCTACCCTTTATTTAAAGATGAGTAAACTGAAGTGGTTAAGTTACTTGCCCCAAATCACACAGGCAGGAAGTAATGGAACTAGGATTCAAACCCAGGTCCTTCAACCCCATATTCCTCATACTTTTGATTGTACCTTATGACAACAGTCTGTGTTTGAAATTTATAGATTGGAGATTGGCTCTTGTCTCTATACATTTGTGTCAATTTCTTATGAATTATGTAGTGTATAATAGAGATAATTTTGCTGATAAAGACTCAGGAAGGAATTTATGATGTAGAATTCTTTAAATATACTATACTAAACTTGGGGAAAATATCAAGATCTAGACTCAGATTTTTTTTTTCTTTTTGCTTGTTGGAAGGAGGAAGGCAGGGCAATTGAGGTTAAGTGACTTGCCCAAGATCACACAGCTAGTGTTAAGTTCTAAGGCTGAATTTGAATTCAGGTCTTCCTGATTCCAAGGCTGACACTCTATTCACTGTGCCACCTAGCTGCCCACAGATTCAG
This sequence comes from Pseudocheirus occidentalis, assembly GCA_028646575.1. Classification (NCBI taxonomy): domain Eukaryota; kingdom Metazoa; phylum Chordata; class Mammalia; order Diprotodontia; family Pseudocheiridae; genus Pseudocheirus; species Pseudocheirus occidentalis. The sequence goes on from CM053594.1 coordinate 305,999,221, forward strand.
ATTTTTAAGAGACTTCAGGTGCACAGTTTTGCCTAAGTACAAAGTTATTCATCATTAATTGATTAGCTGCTATATGATGAATTCTTTGTCCATGGAAACCAGTGAACCAATAGAAAATAAAAAAACAAACATTTATACCATACAGTTCCCTTTAGCTATTAATGTAAAAAATGAAAAGGGGTACAAAATAAAACCGGTGGATAACCTGAGTTCTATGTTAAACAACAATAACAACCACAAAACCTAGAGCAAGTCTTCGGTGACACTGGATAGATTTTATTGTATGGCTTACGAGAAGACATCACCAGAATTGCACAGCATAAAACATAATGGATAGGTTGTAATTTGTTCTTGCAAAGGGAATATTTAAAATAATGGATCTGCTGAAGTATTTAAATCAAATTATACCCACTGGGAACCTCTCAATAATGTGTGAGTCATAGGTAGAGGAACATCGTACCCCTTTCCATAAAGTTGATTTCTTGCAAATTCAAAAAAAAATGCAGCCAAAATCTTTTTTTTTGAGAAGACCCAGACTAATATGATAATTTTTCTTACATGAATTGCATTGACTGACTTGTAAGGGTCCTAAGTTTCAAAAGCCTCTGGTGACTCAGCTATACATTTCTAGATTTATACCCAAAAGAGATAAAAGAAAGAGGAAAATGCCATATATATATATATATATATATGTGTGTGTGTGTGTGTGTGTGTGTGTGTGTGTGTGTGTGTGTGTGTGTGTGTATGTGTATATATATGGGAAAAAATTATCAAAACTTTTTTATGGCAACAAAAGTTGAAATTAATGGCATGCCCATCGATTAAGGGATAACTAAACAAGTTGTGTTATATAAATGTGCTGACATTGTATTGGTTGTGAAAAATGAGTAAATAGGTGATTTCAAAAATACAAGTAAAGATGAACATGAACCAGTGTTGAATGAAAAACAATGCAATCTATACTATAACATCAATATTAATGAGCAATTCTGAAGACTTCTGTGTATTCATGAGAATGAAATGAGCAGAACATGGAGAACAATTTATACAATAAATTGTATTTTCAAATTAAGGCTGTAAAGATAAGCTAATGGGTAGTTTATCTTATCACTATCTACAGTTGAAGATGGCTGATTGACATCATGACCATCCATGATAACAGAAGCCCAATGATGAAATATGCCGCCCACCTCCTGACAGAGAGGGGACTGATTCAGAGTTCAGATTAAGGCATATATTTGAATATAACCAATAAACGAATACATTTTGCTGGTCAATGCGTATTTGCTACAAGAGATTTGTTTTTGTTCTTTATGTATTTCTTTTTTCTGGTAGGCATTGGAAGGAAGAGAAAATGAACTTCTGTAAATTAAAATATCTTTAATTAAAGTAAATGAGCATGAACAAAAGCTGAAGGGACAAGCAGGAAGTTATACCATATATTCCAGTTAAATACTGCACTCTTTTATCATGAGCATGCACTGAGGTGACTTTAGGACTGAAGGAAGAAACACAAATAGAGAATGTGGTAGTCTTTATCTCCTTCCCCTGAATCACTTACTTTGGATGCGTGATTATGTATTATTTAGATATACCATCCATCTAAATCTCATCCAAAAAATGGAAGGCTGATCCCCCCTTGATTGGATAACTACTCAGTTTTACATGAAATTTCTAATATGTTTGGCCTAGTTATTAGAGCTCCTTAGTTTCAATGTTAACATCTGTAAAATGGGAATAACTAAAACTTCCTATTCTTGATATAATTGGTTGATTGTATATAAAGCTGCAAACTGAGTCAATATATACAAGACAAAATAAACTGGAAAGATGAGCAACTCCTGTAATTTGTTGAATGTAGATAGACTGCTTAGGCAATTTAGGAAGGGAAAAACTATCTCTCTTTTTATATCTGAAATAACTTTAACATGATAGTACAAACACTATATAGCTTTAATACTCCACCTTGTTCTAAACAAATTCTTTTGCTGTAATTAAATGCAAGCTAACAATAATTTCTCAGAAGATATTTTATTTGGAAAGAGACATCAAATGATAAATGTGCACATTCAAATTACCTAAATATTAGCCATGCAGGATTATGTTCTTCAGTTATCTTGAACTTAAAAGGCTACTGAATATTAAAAACTCCGTCATCAACTAATTGCTTAGAAATTCTTGATAAAAATTTTAGAGGTAGAAAGCAATCTTTTTTAAATGAATAAATATGTCTTAATTGTAATGGCATACTTCATTTTTTACCATATAATTTTCTCTCAAAGCTGTCTGTAAATCTAATTTTGGATCAGCATATTTAATAAAAGTTCAGCATATAAAGGAATATTTCTTTTTTGGGCAAAGTATTAATTCATGATTTGATAATTCAAAGATATGGATAAGTAAATGTTAGACATGTCACTAGGGAAATGATATAAAATACATTAATAATGTTTCATATATTAAGTGCTTGTAAATGTATATGCCTGCATATGATTAATACATACGTAGATTTGTTAAACTCAGTGTCTCTTAAAGCCAGTAAAAATATACCAGTAGGGGCAGCTAGGTGGCACAATGAATAGAGCACCAGCGCTGGAGTCAAGAGTCCAACCTCAGACACTTAACACAAAAAACTAATTATGTGACCTTGGGCAAGTCACTTGACTACAATTACCCTGCCCTCCCCCTCCAAAAAAAACAAAGAAAAAGGAAACATTTCCTTGTAAATTTACATATATATAGGCATACACACACATATATGTACCACTAATATAAGAATTATTTTCCAATTGAATATCATTCTTTTAAATGCTTACGATCAAACTTGTAGTTATATTTTTACTCCAAAAGAAGATTTTGATCACTTAATGTTATATAGATTTAGTGCATTATACAAACAAAAAGAGGCAGAAAATATGAAGGAAAATACATGCCAAAGCTATATACTATTTTTGACTTAACTGAACATCATTACAGAGGAAGAGTTTTGATCTTCCGCATCCTTCCACCCCATATTCTAGAATCCCTTTAAGCAACAAAAGAAGAAAATATAACTCAGTTCTAAGTGACTGAAAAAATAAAATCCATTCAAAGGGAGAAAGATGAATTTATTAACCACATTTGGAAGTTTTGAGAATCTGTCTTTAAAGCACCCCTCCTTCCATTGTCTGTCTCTGTCTCTGTCTTTCTCTCTAAGCATGGGAGCATCTAGTGCCACCTAGGGGTCCATGAACACTTTTATGAATGAAAATGTGTTAGACATGGATATTCTGAGTCAAAAAAAAATTAAATAATAACTTTAATTCTTATAGTGACAGAAAATCACTCTTCATATGTCTATTCATAAACATTATCTAATATTAAAACATATATTTTATAAATTGCTTGAACTATCCTAATTATTGCATTGATATTAAAGGATCAAAATATTCAGGAATTAAGTTGTTAGGAGGGAAAATTTCACAGAATGTTATTTCCATCACCTTTGTTCAGGTAGATCTATGATAGCAAAGGTTCTAAGAAATATTTCCTAAGTATAGAAAAAAAAGTTCAATAACATCAAATAATTATAGTGAAAAAATGTAAATCATTCTATCTTCAACCCCAAACTCTGCAACCCAAAGAGTTCCCTACTAGATCTTCAAATTTTTTTTTAATTGTCCCACTGTCTTCTTTCATAACCTACTATGGAAATGTGTTTTGCATTATTGCTTATGTATAATCTATATCAAATTGCTTACTGTGTCAGGGAGAGAGGAGGAGAGGATTTGGAATTCAAAAAAAATTTTAAAAGAATGTCAAAATTTGTTTTTACGTGGAATTAAGAAAATAAAATAATTTTAGCTTTAAATGAAAAACATCTTGAAAAATGAATGAATGAATAAATGAATGGATAAATAAATATTTGCACCACTGTTAGCCAGCCCTAAATTTCCTGACTAAAGCACGCCCAAGGAGAAAATATTATGGCATCTTAGGGCAGCTGTCTTAAGTCAGATGAATGTTTTCTTTCTCCTTCAGTCTGCACTAGGTTAATTCCTCTCCATTATGTAGACGGGCTCATAATAATTAAAAAAAAATCTATTCAAATTCTCGAATCTTTATGTTTAGTCCCTGCATCAGAAACAGTTTTTCAACTTCTTTTTTGACATTTCATGTCACTCTCCAACTAACATCAAAACTACAATGTGGAGAACTAAATTTACCATCTCCTCCTACAAAGCTGATCCAAGATTATATCAACGGCACCATTATTTTCCTATCAACTCAAGGAAATGTACTCAGAGCCATCTTTTATGTCTCCTTCAACCTTTCATAGTAACTTGTATCTAGATCTTTAACATATCATTTTTTTGCATTTTACTTGTTTGTACACAAATCATAACTTGTAACATCAAATTCAGGACTGTGATAAGGAACTGATGTAATTTATCAAAAGTATTGCTGAGAATTTTAATGAATTTCACTCACTCATTCTGGCTCAATTTGACATTGAATCTAATATAAGCCTACATTGTCCTTCTGATCAAATTTACATAGAATAATTTAGCATTCATTAATTTAAAATAACTATTATCTTGAACTTCTACATAACTATAATACAATGATAAGTACCTGTTATAATGATAAGTAATAGTTTTTCTTATTGATCTAAAAATGAAAACTATCTTATTACCTATACTACTTAACCTGGTAGGATATAATCAGAAAGTTGATGTGAAAGTTGCTATCATTTTAATAATTGGCTTGACTCCATTCACTATTTCCTAAATATACTTAGGGAATCACAGTTTATCTCCCATTCTTCCATTTAAAGGGAGAGCTCTAGATAATGAAAAGGTTTCTTACTTTGGTGGATATCCTTGAAAAGTTCTGTAAAACCTCCTGTGTTTCACTGCTACAACTCATGGTTTGCAGTTTAAGAAAACTAACAAAAATTAAAATTCCCCCAAAGAAGTATAGCATGAAAAACATGCAATTCCTTGGATTTAAAAAAACATACCCACCATTATCAAAGAAAGTTAGTGACTAAAGGACAGAGGTAATAAGAAGAAGGGGAAACAATCAAGATTGCTGTTTGTTATAGGATAGAGAAAATGGAAACAGAAGAATCTGATGCTAAATCATCAAAGCTTATAGATGGAAGTCTCCTTAGAAGATCATCTAGTCCAAGTCTATTTCATAAATGAGGAAACTGAGACTCAAAGAGATTAAATGAGTTTTTTCATGGCCCTATAGTCAATAAAAAGCATGGTTCAAACTAGAATCCTGGTCCAGTACAAATAGTGGGAGAAGAAAGCAATGGATTCAAACTGGGAAATATATTCATAAAAAGAAGGAAAAAAAA
>CM053594.1:306005067-306055897 GCA_028646575.1 Pseudocheirus occidentalis
GAGAGAGAGAGAGAGAGAGAGAGAGAGAGAGAGAGATAACAATATAGTTAGGCTGAAATCTAAAAAACAACATTAATGGACAAAGAGGTTTGAGACTATGGAAAGTAATGTAAGCCCTAAATAATAATGAATCAAATTAATTCATATTGACATACTAATTGTCTGTGTAAAAACATGAAAAATAAAAGAAATAATTGGATATATAACACACCCACCCTATAAAGATTTCTCTTTTGCTCTTCCTCCTATCTTTAAAAATATGTATTATTGTTTGAAATAATAATTATTTAAAATAATTTTTCTTCTGTGTGCTTTAGATCCTTTCTGCTTTTTGTCTTCCTATGTTTTGTGATTAAATCTATGACTTTTCTTCTGTTCTAACTATGTCCTTATGAGTACTGACCATTTCAGAGGGTAAATTAACTGAGAATAGAAACTACATTTTATTCACCTATACATTTATTATCATTACACACTGATACAAATGGCAATGATGTGATATGTGTGTATGTGTATATGCTAATATCAGTTGTAGGCTCAAATGAATTAATTAACCCTTAAAGAGAGAAGGGTAAAAAAAGAAAGGATAATTGGCTTTATTTTACTAACTTTCATTAAATATTATTTAAATCCGTCGGGAAACTTTCTACCTAAAAAGTAGATAACTTTTTTTAATCTAGCCTAACTATCTTACATAAAGTATGAGGGTACTGTGAAGGATAAATTGGAAGTAGCACTCTAACCACGCTCTCCATGATGGAGACAGTCAAGAATCCTAAACCCAAGAATCTTCCTAATAACAATATCTTCCAAACTACCAGAACTTCTCCTAAACAAAACCCTACAGCCACCATTGAGAGGAGAAATAATTGTGGAAAAAGATCTCTGATCTTTTCTGCCACTGCTAACGACTGCCAATAACAAGAAGATAAGCACAAGAATCCTGGGAATAGCAGCAAACCTCAGACCAGTGGTCCTATTTCTACCTCAGGGTTGTGGGTTCCTGTGGAGAAAGAGCCAACCATCCTCACACTTAACTACAAAGCAGTCGCTTGGCAGGCAAACCAACATAGCTAAAGAAACAAGGAATTTTGAAAGAGAGACAGAAGGTGCACATGACAGACAAGTCAAACCACCACCACCACATTAGGTACCATCTTTCATCAGACCCTAAAGATGATATCCCAGGACTCAGACCAAAGGCCTTTAAATTGCCAATACTTCCAGACCAGTACCTTCAATGATTATTCTGGGAAGCAACCTCTATAGAGATGAAACCAGGCAATTAATCTTCCAGATACTATAGCCACAGTCCCTTAAGATGAAGAAAAAGAAAAAAAAAAGATTCTCGACCAAAACCCTTGAAATTTCAAATGGTACAAAATCAGAAAAAAATGTGATTTCACTAGCAGAAATGGCATCAGAAAAAAAAGAAATAACATCCTCTTTGCCACCACACTTAAGGACCATGGGAATTTTCTTTCTGACTTTCAGCTGAAACCTTTCATGTTAGGTCCCTTATTAGAATGTGAACTCCTTGATATTAGGACTTTTCACTACCTTACCATTGTATCCCTGGGGCTCAGTACAGTTTGCACATAGTAAGCACTTTATAGAAGTTTTATTTCATTGATTCATTCATTCCTATAAATGTCATGCTACATGACCTCAATATTAAAAAAACTGTATTTCCCTTCTTCCCTTTATAAAGTATTAGACAATGTTTAGTTTAGATTCACTATTCTATTAAAATTATATTTACAAATCATATATGCAATTATGAACTAAAATAAATTACACATAGGGTGAAGCAACATGATATCACAGAAAGAGCAAAAGTTCCATTGTGAACTTGGACAAGTCACTTAATCTTTCTGGGCCTCAGTTTCTCCTTAGTAAAATGACAGGGTTCGGCTGCATCTTCTCTAAGTTACCTTCCACATCTATATTTACAGAATCCTGAGTAAAAATTCATATTAGGAAAATCAAATTTATATGTAGTACAGCTTATATGGGTGCAATATTTTAGAAGCAGCTCAGAATTTCACATAAACCCTATGAAGAATCTTTAAATGGCTATTACAAAGTCTAATTCACAAACTTAGAAAATCAAGTATCAGTGACCTGTTGCATATATGTCCATAAGTATATACAGATATGTAGTGCATCAAAGTACTATATTATTATGCAGAACACTGGATATGGAAAGGACAACTGAAGTCTATGAATAGCAGTTTTAACTCCAGCTAATCTAGTTAAAAATTTTAGTGCTACTTTATTGTGTGAACATTGCGTATGTCATAATGTTTTTCTTCTTCTTCATGGAATCATTTTTAAGTTATAAGGGATCTTAAAAGGTCACCGAGTCCTTCATCTACCTACAAATATGACTACATGAAAATTTCAAACAGATGGCTATCTGTTCTATTTTTAAAGACCTGTGGGGAAACAGATTCTGCAATCTTCTTTATTAACCTGTTTCTCCATTCAGTCTCATCTCAGTGTTATTCATTTCCCTCTTATCTGAATTCTTGGCTACCTAACACTACCATTCTTACCACAATGACATATCTTTCGCTTAATATTTTAACTTATCTTCAAAGAAAAATATATTGTGGGGTGTGACAGAGATCATAACTAAAATAAACAATGTTTCAATTGCCAAGAATTCATATCACTAGTAATGTCATATCCCAGAAAAGTCTTAACACAAGATTCCAATTTTCTGCTAAATTTTTTGAGGTCAGAAGTTCATCTGTAAAATCTATTGATTTTTAAATGGCTCAGAAATCTACAAAGTTAAGAATGTTTTCATGAAAGAAATGTTAAAATCAGTCTACAGCATTATGAAAATAATTGGGGGAAGTAATTTAAAGGAAAAGAATAAGCAAAAAAATATTTAGTATGTACTAAAACCCTATTCTTTTCATTCTCTGATATTGTTAAAGGAAATTTAATTTAATATTTGATTTTGAATCAATGAGCACCATGCATGTGGTGAAAGGAATGTCAGATGAGGTTATAGGAGATCCACCTTCCACTCCTGGAACTTCTATTGCTCTGTAATCATAAATGAGACATTTCAGTTTTATGAGATCTTTCCTCATCTATAAAATGATAAGAGCTGGAATAAAGAATTTCCAAACTGGTTCTCATGTTGTTAAATATATATTTAAATTGAAATTCACATCATCATGATCTTATTTATCACCATCAACATCACAGTCAGCCATTATACAGCAATGGAAGCTTCATGAAGTGCTTTTTATTTATTGTGTCATTTGATCCTTGAGATATATAGTTCATTTTATAGATGAGAAAAGTGGCTCAGAGGGGTTAATTCACTTTCCCAGACCACATAGCTAAGTGTATGAAATGGATGTGAACCAGTGTTTAACTGTTAATATCTCTGCAGGGCTTCTCTGTTTTAAGATTTTGAAAGCTGCTTCTTTTCTATGTTCTATCCATAACTCCTTCCTGCAATAAATAAAACCCTCTATTGACAGTCTGTAATGAAAGAGTTGGTGTTATTTTAAGCTATTTTTTCCCTTCAATCTTTATCTTTTTCTTAGTTTTCTAATAGATATTGTTAAATAGTCTCTAGACAATAATGCACTACTATAATTGACCAGGATCAGCCCAGCTAGATTCAATGTTTATGGACACCAAAAGAGCTAAGACAAGAGAAGGTGATTTATGGCGTAGGGACAGGATGGTTGAAAAGAAAGGGCTGGGAGGGTGTTCTTTGCCCTTCTTAAACTTTCAAATCTTGGAATAAAGATAGAGCCTCAGGGACAGGAAGTTGAGCACATATGTTCCCTCTAGGAAAGCCTGATATTAGTTTTTATTCATTTTTATATATTTTATATTTGTTTAGTCATATGCATGTTATTTTCCCCTACTGGAATATATGTCCTTTGATGGTCAGGACTATTCTATTTTTAAGTAATTTCTCCAATGCCTATAATCAAAGATGAAAGATTATACACCATTCCTCATAGTTCCTATGAGGTATCATCTCATTTTTTTCCATCCCAGTACCATGTCTATTTGGAAAAACAATACTATTACTCGCATTGATAATCAACATTATTAGCCTTTTCTGCTGCTGTAAAATATAGACAGTTATAATACAAAATTTATTAATATTTCTACCTAAGCATAGTATCTTGAATCATTTTTAAAATAAGTCTTTCTGCTATCTTTCTGATCACTTGTCTTATTTATTAAAATTATGTTCAATTTCTAGAAAATTCTAGCTCCCCTCCCAAATATATCTTCTAAAAGTTCAGCACATCTAATAATGAACTTTAGTGACTTTAGGCTACAATCTCTCTAGAACTGAGAGACAAAAAAAATCCTTTCAGGAATAGATTAGACTATACAGCCATTACATTCCCATCCAACCCTAAAAGTCTTAGTTTTTTTTTCTTTTTGGAGGGCAGTTGGGGTTAAGTGACTTGCCCAAGGTCACATGGCTAGTTTTTTGTGTTAAGTGTCTGAGGCCGGATTTGAACTCAGGTACTCCTGACTCCAGGGCCGGTGCTCTATTCACTGCGCCACCTAGCCGCCCAAAGTCTGAGATTTTACAATTCCATTTAGATTTAATTTTTCCAGAAACGAAATTCATATTCTCACAATATTTTTGAAATAGATCACCTGAACAAGATACAAACATGTAATAGCATCATGAAAGAGAAAAATTGGACTAGGCAGTAATAATGTTAGAATTTCATTACTTAAACATCAATTAGTTGGACACTTTATTGTCAGAAGAACTGGAGGTGAGGGGGTTTTTTTTCTTTGTTTAAAGAAGGACAATTTCAGGTATAAGAATCCACAAGGGAGAAAGTATCTAACATTTTCTTGAGTATTAAACAGAAACTGATCCAGGGCCCAACTACAGACAGTGAATTGCTATTTAACAGTGATTGCAATACAATTAAATTTAATATATTAATGGGAGAAGAAACTGAATAAATAGAGTTATGACAATACAAGATAAGTTAGAATGGGAAAAAGTAAAATTAAAAATATCAGTCATTCAAAAATGCCTGGAGACAGGTTAAAAACATTATTGTATTGGATGCCCAGGGGGAAAATGACCAAAATTGTTTTTAAGGTAAGTTACTAAAAACTAGAAAAAAATTATCCCACTTTGACTATCTAGGAATCCAAGGTAGTAATTACTGAGCAAAAAGTGGAAAGGCTTTCTAAATTATGAAGATGGGGTTTAAGACCACAATGATTAGCTGTAATCTAGAAACTAAGAAAGTGGGGAAAATATATATATGAGAGATTTGTTAGAGACATAAAATATAGCCATATATCTGAAGGACAGGCAGAACAATAAGGGATCAATAGAACCCTTTTAATGACTGTGGGAGAGCAGCAAGCAAATATAGGGTCAAATGGTTCCTTTGCCTCCATCTTTTCTGAGAAATTTATTAGAGAGATAGCTATTCCTAACAGGTTCCACCAAATCGATAGTTTAGAAGTACTAGTTCAAATTAGACTCAGACCTCTAGATCGATATTTAGAAATACTGTAAGTTAAATTGATAAAATGATAAAATGTTATAGCTTCAAGATACCTTATTGGGAATATATGAGGCATATGTGATTTTAGTGTGAATTCCATCCACAAATGTAGATGAGAACCCATAGATCATTTTGTGGGGGTGTCTGAGGGAGATGCTGTTGGCACACAGAGCAAAATGAACTTGCCCAGAGTCATAAAACTGGTGTCAGAAAGAAGTGATATCATCATCATCATCATCATCATCATCTTCATCTTCATCATCATCATCATCATATCATCATCACTAATATTTATATAGCTTCTTAAGGTATATAAAGTGTTTTCCAAATATCATCCCATTTGAATCTCATAAAAATCCTGGGTAGTTGGTGTTATTATTCTCCCCATTTTACAGATTAGGAAAGTGAAGCATACATACATTAAGTGACTTGCCCAGAGTTCCAGCATTTATAAGAGTTAGACTAGATTTTAATTCAGGTCTTCCAGTTCTAGGTCCGACACTCTACACACGGCATCAGCATATTACTTACAATAGGAATCCATGGTTTCCTGACACCAAGCACAACATTTTAATCTAATATACTATAATTCCTTTCCTGGAAATATTTTAGAAATCTATATTTCTATCTCCTTCTCTAAACAGTTCATCTAGTTTGACATCCTGAACAATGAATAAATCACTTTTTAAATATATTCCTCATAGATGATCATTCATTCAAAAAACATCCAATGAGTATTTCTACTATATGTAAAAATCATTCTCCACCTCTGAATTTCAGCAATGATAGGGAGCTGAAGTCATTAGGGTCATTAGGCAGTCCATGTAAGACAGTGTTATTTATAGACAATTGCTTAATGGGTTGACCTGCAATTTGTAACTTGTTCCCTATGATCCTTGCTATGCCTTCAGGAACAACAACAATCTGTTCAAATGGGCATCTTCCACTGAGATTTTTCCCTCATGTGCACGTCTCCAATTTTTTGCTAGCATTTTCAAAGTTTTCCAATAGCTTCTCAAAGATATATCTGCCTCAGTAACCATCAAACAACATGGACTATCAGAAAAGAGGAGATTTGTAAAAACAAAAATAACTAGTATTTCTGAAAAACTTGAGCTTTACCACATTTTTCCAGGATCTCCTTTTTATAATACAGTTAACTCTCCCCAAAAGATGTCTACAGTTATCAACAGAATTGACAACTTGGTCAAATTAAGTCAAAATAGTGAACTTAGAACTTAGCTGTAAATTAGAAAGGGCACACCGTATGCACAGTCTGCCAGAGCTAACCTATTATGAGGACACATGCATATTTTCCTCTGATATTGAGGAATATGATAAAAAGAAAAAAGCTCCCTTTGTTTTTGTTTTAAGAAAGTCATGATAATGGGATCAAATATAAATAGTGTAATGAATGTTAGCAAAATTAAAATAATGATGAACATCTAATGTGAAGTAAAAGCAGACTTAATAAATGCTGGACAAATTCAGTACTGACAATTAAGACTTGAAGATGGCCAGGATATATATATATATATATATATATATATATATATATGCACATACATACAAGTACTCTAGAATTTTCTTGATGGCAGATATTCAAAATGAAAAGAGGATTGAGCATAACCAAGGTTGAAAAGTGACAGCCTGGTCTTCACTTAGCTTTTGTTCTGATCCCTAACCTCAATGATATACCAATCAGATAGTAACTTGATACTGAAATGAGACTTGAGACCCAAGAATCCATACAGTTTCTGCGAGTTTTAGTAGTGTCATTGTTATTGTGGCTGATGTTTTATTTATGGATCAGTCTCTTAAATGGGTTTTGGAGACATAGGTTCACAATAAAGGATTTAGTAGGAGTTGAAATGAGTTTTTCAAACCCAAGTCAAATAGTTTTCTGACACCAAGTATTTCAAATCGGCACTAGACAATTTGAGAGATAAGAGTAAATATCAGCCTAAGTAATACTGTTAGCTTTTGTTGGTTGCCTGGCTAAGTATGGTGGCTAAAACTTTTGACTATATATTAAAAGAATATTATCCTTCTACATCTGGCTTGAAGAAGCTGTCTCATGTGTATCAGTGACACTGTTAAAACCAACTTGGCAGATGGAATAACCAGCAGGTCTCAAACCCTACAGTTATTTAGGAGAATGTGCACCTCAGGTACGTGAAGACTATTCCTGGTGAAATGGGCTGATAAGAACAATTTCTTCTAACAGTCATGAAGGTGGTTAAAGCATGTGCTTTGGAGTCCTTAAGAGTTTGATCAAGCATAGGAGATGCCCGGTCATCTACTGCATCCCCGAATTTTGCCTTACCATCACGACTCTGATGACTCTTGAAGACAGTCAGAGGCTGACAACTTTGTGCAACTCTGCCTCACTTAAATCCAATTTACATGCAAGTCAAGACATCACCCCAGGATGTCATTAGTCCTCGTTGAAAACAAAGAATAAACAACAACAACGAAAGAACACTAGAAGGGTTTTGTCAGAGAGTGGCTTTCTGGTCATTATACCAAACTAGTTGAGAGCAGAATGTAGCATATACTCCTGAAGAGCTAAAGCCCTAGAAACAGTAGCAGAGACCACATCTTGTTCAGAGACTCCAGGATAAGACAATGTAACAGGAGACTAAATGCAATAACCAATAAAAACATAATGCCTAAAACAGGAGAATACCAAAACATCATTAGGGGCATCCAAGGTAAATAATACCCTAGCCATGTGTGAACACTGTCCATTGGTGTCCTGATAGTCCCTTCACATATGTCAACACACTTTATATGTTGGTTCAAGTTTCTGACATGTGTGACACACACGTATACTAGTTGTGCAGGTTTCTTATACCTATGCCTTAGAAATTTGCAATCTGGCCACGGGGCTCCTTATGTGTATGTCTTCACACACAATCCCTGGGTGCATGTATTCATGTATACAAATGCATATATGTATATAAAATTATACATACACACACAAATGCATGCATGCATACATACATACACACACATATATCCTTTTCCATTGGTGATGTGAGCTTGTTGAAGAATTGTCCCAAGTGTGCAGCTATTTTTCCTTGTCACTTTGTTTTCTATGTGGTTTAAATAAAAATCTTTTATTTTTTCTCTTTGACCTGTGTCCTCAGGATGGCTAACAAAGTGTTGTCTAAAAAACTATGGTTTTGAGGGTGTGCTGACCTAGAGAACTTAAAAAAAACTGAGATAGTTTTTCTAGGGGTTTCACCAGAAGGGAGCATGTATTACACTTACACAAAGCTATAAAATCATTCAAAAAACTGCTAAAGTGGATCTTCTACAGTTAGATACATGAACAAATTTTTAACATGTTTTTTTTCAAAACACATCTTTAAAATGTATTTTAAAATATAAACTCAAATCTGTTGTGGGGTTTGTTTGTTTTTAACGGATCATGCTTAATAAAGCTTGATTTTTAATATATGTTCCTAAAAATTATTCCTCTAAGTTAATCCATGTAGTGTTTCTTATATTTCAACTAGGCTCTCAGCAGGTCTACTAGATAAGCTGATTAAGAGGCTTGATTTTGATACACCAGGCTATATCAAACTGCTGAACACAGGATAAGTCTGCGAATCAACAAATCCTTTCCTCTGGGTTCTTCCTTTCTGTTCTCTAATATTCCCCTGGCACAATGGTGGGGAGGGAACAACTGATGCCACTCAGATCCCAACTCAAGAAATCTGGTCCCGCTTAGCACATAAGAGACTATTTTGCATCCATATTAGATCTAGAAACACTTTACACATGTTAAAGCTTTGATTTGGATCTCAATAATAGGCACTGTAGGCTTTATTTGGCTTTTGGGGATGGAAAAACTAAAATAAAGGATGGCAATTTAAGTTTCTGTGCAGCAAAATTTATTACATACCTATCTGAAAGATGCAGTAACAAATGCTAAGGATTCCTAGATTTTAAAAAAATGTACCTATCCTCAATAATTTTATATTCTACCAGAGTTCACATTAAAAATGTATACATATAATGGGGATAACGTAATTTTAAGAGGGAGGGACTGTTAACAATTAAAGTGTTTAACCAGGCTTCATAGAGGAGGTATCATTTCAGTTTAACCATTAAGATAATGACAGATTCTAACATTTGGGTGTAAAAAAGGAATAAATCCCCTCAACGGGAAAAAGCTCATGTGAATTCATAGACGTAGGACATGGAGAAGTCCATTCAAGAGATAACTAGTAGCTTAATTTGGTTAGAGCATAGTGTTTGAAGGGCAATAGTATGAAGTAATGGTGGGGAAAGAGTTTATAGCCAGATTGTGCCTTCACACAAAATTGGAGAAGTTGTATTTCATCTTAGAGGAAACATAGCCCCTTAGTCCAAGAAGCTCACAATCTAACAGTGCAAGGAGCTCAGGATTTCAAGAAAGCTAGGTCCTACTTGCACATGCTCAGTTATTTGATCTAATGAATCAATTGTAGACTGCCACCTAGTGGCTCTAGCATATACATCACACTGTAAATATCTCCCATATTCCCAGAGTCAAATAAAGGATTATCCTTTCAGGGTGGGGTTAAGTACACACACACATATGATCTGTACATGTTGAAGGTCCATTTGTGCCTTGTTCATTTACTCATCTATACCTATTTATGTCCATGTTGTCTGCCCAGAGGAAATGTAGGATCCTGGAGAGCACAGATTATTTTTAGTTATCAACAACACAGAATAGGACATAGAAGAATGACATGTTGCTTAATAAACATTTGATTTACCGGTCGTAACAATGAATGAAAATTCATACATAATTGATACAAACTGGCACAATACCTTTCCTAGGACCAGGGATATGGTTCTGTCAAAGCTGTCCAATTATGAACAGGGGAGCAAACTGTTAGCCCTGAAATCTGAAAACATGGTAGTTTAAAATGACTTCTAGAGACATACTGAAAGGTTTAATCTTAGTTGCCAACGATCTAGGCTTCATGTGCAGCAAGACTACCTTCCTATTTTGGAGCAAAAAAAAAAAGCATAGTCTTGAAGAACATTGAGCTCCTGACATTTTCTAGGACCAATATATACTATACACTAAATCCTTCCATTTTCATGTTTCACCTAAATAACAACATGCTAATGAATTGCTGTGTTGATATAATACCTTTTTACCCCCTCCTGATATTTTTAAACCTATTTTGGAGCCCTGATAGCCTTCATTGCCTTTAAGTATTGATATGCTGGAAAACCAGGGTTTTTTTGCATGGATTGTATCAAAACTAATGTACATTTTATTTCAAAATTCTACATGCCTTGGTTCCCCACCACACACACTTTTTCCAGCTAAAATCAAAGGTATTAATGGAGAAGAGACTATTTGGAGTCATGTAAATTATCAGATAATTACGAGAAAATTATTTTATTTTTTTGATTGAGTTACATAAACAATTTTCACAATTTCCATCTTCTCATTAGGAACAGTGTTCTGGCCTATAGGTTATCAGTAATTATAATGATGATAATGAAGAGGAAAAGAAAGATGAACCTTTCCTTTGACAGAGTCATTTTGCAAATGTTAGAGCAGAATTATTTTTAATTTACTCATTTAACTAAACCTGACATGAATTCAAAAATAGTTTAAATACTTCAGGCAGTTTCTGATAGAATTATTCTATATAGTTCTCACTGCTCCTGATTCCTGGTGCAATTTGAACCATGTAACTTCTTGCCTTCCAAAGATTACCACATCAAAATATAAAATAAAATCTGGTTTGTCATATGATAATATTCAAAATATTATTTTCCCTTAGTGATATCATTATCCCATTAGTCTTTTGAGTTAGACTTAATTTTAAAAAAACTATTTGGATTTATATTCATTTTTGGTTGTTTTCTAGATTATGGAATTTTTTTAAATCCTAAGTAAATACTCCACTGTCAGTTTTTATACATTAATTAATTCATAGCAATTTTCAGTGTGTAATAACAAGATAAATACAAATCAAATAAGTTCTGAACTTCCTCAGACTCAAAACACTAGAAAAAAGATAAAAGGTAAGAAGAGTCAGTGTTAACTAGTTGATGGAAAGAAAAGCGCAGTAATGCACTATTGGTACAGTTTTGTAGTGGTCAAAATATTCTGGAAAGCGATTTGGTGTAGTATCAAGAAATACACACACACACACACACACACACACACACACACACACACCCTTTAGACCAGAGCTTCCAGTGCTGGAAAGAAAGTTCCATGAGACACCAAAATGTTCACAGTTACGTATTCTGTGCTGCCAGAGAACTAGAAATAATGTAGATGGTCATTGACTGGGGAGTCAGTAAAGAGATCGTGGTATGTGGAAAGGTAAAATATGTAGCAGGGCATTGACCAGTGAGACATAGTCCCTGGAGTGCAAGGATATATATGTGTGCATGTGTATATATGTATGCATGTATATATGTGTGTGTATATGTGTGTGTATGTGTGTGTGTGTATATATATATATATATATATATATATACACATATACATAATTATGTGTGTGTGTGTATATGCCCCTTCCCAAGTATCACTTAATGGCTATTTTTCAGGCCCTCTTTAGCTCAGAGTGAATGTAAATAGTAACTGTTTCTCTTTTAGCCAGTAACCCTAAAGATCTTCCCCTCCCAGTCTGACTGTTTTTGTTGTTGTTTAAATTAAAAGGTCCATCCCTTGACTCACTTGTTAAAGAGACCAATTCACTGAATGGGCCTTATCTCACTCAGAGTGAGAACCTGAAAAGACCTTCTAAAAAGGATAGGTTCTCCCATTGCATTCTGGGCTATCTCCTGTCTTCTTGATAGATATCTGGCCAATGAAACAAGATGGCTCTGGAGGAAAAAGTGAGGTTGGTGACCATGAACAGCCCTTCCTCACTTAAGTCAAAGTCGACTGAAAGTCATGTCATCATCTTGCTGATGTCATGTCCTTTCAATAGCAAAGGACAAACACAACAATGTGTGTATGTGAGTATATACACATACATACATAGACATGCATGCATATATACACATGCAAGCATGTATACCTATATGTGTGTGTGTGTCTGTCTGTGTGTATGTATGTTGCTGCAGGAGGAGAGTGCTAGCAGTCTGCTTTCCCTCTGGTTGTTGCTGTTTGCTGTTGTTATTCAATCTCATGTACATCTCTTTGTGACGCTATTTAGGGTTTTCTTAGCAAAGACATTGAGTGGTTTGTCATTTCTTTCTCCAGTCCATTTTACAGATGAGAAAACTCAAGCAAACAGGATTAAGTGACTTGCCCAGGGTCACACAGCTAGTGTCTGAAGTTAGATCTGAACTCTGGTCTTCTTGACTCCAGGTCTGGTGCTTTACCCACTGTGCCCCCTACTTTCCTTATCTATTTCAAAAGGAATTGTTAGTTTCTTTAAGCAAGGGAACTACTGTGTCCCTTAGCTATGTCATAATCAAAATGTACTTGGTAGGGTGAATGCCTATAAATTCACTTTAAGATATACCCCACTCTCCCAGGGCCTAAGGCTACATAAAGAAGAGTATGCTCCCAGATTGAGGTGGGGGTGCTTTCTGTCCTTTTTTTTTCTCATAAGTTCCCAGTAAATAACTCGTAAGTAAAAGCTAACTAATGTTCATTAGTTATGTGATAATAAGAAATTAAACAATGGTATTCGTTATAGTAACAATATTAACCAGGACTAGATAGAAAATACTGAAGAAATGAGTAGTTTATGATATGAAGGAATACATACAAACAAACTGACAGCATTAGAGAACAATCCCACAGTCCCTCAGTTGTATCCCTAGAATCCCTGCTTTGGGGAAACTGAGTTGTCAGTTCCAATGAGAATTAGAATAAGGCCCCTTACAACTTATGTGGGCTACAAATGCAATAGTGCTCTATAAAAAGCAATTAATATAAAGAATACATGGAGGCATGAGGAAGACTTAAAAGAACTGATGCAAAGTCAAATAAAAAGATACAAGGAAACAATGGATATGATTATAACATATTTTTAAAAACAGCAGCAATAGTAGGAAAATATCAAAACTGATTTCTATGTAATTATAGTGACAATGCTTAGAACAATAATGACAACAAAGCAATATGAGAATGTACTTTCCTCCCTTCTTTAAATAAATGAGAGACTAAGGAGGTGGAATGCAGCATAGAGTCCTATATAGATATAATTGCTATGTATGTAAGTTTTGCTGAACTATTTTAAAATTCTTTCTCATAAGCTATGATTCTCTGTGGGTGAGGAAGAAAAAAGGATATATTATAAAATGAAGGTGTAAAATTAAGCAAAAGATATTTCTAAAAGAGTCTTCCATATCATCCTATCAATAAGCATTGCCTATACCTATGTATCTTACAGATTAATCATTGATGCATTGATTTAATTTAATAAGTTGATTTAAAGGTATACCCACAGATAAAACCAGATCAGAAAAAAAATCAAAAGCATACAGAATGATTGTACTGTATATCTAATTTAATAATTCTGAACAAAATGTAATTTGAAGTGGTTATTAATTCAGTTTATATTACCAGCAGTTTTACTCTAGGAGCTCATTTGTGGATATTTAGATTTAGGAAAAAATTTTAAAAGATGCATCTTCTATCATTAGACTATGGCAAGAGAACAGAAAAAAAAGATTATGTCTTTATAGGATTAAAAGTCTTTAAATTTCACAAAAAATAATGAAAATGTACATAGGCAATATTTTTATAGGAAAATTGACAAGTAAATAGTCTTGCTTTTTTCTGAAACTACCTCATTGTTATTTCTTATAGGATGATAGTACTTCATCACAATCATGTTCCATAACTTGTTCAACAACTGATGGTCGTTCTCTCAAATTACAATTCTTTGCCACCTCAAAAAGAGCTGCTATAAGTGCTTCTGCATATATTGGTCCTTTTCCTTTGATCTCTTTGGGGTACATATCTATTACTAGTATTGCACAGTAAGGGTATATACACAGGTTTATAACCCTTCAGGCATAGTTTCAAACTGTTCTCCAGAATGGTTGGATCAATTCACAATTGTACGCACACTGCATTAGGTTACCAATTTTCCCCTGTTCCCTCTAGCATTTCTGAGGTGGTGCCTGAGAGTAGTTTTAATTTGCATCTCTCTAAACAACAGTGATTTAGAACATATTTATATGGCCATAAATAACTGGTTTCTTCCTTTAAAAACTACCTGTTCATATCTTTTGACCATTTATGGTTTGTTGAATGGATCTTTTTGCTTTTTTTAAAACAAATTTGACTCAGTTCTCTATATACTTGATAAATGAGGTCTTTATTAGATAAATTTACTTTTTTTATTTAATTTTTTCAAATTTACTTTTAGTTTACAAGAATTCAGTTCCATAATCCCTTGAGTTTCAAATTTTCTCCCCTCCCTCTTTTTTTAAATTTTTTGGGGGGCAATTGGGGTTAAGTGACTTGCCCGAGGTCACACGGCTAGGTTTTTTGGGGGGTGGGGTAGAGTGTCTGAGGCCAGATTTGAGCTCAGGTCCTTCTGACTCCAAGGCCGGTGCTCTATTGACTGCACCACCTAGCCGCCCCCTCCCCTCCCTCTAATCTCCCCCCCTGCCCATGGCAGCATGCAATCAAAAAACTTACTGTTTTTAAAAATATTACTTCATTGTCTAAGGAGACTTTTAGCAAAATGTAGTTTCCTTGATTTTTTCTTTTAATTGGGTTTATTTTTGCTCTTGCTTTGTCTAAGATCACGATTGCTATTCCTGCTGTTTTTACTTCAGCTGACACACATTAGATTCTTCTCCAGCCCTTTATTTTAACTAAGTGTATGTTTCTATTTCGTGTGTCATATATGTGTATACACACATATACACACATATGTATTGTGTATACGCACACATAGAGAGAGTTAAATTCTGATTTTGAAACCATTCTTCTTCTGTTTTATGGGTGAGCTCATCCCATTTACATTCACATTTCCTTTCATCCCATTATCTTCTGTTTCTTCTTCTTATTCTCTTTTCTAAAACTATAAATTGAAGATGAGCCCACCCGCAATGCAATAGGGTATCCTCAATATAAGATAAACCAAACCTATAGATTAAGATAAGACTCTGCCTTTGATTCATCAGCATAGGCAACTCTTGTGGATAGATGGAATAAAGCAATGTGGTTTGATTTAAGGACCTTTAGAAAAATCCTTGATCCCCAATATGCTAGCACTCCTAACATTCTCAGCCTGAGAAAAATCACTAATAATTATTTATTCATTTATACAAATTAATCTTCAGGTCAATCAACAAGAATTTATTAAGCACCTACTATGTGCCAGGGGTTTAGTGATTGAAGTAGGAAGGATAAATCAATCTCTACTTAGAAGAAGCCTGAATTCCAGGAAGGAGCCAAGTAACATGTAAATCCATGTAGCATAAATATAAAGTTGATATAGAAAAAGTATTTATATACAAGGTAGATTAGGAGACAGGGCACTAGCAATCAGATATATTGGAAAAAGGTTTCTTTCTGAAGATGGTAATTGTGTAGCATCCTAAAGAGAGGGAGAGTTGAGAGTGAAGTACATCACAAACATGAGTGAAAAAGCGGAGATGGGGGAGTGTTCTGGGTAAGAACCAGAGAAAACATTGGTTTGTCTGGATTGCAGTGTGAGAGATGAAGTGGCGTCCAATAATCAGGAAAGAGAGATTTGGGTCAGATTATGAAGGACTTTAAGAGCCAAATGAAGTGTTTATTTAAACTTTTGTCCTTCAGGTACTAGGAAAACACTGAAGTTTACTTAATAGGGCAAACACATGGTTAGATCTGGACTGAAAAAGGATCACTTTGGTTAAAAGGTTTAAAATGGACTGCAGTGGGGAAAGACTTGAAGCAGAAAGACCAGTTCGGAGGCTGTTTCAATAATTTAGGTGAGAGGTAATGAGAGCCTGAATTAATGTGGAAAGTTGCATGAATAGAGAGAAAGGGTAAGATATGAGAAATGCTGTGAGGGTAGAAAGGTCAAAACTTAAAATTGACTAGATAAGGGTAGTGAAAAAGAGTGAGGAGATGGGGAATGCCAAGACAACAAACCTGAGAAACCCCCCTACAAATCCAGTGCTCTTTCCATTAAAGAGTGTTACTTCTTGGCTCTCAATTAGTCAGCATATTGATCAAACACTTATTAAGTGTCTGGAGGCAGCTTGGTGGCTCAGCAAATAGAGAGTTGGGCCTATAGTCAGACACATACTAGCTATGTGACCCATGGCAAATTACTTAACCTCTGTTTACCTTAATTCACTAGAGAAAGAAATGGTAAACCATTCCACGATGTTTGCAAAAAACAACAAAAACAGTTATGGACAATATTGGCTTTCTATGGTCCATGGGGCTCACTAAGAGTTGGTCATGACTGAAAGATTCAACAGCAGCAGCAGGAGCAGAACATCACATTAGTCCAGATGGCACTCTAAGACTAGAGGTTTCTGAGAAGAGGCTTATATATTGGTAGGGGAAGTTTCTTCAAATGAGAGTTCCCTGAACCAATAAAATCACTGATTAAATCCCTATACATGTATGTCAGGGATGATGCTCTAGGGCTAGGCTTACGGGAAACAAAAAAACCAACAAAAACAACAATCCCTATCCTCAAGGAAATTACAAAAATTACACTCTGTCAGTGAAGATAGCATTTGTGTGTGTATACATATATATGTATCTATATATACATATATATATACATACATACATACATATATAGCTTTTTGGGGGGAGGAGGGAAGGTAGAGCAGTTGGGGTTAAGTGATTTGACCAAGGTCACACGCCTCATTTGTGTGTGTGTATTAAGTATCTGAGAACAGACTTGAACTCTGTATGTATATGTGTGTGTGTAAGTATATACATATATATACACACACACACATACATATGTATATATAATTATGTACAAAATACATACAAGTAAATAGAATAGTTTTTGAAGGAGGCAGGCACTAATATCTTGGGGGTAAGGGGTTGAACAATAGACCCCATAAAGAAGGTAGTGTTTGAACTGAACTTAGAAGGAAGCTGGTCAATCTAAGTGACAAAAACCAAGAGGTCATACATTCAGGGATAGAACATGGCCTACCAAGGACTCTGTCTTCTGAATATTTTCTGAAGTAACAATTATATTAGAAATTGAGTAATGATGGATAAAAGTGTAGAGAGATAGACTCAGAATACATAAGTGTGTTGAAGGTTTATGTTCAGGTTGGAGTCTGTCTTAGAGGATTCTGGGAAGACAAATAACGCTATGGAGTTTAATAAAGTGAAACGCAGGGAGACAAATGGAGCAGTGAAAGGAATATGGTAATGCACCATTTCACACTCCCCTTGCTCCACAATTTTGCCTCAGTGGTAGCTTTGTCTAAAGGATTTGGGAAATGACCAATAAAAATCTTCTACTACATGTTCATAGTCAAATTTAATTACTTTTTTAAAACATAAAATTATGCTAAATCATGTAATTTTTCTGATCTTGACCTTTAGGGGAATATTTTTTCTACAAAAAATGTCTTTTTGACATTATAAATTCTGTCCCTTCCCTATCCACATTCACTGAAAGGTTAGGAAAGTATATTCTGCTCTATTACATATAATATTGTATGTTACATATATACATATATTACATATACATGAAGTCATATAAAATATATTTATATATGAGTCTTGCTTGAGGAATGAGGTAGCAGGAAAAAATAAATAAGCTTCAGTCTGTACTCTGAATCCATCAGTTCTCTATTGGGAGGTAGGCAGTATTTTTCATCTTGAATGCCTTAGAATCCTACTGGATCATTATGTTGGTAAGAGCTCCTAAGCATTTTAGAGTTGATTATATTTACAATATGGTGTTAATGTGTACATTGTTCTCCTGGTTCTGCTCATTTCACTTTGCTTCAGTTCATGTAAGTCTTCCCAGATGTTTTTTTTCCTTGAAGCCATCCTCTTCATAATTTCTAATAACAGTAAAAATGCATCACATTCATATGCTATAAGATGTTCAATCATTCTCCCACTGATTGACACTCCCTCAGTTTTCAATTCTTTGTATTAGGGCAGTCCTAATAGGCATGAAATGCAAAAAAATTAAAGAGATTTTAAAAGTAGGACAATTGAGGAAGAAATGGCCAATTTTATGAATTCAAAACTAATAACTATGTAGATTTTAAAAAATAAATATATCCCATATAACTTATAGAAAGACTTTTCTCTCCTATTGACTTAGCAAGCCAGAGCAACTCCAAAACTCCAAATAAAAGGATTTCTCCCTGTGTACAAAGGAGAAAATCGACTGCATTGTGATACGTGAAATAAAGATCCTACCAAATCTTTCCCAGGTCCAAAGCACAGATGAAATGAATTTTTAAAAACTCTTTTTCTAATATTTTCAGATTTGTCCTATACTATATTCTAAAGATAGCAAGAGAACTTCTCCCCATCCTCCATACTCTCTCCCCATTATAGGCAAGACATTTTACTCTTTTAATGTACAACAATTAATTAGTCACTAATTAAGTGGATAATGCATAATGAGGGCAATCGAGAGACAATGCTAATTTCTATTACTTCATTATACTTTTGAGGATTGGGGGAGGCTGATTTTTGCAGGTTTGGTGGAATGAGGATTTCTTTACTGCTTTTTGAACAGTCCTCTTGCACACCTTACGTGAATCTGTCAAGCTACTGAATAGAAATAGAGCTTAGCCAGAAGAAGGAGAGGAAAACAGAACAAATGTGGGCAAATACAGAAACATGAGGACATTTAGAAAAGCATACTCTTTTTGATCAGATCCAAATATTCTCAGAGTAACAACTTAAAGCAGACAAAGGGAGAAGTGATAAACTTGATTCAGAAAAATCAAAGGAGACACATTGTCAACTGACTTGGTAAGTTAATCTCTTACAGCACAGTAACCAGGGAATTGTACTGACTTTTAACCAGGAAAAATAAAACATGCAAGGTATATTTCCCAAATATATAATTTTGGGAACAAAAAGGAAATATTGTTTTCTTTTATTGCTTTCCTAAGGTAATATTATTTTTGTAATGCAACTAGATCAGTTTATAAAAGAGCTTAAATAATGTTTTCTACATGCTTATTCATTTTTAGACTTACTCAAGCTTAAGGAAGCAATGCCACATATACTCGATTTTTAAAATTATTTGAAGGGTCACTCTTGCTTGCCATGAATAATTCAGCATATCTAGATATTTTTGTATCACATACAAATGTATATAACATTTTATTTAAAATTAAATAGCATAAATAGGGAGAATGATTATTAACTTTTATCAAGTAACAGTTATCTTTGGAATTGATTGTGTGACATAGGAGACATTGGCACAGGACCACTCAGCATGATGTACCCACATCAGAGAAGGTGCTGTGCTCTATGAGCAAAGCAAAATTGAAGTAGCTAAAAAGAAACACGAGATGTACAAATTTAGAGAATCCACCCCCAAATGTTCACATGGACTATTTGTGCCTGACCTGTGGTAGAGTTTTTTGAGGTCATATTGATCTGATCAGCCACAGCCAGAGACACTGTAACTTGACTCTAACATAGAGAACATTTTGGTTCTCTTCAAGAATGAAGGAAAACCATCTCATACCATTCCATACATCAACTATCTTTAAATAATCTGTCCTTCACAGTACCTGATGCCCCCCCAGCAAATTCACACACACACACACACACACACACACACACACACACACACACCTCAATGCTTACGGACAAAGTCCAGAAAGACAAATTCTTACATTAGTCATGTCTGAAAGTGTTTCCTTTTCCTCAGTTTTAGATTCCTCATCTCCATTGAGATGTGAATGAAATCTTTCATCTTTCTTTCTGGACTTCTAGTTTAGCATCATGTTCATCAGAGTAACAAATTCTTTAAAAGTCTGGAGTTTTTGTATAATGCTATCATCATCATCATTATTATTAAACTGTGCTCCAAGTTCTTCTTACTTAGGTCTGTCTCAATTCATAAAGGTCTCCCAACTTGCTCCTGAAATTGTTCATCTGAAACCTATCTTAGAGCCCACACTTATATGCTGCAATTTACAATTCTACTCTACCATAATGTAGAATATGATAATGTGATACACACATGCACATGCACATGCACACACACACATATCGATGATGTTTACCAAGTCTTTATTTGTACCATTCAGATTTTTAAAAAATAATGTATGTTAGGGTTTGTATTTCAATTCAACAATTACCCTTCCATTAGAACAAAGCCATCTTAGTATTCTGTTTAAAAAAATATCTCAGTAACATTGGTTGCTATAAAAGTCATAGCATTCCATGACCAATCACTCAACATAATAGGCTTATCAGATTTGTTAAATCAATTGATGAATGGTGAGAGTATACACTTGAAGCCCAGGACCCTATTGGGTCAGCACTACAGTAGGGAACACAGGAAAATTCTGAGATTACCATTCCTGCAGTGGAATTTACAGCCTCCTGAGGAAGATAAAGTTAACACACATGAATAGTACAATGTAAATACAAAATGCAAAACTCTTTGTTACAAAGGAAAAAAAATACTCAGCTGTTTGGACAATAGGCAAATCAAGATAAGACAGAGTAGTATGGCAAGTGATTGGAATCAGAATTGTGCTTGAGGAAATTCCCTCTCTCAATGCAAGCAGGCATTTTCTCCACAACCTATAATCACAGATGGGTACCCTAAAGAGCACTATGGAGTCGATTATGTTGGGATGATGTTTAAAAAAAGGTAACAAAGGATAGCCAAGAGAAATGGAAGCCCTTGGAGAAAGTGGGGAGGGGAAGAATGGGGAAAATTATCTCATATGAAAGGGCATAAAGGGAAGACCTTTTAACACTGGAGGGGAAAATAGGGGGAGCCAGTGATGCTTAAACCTTACTCATATCTAATTGGTTCAAAGAGGGAAGACAGACACACACACACACACACACACACACATTAAATTGGTTATAAAATTCTATTTTACCTAACAGGGTAGTAGGAAGGGAAAGGGATAAAGCAAAGGAGTTGTGTCCTGAACACAGGTCAACAACAGGAGTTGCTTAAAAGGAAAAAAAAGGTCAGATAACAGAAGACAGTAGTCAGAAACAAACTAGACTTTAGAGGAGGGACAGAATAAAGCAAGAGAAGAAACAGAAAAAATAGAATGCAGGGAAATGAACCATTAGTAATGATAATTGTGCTTGTGAATATAATAAACTCACACATAAAATGGAAGCAGATAGCAGAATGAATTGGAAACCAGAATCCAACAATATGTTGTTTACAAGAAATACACTTGAAACAAAAAGATATACACAGAGTTAAAATAATAGGTTAGAGCAGAATCTAATATGCTTCAACTTGTATCAGAAAGGTAGGGTTAGCAATCCTGATCTCAGACAAAGCAAAAGCAAAAATAGGGTTTATTAAAAGGGATAAGCAGGGAAACTACATCTTGCTAAAAGGAAACATAGAAAGTGAATAATATCAATACTAAACATATCTGCACCACTTTCAAATTGTTAAAGGAAAAGCTGAAATGAATTACAAGAGGAAATAGTAAAACTATACTCGTAAAAGTATACTTTATCCTCTCAGAACCAGCTCAATATAACCATAAAATAAATAAGAAAGATGTCAAAGAAATAGATTATTTTAGAAAAGTTAGATATGATAGACAGATCTTGGGAGAAAATAGATGGGAATCGAAAAAAAGTATATTTTTTCTCATCCATACATGGGACCTTCACAAAAATTGAATAAGTATCAGGGAATAAAAATATCACAAGGAAATACAGAAAAGCAGAAATTATCAAATGTACTTTTTTAGACCATAATGAAAAAAAAATATTGCATTCAATAAAGGGTCATGGAAGCATAAATTTAAAAATTACTGGAAACTAAATAATCCAATCCTAAAGAATGAGTGGATCAGAGGATAAATCATAAACATCAATTTATAATTTCATTAAAGAAAATTATAACAACACCACCCTAAAATTATGGGATGTAAGCAAAATAATACTTGGTGGTAGTGGATTATACACACATACACACACACATACAAGACCTACTTGTACAAAAAATAATTTATACAAGGTGTGTGTGTGTGTGTCTGTGTGTCTGTGGTGATGAAGAATTGGAAATCAAGGGGATGCCCATCAATTGGAGAATGGCTGATCAAGTTATGATTGTGAAGGAATACTGTTGTCTTATATGAAATGATGAGGATGAAATTTTCAGAAAGCCTCTGATTTATATGAACTTTTGCAAAGTGAAGTGAGCAAAACTAAGAGAATATCATACATAGAAACAGCAATGTTGTAAGGATGATCAACTATGAAAGCCTTAGTTATTTTCAGCAATACAATGATCCAAAACATTTCCAGAGGACCCATGATGAAAAGTGCTATCTCCAGAGAGAAAAATTGATGAATTCTGAATGCAGATTACAGTATATTTTTTAAAACTTTCTTTTTCTTTTTTTCTTTTTTGTCTATTTTTTGCAACATGGCTAATATGAAATATGTTTTATCATGTCATCTGTATAAAAGATGTCAAATTGCTTGCCTTTTTAAGGAGGAAGGTCAGGAGTTAGGGAGATAATATGGAACTCATTTTTAATAGAAATTTTACATGTAATTGGGACATATTTAACCAAATAAAGAACACCATGAGTTTTCCATCATTGCACAGCCAGTATGTATCTGAGTTATGTCCTTAACACAGGCCTTAAAATTTTGGAGACCAGCTTCCTCTGCATCACATCACACTGCCTTTGAGTTTGAAAAGGCTTCATAGAAATGATTACTTCCAGCTAATAAGAATAAAAGAAACTTACGAAAATATAAATTGTATTTTATTTAAAAGGTCACGGTTTTATGACTTTTTCTAACAATAAGGCAAGTGTCCCACAAGATCACCACATGAACAATGTAAAAAATAACATACAGACAACAGTTTCTATGTAACAATGTTATTCTGTAGACAAGGTATAAAATGATCAGTACATTGCTAGGAGTATAAATGATGGTGAAGTGAGTTAGGAAGGAAGACAAAAGGAAGTAATGACCAAAGGAAATACTGATAAATACCAGAAAAGCACTATCTTTAAAGAAATTCCTCATACTTTATAGACACATATCAAAAACAACTTAGCAATGTACATGAAGAAGAAAGATGTTCTTGGTAGCTGCTTGATGGAATTCCATTACTCCTTTTCTGAGACCAATAAATCCATTTAAATAGAACCTAAAATCTGTATAAAAAAACCAATCCCACAGTCTACATTTATGGCAACCCTCTGACATTTTGGATTTATTTCTCTTATATGAGAATGCTTTTTTTCCCTTCTGTATGATACTTTTCTATGTGACTATCATTAGAGGTAAATTAAATATGAAGGTTATTTATCTATGACTCCTTTTCATACCCTCTCCATATAATACCTCCCCACAAAATGTCTTTTTAGAGAGGCCCAGAGAATTGAAGTGATTGAATCACACCACAATTTATTAATAGTGTCATGATCAGAGTATATATTTTGTATCTCAGAGTGGCACTGTGCTTACAATACACCATATCATCTTTTAGGGAAATGCTTAATATTCATGTTCACTGACAAATACAAAACACACTTAAAATAGCACTTCTTTTAACCTAAAATGTAATGAGGGGGAAAAAAGAAGTTCTCCAAGCAGACATTTCTTTTCCCAGGCTAACTGGACTTAGTGAAGGTGACTGAGACAGAGCAATGGGGCTTGATTTGGCTCAAGAACAAGACTGACAGAGACAAACGAGTCTTAATGAGTTTAGGTGGAGTTTGGCAGCTAAAAATCTGAGCTGTGAAGAAAAAAGGCTGCAGAGAGAATACAATTTTCAGCTGTGACAAACTGACAAAGATCCATAGAGACTCGGGAAAATTGGTGCTCTTTTGGCTCTAAAGGTCCACTTTTTATTCAGTTTTATCAGCAGGTATTGTATGTTTGTAAATGAAAGTAGATTAGGGAGAAAAGGAAGGGGGAGGCTTTATTCCCTGTTTCTCTCTCTTCTTTACTCCTCTTTCATGGTTTCTAAAAAAGGACATCTTATCATGGTTCAGCTTCCAAGTGAGATCTCTTCTACTTCCTCTGTGATCTTGGCTTTCCTCCATGAAATGGTATAATTATAATAGCTCATATCTAAGTAAAGTTATGTGATGAAGAACATCTGATTTTATCTGTGTCTTTTGAGGATGAGTAGATAAGTTAGTAAGTACTTATTTGCCTTTTGGGGAGTGTGATAGCATGCAGAAGGGGATACACTGAGCCATTTTCTCTTGGTTCCCTTCCTATCTGTCTGGCTACTTTTCAGCCTCCTTTTTCATTTTCATTATTGAATTAGTTGTGCCGTGTCCAACTCTTCTTGACCCCATTTAGGATTTTCTTGGCAAAGATACTATAATACTTTGCCATTTCCTTCCCCAGCTTAATTTCACAGGAAAACTGAGGCAAACAGGGTTAAGTGAAATGCCCACGGTGAAATAGCTAGCAAGTATCTGAGGTTGGATTTAAAACTCAGGAAAAGGTGTCATCCAGACTCCCAGCCAGGCACTCTATCCACTGCACTTCCTAATTGCCCTTCAGTCTCCTTAGCTGGATCTTTTATCCCTATATACATCTCTTAAATATAGATATACCTCAAATTTCTCTCCTTGACCATCTTCTCTTCTTCATTCCTTAGTCTTATAATAAAAATAACTATAACTAACATGTATTGCTTTAAAGTTTGTAACAAACCTTTACATCATTTACTTCATTTGATGTTCACAACAATTCTGTGAAGTTGATGCCATTATTATCTCCATTTCACAGATGAGGAAAGTAAGGATTAGAAAAGTCAAGTGACTTGCACTGAACTAGGACATGATTGATGCAGGAGTTGAACTCAGGTCTTTCCTCCTCCTGGCTCAGCACTCTATCCTTCTGTGATTTCATCATTTCAAATGGGTTCAATTATCATCTCTATTCAAATTATTCTAGGTGCAAATATCCAGTCCTAGTCTTTCTCTTAACCTCTAGTCTTGCAACACCAACTATCAGACATTCAGATGTTTTGAAGGCATCTCAATCAAATATAACATACCCAGAAAATAAATTATCTTTTCCCCAAAACCTATCCTTCCTACTAACTTCCCTACTTTTATAAAGAATATTGTAATTACCGAGTGGGCAATGGTGAGGAGGAGGAAGAGGAGGAGGAGTAGCAGTAGTAGCAGCAGCAGCAGCAGCAGCAGCAGTAGTAGTAGTAGTAGTAGTAGTAGTAGTAGTAGTAGTAGTAGTAGTAGTAGTAGTCTACAAATTAAGTCTACAAATGGAGAGTGCAGGGTTGTTGACAGTACTATTCTTGAGTGGGGCAAGGGAAAGAAGATATTAGCTGCAGTACACACATTCCACTTTGTAGCAAAGAATAGCTTTGATAATAAGCATTAACATCTAACAGTTAGGGTTTGATAGCTAAAGATAGGTCCCCACTGGTCATTTGGAGGCCATTGTTATATCATTAAATAATAGCGAAAGAGTCAGAATAGAAGAGGTAGTATGGTGCAGTAGTAAAAAATACTGGGTTTGAAATTAGGGACATGGTTTCAAATACTGGTTTTGTATTTTACTGCCTGAGTAAACTTTGAGCAAAAATCAATTAAGCCCTCTTATTCTCACATGCATAAAGTTCTGTCTCCCAAGAGAAAATATCATGGATTTTTGTGGATGCCTCTGAGTGATGCTTCTAAAAGCTTAGTTTTAATAACTCATCTCCTGGTCTATTGGCCTAAAATATCCCTGGAAAGGAAAAATTAGGCACTAAAGGATTAGATTCCCTCACTCATCATCCAGGTGGTCATTTTAAATAGACTGCTGCCAGATTGTGATAGTCCCCTCACAATGGAGGAAGAAAGGTTGCAGTTCAGCAGGTAAGCTCTTGTTCAGAAGAGTTAAGCACTGAACCTAACTTGCTCTATGCTTCAGTGAAATGGAATGGGAGGAATGAAAGTATTTAGGAAAGACAAATAAAAGGTACAATTATAATATGAACACATCTGCTAAGCAGAAGCAAAATATGCATTTGCATTTTAAAAAGTTATTAGAACCTAAAGTTAAATGTAAACTGTAAGATTCATACAAGAGGGGGAACTCTCATTTTTAACCAAAACAACTATTTTTATACTAACACATTAGTCATATGCCTGACTTCAAAGCCACTGAAACAATAAGACTTCAGTGATCTTATCTTTTTTCATATATAATGTCAACACTAGAGGAAGCCAAGATGGCACAGTAAAAGTAGGAACTTGCTTGAGTTCCCACTCCAACCACCTCCAATACCTGAAAAAAATGACTTTAAACAAATTTCAGAGCTACAGAACCCACAAAGTGACAGAGACAAACAAATCTCCTGCTGAAGGCAGCCTGGCAGGCCAACAAGAAGGGCTGGGAACTGAGCATAGTCCTGCATGAGCCACACTGGCCCAGACCAGCTGGAGCAGACTTCAGGACAGTGAAACACAGGCAGCTGTGGTGGTTTCCAGACTTCTCAACCCACAGAAGCCAAAGAGAAAGTAAAATGTCAGTAGAGATCTTAGAACTAGATAAGAGAAGAGTATGGTCCAGCCCTTGCCCCTGGAGCAGCAGAGGTGGTGTGTGGTGTCTGCTACCACAGCCTGGCTGCCTCTGGAGCTCATGGCCTGCAGATTATATAGGGACCAAGTGACCATTCAAGAGGGAAATCACTCTTGCTTTGACCTGCTTGGATCTGTCTCACAGTCTTGGGTAATGGTCACTGTGTGAGAAACACCAGTGTGCTACAGCTTGTGGTGGCTGTAGAGAGGGCATCGTCCGCATAACTCTGACAACAGCTCTGACAACAGTTGTGAAAACCCCAGTAATTTGGGACACAGCTCTCTTCACTCTAGAAGCAGAGTTCTACTGTGGCAAAGAGCTCAAAAGTCAGGTAACTGGCTGGCAAGAGGAGCAAACAGAGGAAGCACAATCAGACCATAGAATCATTTTGGGGGGACAAAGAGGATCAAAACATGGAACCAGAAAAAGACAACAAAGTAAAAACTCCTGCATCAAAAGCTTCCAAGAAAAATATGAATTGATTACAGTCCATGGAGGGGCTCAAAAAAGATTTTGAAAATTAAGTAAGAGAAGTAGAAGAAAAATTGGGAAGAAAAATGAGAACGATGAAAGAAAATCATGAAAAGAAAGTCAAAAGCCTGCTAAAGGAGACCCCAAAAATACTGAAGAAAATGAAATGTCAACACTACAGTTTACATGCTCAGATATTAAAACACAAAATATAAAACTTAGAAAGCAGCATTATTTTTTTTTCTTAGAAGAATGTACAACAAACAGAAATGGAGATAACTAAAAGTGCTCAAGGGATAAGAAGGAATGATATCCAGATATGAACTCTCTTATTCTGAAATCATAAAGCACAAGACTTTCAAATAATGTACATAAAACATACCATTGATGCCAATGCAATCACATGGATTTGGAATTCTTTGAAAGTTCCTTAAAGAGAATTTTTGTAGGAAATCTTGTAAATTCTGAAATTGGGTGTCGGATTGTAAACTTCACTGTCTTTGCATTTAATATTTTTCAAAGCTTTTTCCCATCTGCATACCCTGAGACTAATAGGATCCAGTCCTAGAAAGGTCCTTAGATTCCATAATTCAATGTCCTATTTTTATAGAGCAGAATACAGAAAGATTAAGTAATTTGTTCCTGGTCACACAGCAGTTATATAGCCGAGCAGTGCTGTATACAGTATACACTAAGTACATAACAAGTTGTGGGCTACCAAAATGTGTTGTTACATGAACATCGTTAGTTGATTTTTAGTTAACTCATGACAGGCTTCTTTCCCAAAATCTTGATCTTTAAGTTTCACAACTTTGTACTTCTCTTGAAAATGTATAATATTCCAGTTTATGTTGTATTTATTTGGTGCATGGTTTATTTTTCTTCTTATCAGGAAGCTAGATGAAATGCCAAACTTGGAGTAAGAAAGACCAGAATTTATTAGCTGTGTGACCCTGGACAGGTCATTTAACCTCTGCCTGTTTGTATTTCCTCAACAGTAAAATATGGATAATAATAGTACCTATTTTAAAAATTTCTCAAATGAAATATCTGTATAGCACTTAACACAGTCCATGGCATATAGTAGGTGTTTAATTAATTATCGTTCTCTTCTGCTGCCTCAATAATAAACTTCTCAAAGATAGGGATTGAGTCTTACTCATCTTAGAATCTTCTCCAGTGTTAAATAGAGGATTTTGCATATGGCAGGTACTCAAATGGCTGGTAAGTGAGTGACTCCCAGTGAGGTTAGCTAGATTCACTTTGAATTTCTAAGTCGTGTTGACTTTTCACGTTGCTTGTCACATCTTTAGTTTTCCTTGGTTCACTTATATTCTCTGACAAGCAAGGGTACATTCAGAACCAAAGGGTGATAAAATCATAGACTTATAGACCTAGAGGTGTAACAAACCCCCAAGACCATCTATTCCAACCACCTTATCTTACAAATAAGAACCAATGCAGAATTTTTCAGCCATTCTTTTTCCTTTCCAACTTATTTTCTTTTCATTAGAAAATCCATATGGTACTCCTGTTGTCTCCCTTTCCCTCATGACCTGGGTCACTAGGTTGTTCATTTGGCCATGTGCCAGGAAACAATGAAAAGCCTTATAGAAAGTCATCTTAGAAAAAAGGAAAGGAGGTGCCAAAACAATTCTCATAGAGCCCAGAAGAGACTCTGAGGGTCACATGTTGCCAAATTACAAAATTTCATAGTTCAAAGGTGTTTTAGGGATCATTTGGTCTCTCCAGAGATGGAGAACTCACTATTCTCCAGTGGAGCCTGTTTTACTTTTAGACAGCTCTTATTCTTAGGAAGAATGCTAGTTTCCTGTCTTCCCTTTCTTCTTTATAAACTAAAATCTTTTTCTGTAATTTTCACTTTTAGTACTAGTTCTGTCCACTGATGTCAAGTAAAATAAGTCTAATTACTATACACATGACAATTTGAAGACAAATATCATGTGTCCATGTGTTCTTTTCTCCAGGCTAATTATCTTCAGTTCTTTCAACTAGTTCTAATAGGACATTATTTTGAGTCTCCTCACAGTCCTGATCATCTTCTATTGTAAGTCTGTACTGCAGCTTTTTAATGTTCTTCTTAAAATGTGGGGGATATAACCAGGTACAGTACTGAAAATGTAGTATGAACAGAACAAAGTACAGTGGGACAATGATCTCATTTGCCCTGGACACTACCCTTTTATTATTAATATAAGAAAGAGACAGAGACAGAGACAGAGAGACAGACAGAGACAGAGAGAGAGAGAGGCGGGAGGGAGGGAAGGAAGAAGGAAGGAAAGAAGGAAAGAAGGAAGGAAGGAAGGAAGGAAGGAAGGAAAAAAGGAAGGAAGGAAAAAAGGAAGGAAACAGGAAATGAGTATTAAGCCCCTACTATGTGCCAAATACTGTTCTAAGTAGTGCAGATACAAATACAAGCAAAAAGAAAGTCACTACCCTTAAGGAATGTACATTTTAATATAGTGAAACAACATTGAAAAAAAGGAGCTAGAAAGGTTTTGGGGAAAGGAAGGTAGGGGTGAGATTTTGAAACCCATATTGTCAAGTACAGGGTTGGAAGAAGAATAAAAGCTAGCCAGCCTGGGTCCTTCTCCAAAATGGAGAAATTCACCAAGGAGTATTTAGGGATGTTCCAGGGTGAACAGGTCACAGGAGGAAGGGGAAGAGAATAAGTATTTATACAGCGCTCATACTTAGTGCCAGGCATTGTGCCAGTATTATTATATTCCAGCCTCACAACAATCCTGAGAATTAGTTGCTATTATTATCCTCAATTTATGGTAAAGGAATGGTGTCTCAGGCTGGATTTGAACTCAGGTCTTCCTGACTCCAGGACCATCTCTCTAACCATTGCATCACCTAAGAGTTGAAGGCTATACCAGGTTGAAGAAGGTCCAGACAATGGAGAAATTCCCACCTATAGAAGAATCAAAAGCAGAGGCAGCACAGTTTTGAAGTCCAGACGGTTGTGACCAGGGCAGGGAGGAGAATGAGCCAGGTAGGATCAGTTCCTTTCAACTTTTTGCATTATTATTCCATACTTACCTTCAAGAGGCAAATTTAAATTCGGCAAATATTACTTATGTATCTGTCATATGTAAGGTATTGTTCTAAGGATGTGAAATATAGTGATGAAAAATTACAGTAAATATGCTCAAGGAGCTTTCCTTCTGATTAGGGAGAGATATTCATATGAAAATAAATGTGATATAAGATAAAATGGCATAAGGGCAAAGAAGAAATTCAGGAAAGTGGAATAAGGAAAAAAAGTAAGAATGGCAGGTATGGTTGGATGAGTCAAGCCGACAAGAAGAGGTCATTGGATTCACAACTAGGAGGTCATTAAATAGCTCCAAGAAAGCCATTTAGGGAAAAGTGTGAGAACAAAACCAACATCACAAGTAATTAAAGTATGAATGGTGAGAAAGTGGAGACAACAGGTATAAGCTACATTTGCTAGAAATTTAGCAATGACGGGGGGAAATTAATGTTAGATTAAGGAAATCATGGGATTGAAATTTATTTGTTTTGCTTTTTGTTATATTTTATATGGGAGATTTGAAAGCAAGAGAGATGATTTTTTTTAATGGAGCAATGTCCTGTACAGGAATAGGATTAAGGACACAAGCCAAGAGTGGTTAGCTTTCATTAGAATGTAGTCTACTTCATTCCTTTGCAAAGGAGGAAGAAAGAAGAGTACAGGGTAAGACATAAAATGTATTGAGTTAGGGAGAAGAGAAGTTAAATGAGCTCATAATGGAGGGTTGTAATATTTTCAGTAAAGTATGGCATGATGATATCCACTGAAAAGCCAGTCTATGGTTCTGGAGTTGGGAGCTTGGCGATAACATACTGAATGGCTACTATGGAGTATGGAAAATCGTAGTATCTTTAGCAAAGTCCCATGATCTTCTCCACTAGAGGCAAAGGAGGCAGATAGTGGGGATCATCCAGGTTTGGAGAATATCAAAACAAAAACATATTAAAAAGACTCAAGAGGAAAGAATGCAGAGTCAAGACTACTGAAGGAGGGAAGTAGAAAAGAGAAAACTGACAGAGAACAGTAAGGGACCAAGATAATGAAGAAAATGATGCTTTCAGTTCAAGAAGGGTTGTTGTTTGTGCTTTGTTTGTAAAGAGGACCAATGCCATCAGGAGGGTGACATCTTGACTTGCAAGTGAGATAGATTTAAGTGGGGCAGAACTACGCAAAGTCATCAGCCTCACTCTCTTCTTTTGGGTCATCTGAGTCCAGTGGCAAGACATAGATCAGGATGACTGGAGATGACCCCAGATGCAGTGGGAGTCCTTGTCATATATAAGCTGATTTCCTTCCCAGGTATCAGTGTATCTGGGGCAACACCTATTCAGTGATTTAAGGATAGGTAAGAAATGAGGCAAAAGATGGCCTAATTTGCTTCCTTTAAAATAATCAAGTTGGGAGGGGAAGACTCTCAGGGTTTCTGACCAGACTTACTCTGAGCTATCAAAACCCAAACAATAACCAAATGAGACTTTGGATAGGACCTATAGTCATTCCATCAGTGAGAGTCAGAGTGATTTAGGTACAGGACATGGTCAAGTAACTCCATGTGAATACCAAGGGGTTTTATCAAAATCCTGGTTTTCCAGTGTTCAATTTCAAGAAATTGTAAATGAAACTACATGGGATGAAAGAGCTTATTGTCACAGTTTTTTTAAATGATAGACTAAATAAGTAGGGAAAAGAAAAATAATTTAGCCCATAAACCCCAAGATATACGGTGATGTTTCTTTGATCAAAATTTATATCCCTTTTGGCAGAGCACCCAGAGGTAAGGGCAGGGTTCCCCATATGAACTGAGGGAGAGGAGAAAGAGGAGAAACGGGAGAGAAAGAGGGAGGGAGGAAGGTTAGGAGGAAGGAAGAAGTAAAATATGGAAGGGGTGAAACATGGATTCCCTCTGAGTTTCCAATCATCTACAGTATAGTAAGCATGTTATCTAAGTATTTATAGTTTTGTGCTGTTGGTGTTGTTGGTTTTGTTTTTTTACAAAAGTAAATAGCAGAGAAACAATGATAGATCATTTGTACACTCCAGTGAAGACTTCTCTTCACAATGACACTGATCCTTTAATCCCTTCTTACATCCCATCATCTGACCACTTCCAAATTTACATAACTATATCATTATTCAGCCCATATCATTTCATTTTATCAAAAAAGATGGAATGTACTAAAATACTTTGTTAAATGCTTATTAAATTTCAAGAGGAAATTGCTTGATTTGGATGGCTTTTGCTATGGTGAATAGGAAACTTACAGGATCAGATTAGGGAAACTCACCTAAACAGAAATCTTCCTATGCACTATTAACACAGCAGAGGTATTCTCAAACTGGATGATAAACAGAGTAAAAACTTGTTCATATAGTTGCAGTGTCACTAGGTATGGAGTGAGTCATAGCTAAATTTAAATTGATATCAGTTTAAACAATGGTTCATTCTAGTTCCATTTTATTCTTTGTGAAAGGCAGCTCATGTGGGAGAAACAGCATTAGACTGAAATAAGAAAACCTGGCTTTGTACTTGACTCTTTTACAATCTGTGGAATTTTAGGAAATTCACTTGTTCTCTCTGAGCCTTAATTTTCTCATTCAGAAAATGAAAAGTTTAGATGTAATGATATCTGAAGTCTCTTCTATCTCTCAATATATGTTCTGTTTTAGAAATATCCCTTATATCTATCTACCTTAACATTCAGACACTAATATTGGGAGGCAAGAATTTACACATTATAGAACCCAGCAGTATTTTTTTTCTTCTTTCCCCCTGTGATCTTTTAAAAATGGAATAGTAGGATACTGAAGAAGGATACTCCAATGACAGGTAATCAGACTATAAAAGTACAGGGATAAAGACCGGATCTATGATTTCATGGGGATAGGGAAACTTGTGAGTGGGAAAACAAGCTCTTCCATTGCAAATCAGCACACTCTCTCCAATATACATACAGACTTATAACATCTCCTAGCACAGTGAGATGTTAAAAGAGATTTGCCAGAGTCACTGAGTCAGTATGGGTCAGAGAGAGGAGTTGAACTCAGGACTTCCTGGCTTCTCAAGGTTAGTTCATTATATGCCATACTAAAGGTCTGAAAACCTTACAATGATAAGTCAGAGTAAAGATTATTTTTAATTACCATCTGAATAAAACAGATGTACAGAATTGAACCCATTTGTTCCTAAATATATTATTAAATTTCATTTGAAGGGATCTCTCTTTAATCTATGATAAGAAGAACCCCAATGTTATAAATGGTATTATAAGTGGACTAAAATGTACATATTGTGCTCTTCCTTGCATGCTACTTAACTTTGCAAAACATTTCCAAAAGCCCCCCAAAAAATAGTCATTGAATGAAAAAATCCTTTTGCATTTCAGATGGTAATAATAACCATTTGAAATGTTATTGGCAAGACTTAAGAATCCTATCAATTGATTGACCAACCAGAATGCCAGAGGACCAATGACGAAGAATGATACTCACCAGAAATAAAGATGACATCCCCAGGGCATAAAACTATAAATAACCATATATAATTATATAATGTATTTTTATGTAAACAACAAAACCTTATACAACTGCAAACACAAAATAAAACTTTTTTCCCACTGGATTATAGAGAGTCATCGAGCAATTCTATGTACTTAAAGAATCCTGAATGCTTATGCATAGGAGACTATTGGTTGAATGTAAATCTTTAAGATAGTCTTTTGATTAAATCAAATGCCTTTTCTGTTTTGCTTTTTTTTCACTACCAACAATAAATAGCAGCAAACAATTACATTTTAAAATACAAAGAACAGGAAAAGAAGTCTCCAGATGAAACTGCAATTTTTTAAGACTATTACATTTAACACAACATTCATGGGAAAAAAGAGCTTGCTTGTCTGCATCCCTTTCAAATTTCTTTTTGTTCTGTACTAGTTATTTTTAAAAACTTTCATTGACACCCTTTTCTTTATTTTCTTCTTTTTTGAACTCTCACTTTAAAAAATCCATGCTCATTTTATAAATACGCAAATAAATGCATTCAAGACAAAGAAATATAAACATTGTCCATGTACTTCTAACCTATCACTTCTCTGTGAAAAAGTAGGAAGTATTCTTCATTGTCTGTCCCCTAAGAACAGATGGTTATAGCTAGTGACAGTAGTGATAAGAGTTCATATGTCTTTCTAAACTATTTTTATCTAAAATATGTCTGTATGTTATAT
This sequence comes from Pseudocheirus occidentalis, assembly GCA_028646575.1. Lineage (NCBI taxonomy): Eukaryota > Metazoa > Chordata > Mammalia > Diprotodontia > Pseudocheiridae > Pseudocheirus > Pseudocheirus occidentalis. The sequence goes on from CM053594.1 coordinate 306,040,060, forward strand.
GTGTGTACACATGTATGTATACATATATAATATGTATGTGTGCACGTGTGCTTTTTTTTCTTTTAAGTCTCCTTACTTCCACATGAATTAGTTCCAGATTCTTCGGTTCTCTTTGATCCTGATTGTCATCTCTTATTGTACAATAATATTCATATCCCTTACTATTTTTTCCAGTTATTTCCTAATTGAGAAGAACCCATTTTGTTTCCAGGTCTTTGGTACAATGAAAAGTACTGCTATAAATATTTTTTATTCCTTCTCATATCTTAGTGCCATAAATCTAGTAGTGATCATCACTTCTGTCAAAGGATACAGTTTCATGACTTTGAGTATAGTTCAAAATTCCTTTCCATAATGGTTGAACCACTTCACAGTTCTAGTAATTTTGAATTCATGGTCCAACAATGGTCATTTTCCTTTTTTATCACCTCTGCAAAATGTATGAAGTAGAAACTCAGAATTATTGAATTATTTGTACATGTATTTCACTAGTAAGTTGGGATACGTTTTTGCATTATTTTAAGTATCTTCAAATTTACTCTTTAAAATTGTGTTGTCACCTTTTGACATTTTATCTATTGGGGAATGGCTCTTGGTCTTTTATCAATTCTTATCTTCAGCAAATACTTTTCTAGTTAAGTATTTATTCTGCTATTTTTAACTTCTTTGAATTTGCAGGGTTTTTTGTTTAAATTTTATGCAATTAAAATCGCCTGTTTATACTTATGTGATCATTTTCCCTTGTTTGATCCAAAAATTCAAAACCTATTCATAGTTATGAAAGATATCTTCTTGCCTCTCTTCCAGTTTATTCAAGATGTGACTTATCATACTTAGGTATTGTATTCATCAAATTATTTTAAGTATCAATAAATAACAAATGAACCCTAATGTTGTATTTTCCATATCTTTTAGTCAAGAACTTATGTCACTGTGAAGGTATTATTTTCCATAAGTAATTACTTTTGGAAGTCTTATAATTCATTAAGGGTTACCTTTGGTATATGTGGAGTTCATTCTCATAAGGATGGCATAGAGATCACTGATGCCAAAGATCCATTTAAGTATTAAAGCATAACTGAAACCCAGTCACTGACAAAATTATTCCTACCCTCCTCACTGAACAGTTTAATTAGGCATTAAAAATTATTTAAGTTATGTCCTGCAGCTGGTATATGTTCATAATGATTCTGTCTCCTCAGTATTATTTTATAATGACTGAATTATCAAGAATGATCCTCAGATACTGCAAGATCTTCAAATGCCAAAGAAATACTAAATTATCTTCCGGATATATTACTCTATTTATTAAGTCAGGAAAGTAGATTAATCATATATTAAAAGACTTTTTTGTGCTTACATTTATATAAATATAATAAAAATTAGTTCTTTAAGCATTCCAATTAAGCAACGTATGACTGTATATATGTACATGTATATTTGTTCTCTTAAATAACGCAGTAACAAGACTCATGAATAACTGCTAAAAATGTACCCTGTATTCCTACTTGTCTCGAAGAAACCAATATCCTGGATAATTAACTATATTGAATAATAACTCACATTTTAATGGCACTTTAAAGGTTATAAAACTTATTTTTTTTTCACAACACGCTATGAGGTAGATAGTATAGTATTATTTTCATCACTTTTACGAATAAGGAATCAGTATTCAAGGAGATTAAGTGACTTATCCTGGGTCACATAGATAATAAGTGTCAGAGACAGAGTATGAACCCAGGTCTCCTGATTACAATATCAACCATCCTACTATATCACACTGACGCTCTAGTTTGAGGTAACTTGGCAAAGTGCTTCCTTACTTTAAATGAGTGAATGAATGAATGATAAAACACTTATTAAACACTTAATATGTACCAGGTTTTTTGCTCCATACTGGAGACCCAAATACAAAAAAGCAAGATAGTGTGTGCCGTCATTTGAATGGGTAAAGTGAATGCATGAACTTGAGCAAGAAGTAGGGGGGGATTGGTCTGGAAATGTCTCAGAAGTCTGATTTTGGAAAAAATAAGGCAGATTCACCTATCAGAGTCCAGCCTCTCTGAGGCAAATTCCAAAATTCCAGCTGGGAAGGGGATGGGGAGAATGGCTGGAGTACAGGAAATATGGTTTAGAAAGATGAATTATATGCTGTTAGTTAGGCAAAAGAAAAATGCACCATTTCTTCACTTGGAACAATTCAGAAAGCCATCTACAGGGATACTAAGATTATATATCCCATTGTCCCAACTAGTTACTAAATAAAACATTTAGTTGATTGACCAGCTGGCATTTTTTATTGTGATGCAGAATTGACTTTACCTTTTAAGAAATCTCCTCTGAATTGATGGACTTTGTTGTTACTTAAAATTGATTTTTTTTAATAGCACAAATATGACCTAGCACATACTGGTATCAGACACTGTACTGTGTCACCACATTTTTCTAGTGCAGATCTTCTCTTCTTAGAGTATCTGTTAATGGGTTTTAATGCTTTTTTTAGCTAAGGGAAAGGGGAGGGTCCAGAGTCATGAAAGCATCCCTTCATACTGGCAGCTGTTGGGGACATTACCATGCTCTTTTTCTAAGGTGTTATTTTGATGAATGCCATAGTGGTGACAGTGAACAGGAGAGCAGCAATGCTATGGGAGCTGACCCTAGAATTGAAAACCAGGAAAAAATGACAGTAAGTGAGAAAGCTCCATGTGTCATGGGGATGATGCAACTTTCTCTGTCATGATTGACACTCTTTCACTAAAGTCCTTCTCTGATGGCAAACTGGGTTGCAGAGGTGACCCTGATTGCTTCCTGGTCTGCCTCGGTGGAGGGATTATTCACACCAGTTAAATCATGAATTGCTTGACATCCTGATGTATAAGTGCTATTCCCTCTGTTACATGTATTCAGTAAGCAAAGATAATATGATATAATGGGAAAATCACAGGCTGAGAGTCAGAAGATTTCAGTTTTAGTCCTAGTTCTAGCAATAATCAAATGCATGATTCTATTCAAGTTACTCTGCTTCTCTGGGCCCCAAATTCTTCCTCTACAAAACGATGACTTTCAAATAAAAAAAAGGTAATACTGTTTCCAGTTCTATTGTTCTAAGGTTTTATAAAATCAAGAGTTCATGGAAAAGAATAATTCACTAAGAACAAAGACACTTAAATAAGTGTGTATTTGAGGGCATGAAGGAAGAAGGTAGACAGGAAGAAAGGCAAGAAGAAAGGCACAGAGGATGGAAGGAAGGAAAGGGGACTCCAAATCTTTTTTATATTTGACATCTGTTTTGCATTTTGGCAATTTGTTAGCATGTATGTGAGTACATGAAAGACTATATGATATACCTTGAAGAATTTGTCTAAGAAAAAACTTTCCTGTTTTTGCATTCCTTATATATTTTTAACTTTTCATTTATATGAGATAATAGCTCACATTTTTAACACCTTATTGTTTATAAACATTTTTCTCACTACAACCCTTTGAGGCCAATAGTATAGGTGTTATTATTTAGACTTCATTAATGAGAAGACTGAACTACAGGCTCATAAAGTTGAAAAGTAGCAGAGCTCAGCCCTAAGCCAGATCCTTACATGTCCAATTCAAAGTACTTTTTACTATACCAGGGGTGGGGAACCTGTGGTCTTGAGGCTATATACAGCCTTCTAGGTCTTTGCAGATTTTGACTAAGTCCAAGTTTACAGAACAAATTCTTTTATTAAGCGAATTTGTTTTCTAAAGTTTGGATTCAGTCAAAGGGCTGCACTTGAGGAACTAGAAGGTCACATGTGGCCTTGAAGCCACAGGTTTCTCAGCCCCTGCTACCATTGTCTCTGAGACAGCTGGGTAACTTCATGGAGAGAGTTCTGGACTAGGAATCCTGCCTCAGATAGTCGCTAGCTGTGTAACCCTAGGCAACTGATTTTCTTTTTAACATCTGTTTCCTCATCTATGAAACCGTAGTAATGATACCCCCCTAGTACATAGCGTTGTTGTGAAGATCAAGTAAGTTAGTATGTGTTATGCACTTAAAAACCTTTAAATGCTATATAAATACTTGCTATTATTAGCACATGCTTACACAATCTTGCAGGTAAGTAGTAAAATATCATTTCCCATTTTGAGGTATAACACTTCCAGTTATGTGACTCCCTAAAGCACAAAAGAATGAAGCTGATGCCAGATTCCTCCTGCTGCTTCTAAACTACCAAAGAAACATTGAGTTGGAGTCTGAGTTTGTTCTCTCTCTTTCGATTTCAAGATGTTCCCCATGGCTGCTAATTTACATCCTTCTCACGCTCCTAGAAGAGTGACATCATGCCTCTATTTTTAGGTTCTCCTCATGCTCCTTCCCAGGGAGAACTTTATTAGCTTAGATATTATTTCTGAGATATTGTTATTTGGGCTGACATTCAGAAAATTGAATAGGAATAGGCACTAATGCACCGTGACACTCCAAAGTGAAATGCTCCCAAGCCAAAATGTCAATTTTGGAGTAATGCTCACGTAAAGTGGATAATCATTCTTAAAGTAGGACTTTTCAAATAAACACATGCTCTGAGGGACAATAATTACGAGCATAACCTGCATTTTTGTCTCACCAGCATTTCGCAACAGCATCTTCAATACACAAAAACAAAATTCTACCTTAGTCCCTTGACTATAATGAAGTTCTCAGATGTCAAGACCTGTCCTAGACAGATCCAGAACTCCTCGTCCCCAATCCAGTCTACTCTGTTCCTTATTATCTTATATTTTCTCTTCATTCCAACGATTTCTTTTTTACCTATTGCATTAAATGTCCCCTTGTATCATTTCCTGACATAACCCTGTGTTTTATAGAATAAATTACTAATATTCATTGAGATATATTCATGTACTTAGAATCTCTTTGGTATAGTGTGTGGAGATCTACATGAAAGCAGGTATGCATCTACTGAATGTGATTCCAGGGTCAAGGATGAGTATCTTCTAATCAAAAAACAAAAACAACTAATCTCTTTCCCATATGTTTTCTGATGCTCCAAATTCCTCAAGCATGTTATAGACAAGCTTCCATTCCAGAATAAGAGAGAAGGTTTAATATGTGATTCACTTAAAAGAGGTAACATTAATTTTAATTTTTGCAAAGCTATTAATGATTGATAGCAAACTCTTTCCTCAGGGTTTTTAAAATGGGGATAGGATCCTGGATACAATAGAGAGGGAAATGCATACACAAAGAGGAGACTGGAAGGGGTTGCTTTATTTGATTGTTTTGTTTTGTTTTAAATGAAAGTTTACCTACTTCAGGTGTTGTCCTCAGAGCAATGTTCATTTTATTCAGAATAAGTGATGCTGCCTTTCCCCTCAGTAAATGTAACTGTATGTTCAACATCTCAAGTTTTTCAGTGCTGACTGGTAACTCTATCATTCATTCCTTAATCCTATAATGGTTTTGGTAGAAGTAGAAAAATATTTATCCACTTCAATAAGTACTGGAATTGGGTGAAAGCATCCCTGAAATTGTCTTTGCTCTCCAAACATATCGGCATCATTCACATTCAGAGCAGTGAGGCAAGTCGGGGTAATTGTGGTTGGTTTTGTCACTGCCACAATAGCTGTAGATGTTAGGGTCCAGTAACCAAATAACTCAATCCAATAAAGCACAACAAATTACTAAGCCAAGGTGGTGAAAGCGAACAGGTTCCTCATATCCATGAAAATGCCTGGTAGAGGTCCAAGAAGTTATAAATAATCTCTCAGCTATGAATTTCCAAAGGCTTTTATGAAAAAAAAAACTGTTGCAACATTATTTAAGGTTACCAATAACTTGTGTTCTAAATAATAAATCTCATACCTTTTCTCAACCTTAAATTCTCCTTTTTCTCCCTATAGCATTTAACATTGTTGAAACCCATTTTAAAATATTTTTTCTTGAATTCTATAATGATAAATTCACTGCTATTTCTCTGCTTGCTCTTTTTCCATCTTCTTTCTTACTCCTCTTTTTCCTTCTTTTCTGTATAGTTGACTTTCCTCTTTCCAACATCATCTGAAAGCAATTTCTCCCTTGGCCAAATGCCAGTAGTTTTTATTTTGCTTTAATTCACTTGCTGTATAATGTCTTACTTCTCAATTAGATTATAAGTTAGGATGAGGTAGGGACCATAGCTTATGCCCCTTTGCATAAATTGCTACATAATACATGCTTAATAAATACTTTATTTGTCTTTCTATCTTTGCATTCCCCCAAAGTGAGAAGCATAGAATTGTTATTGTGTTTGTCCTTCATTTTCAAAGAAGACCATGGCATTAGGGAAATGAGGACATGACTAGCAATTGATTTTGATTTGAATGAGGGAGGGCTGTGCAAGTTCACCAGCCTCACTTTCTCCTCCAGAGCCATCTGGGTCCAGGGCCAGATGCTCATCAGGATGACTGGAGATGGCCCAGGATGCAATGGGAGAAACTGGCCCTTTTAGGCTAAAGCCTTTTCACACACTCACTTAGAGTGAGGTAACACCCATTCAGTGGGTAGGCCTCTTTATGAAGTGAATCAAGGGATGGCCCCTTTAATAAGGAAAAAAAAAGAAAAAATATCAAGGTGGTAGAGGAAGACATTCAGGGTTGTTGTTCTAAAGAGAAACACTTATCATTAACATTCACTCTAAGATAGCAGGGTCCAAAATCCAGCCATTAAGTGGAGCTTGGGCAAGGACCTATTGTGATCCAATCTATGAGCTTCAGAGTGAACTTTAAAGGGAAGGAAGGAAGGAAGGAAGGAAGGAAGAAAGGAAGGAAGGAAGGAAGGGCAAATGAAGCTTTTATTTGTTTAGTTGTTTTGGAGGGGAGAAAACAAAATATTTAGAGCAATACTTTTTATTGTAACAAAGAACTGGGGAAAAAATGGTTGATCATCAACTGAGGAATGACTGAAAAAACTGCGGCGTATGAATGACATGACAGCTAGGTGGTCTAGTAAATTAGAGTACAAGGCCTGAAATCAGAAAGACCTGTGCCTTTCTGTCTCAAATGTCTCAAATGTGAGCTTTGAGACTTATAGCTCTGTGACTGTTGGCAAGTCACTTAACTTCTGTCTACCTCAATTTCCTCACCTGAAAAATGGAGAAAATATTAGCACTTAGTTTCTAAGATTGTTAAGAGAATAAAATGAGATATTTATAAACTGCTTAGCACAGTGCTTGGAATGTAGTATGTGCTTAATAAATGTTTATTTCCCGTCTTCCTATTGGAATATTGTTGCGTAGTAAGAAAGAAACAATGTAAGAAATACAGAGAAACATGGAAAACTACATGAACTGTTGTAGCATAAGTAAGCATAAGGAGAATAATATCTAGAAGAACTGACTACAACAATACCAATCAAAAGAATACTAAATGGAAGCAAACTCTGAGTAACTGTAATGCACAATCTTGGTTTCTCAGGACAGATAATAAAATAGACTAACCACTTTTGTGGACAGATGTGAGGCACTCTGGGAGCAAGGTCTTACATACTCTGTTAATGAGCATGTGCTGATTTTGCTTAATCATTTTTCTTTGTTACAAGGGGGTATTCAGTGCTTGAGGGGCACATGGGTTAATATAGAACTGAGGGATGTAAAAACATAAGGTATCAAAAAAACCTTTTTTAATCAAGAAATTCAGTTATCAAAATGGATTGTACCTATAGCAAAAGTATTGCAAAATATTTATATTTCTGAATAAATATATTTTGTGAGGTAAACATTAAATAAACCAAACTATTAAGGGCATATGAATGCATTTGTCCAGTAGTCAAATACCCTTCTTGTTGAAAACAAAACCAAATCAAACTTAAAAGTATGCATAGAGATAGAGCTTTGGCTACCATCTTTAAAAGGCATAGCTAAACATGTGGTATGGTTTCAGGGAACAGCCAAACTGCCTCATCTGCATAATCCTTGTTAAAGGAAGAGTATAAAATTCATTTGTAGATTGATGTTACCATTAATGTAGTATCCAGGAAACCATTCATAAAATAACAGCTGCAGCTCATCTCCATTTCTATGGAGATTTTACATTTTTTAGAAAAAGAGAAAAAGGATTGCACTATTTTTGAAAATCATGCACAAAAAAATGAAAATATCAGTTCAGGACTGCAGATGCAATGACTCACAGACATAAAATATAGTAATGTATCTATCCCATTTCTATAAATAAATAAATAAATGAAGCAAAGATGCATGCCAGCACTCTGAATTATTCCATTACATCAATATACTTTATTTAATTATGAACTTGAGCTGTCTGGAAAAATCACTTCATGATAACACAGTGGTGTCTCTTCAAGTCAGACCTGGCTGCCCAAGTTTTCTACTTCAACACTGAGCTTAAGCAATCAGTTAGCATCACTCCAGTGGACATATTTTGCCATGTCCAGAAAATAAACTTCATTTTATAGTCCACGTAGCAGACATCTACTCTGCTCTCAAGTACAAAAACAATGGAAATTACTGAAACAAGCCAGTACATTGGACATGAATGAATGAACAAAGTATACATTAGGCACTTTACTATGTGCAAAGCACTATACTATTCTCAAGGAGCACACTTCAACTGAGAGAGACAAAACAATAAAGTTTTGAGCTGCAAGTGTGGTCTTTTGGATACGGCAGCAAAGCAGATGGTAATGCTTCTTCTCTAGAGAATGTCATTTCCACTGATAAAATCTGATTTAGTTTCTGATGTTGAGTCATTTGACAATGCCAAGGACTCTAGTGGCAAGAACCTTCTGGGTTTGTTGCTGTGGCAATAGCTGTTGCAGGAACAGTTACCAGGATGCATCTCCACTTGGTGGGGCTGCTTCCCAGGATGATACTTAAAAGATACTGAACTGGAAGCATTAGTATTCCAAAGGTTCAGGATCACGGATTTTCTCCATCAGATATTAGTATGAAAATTTCTCCAAATTTTCATCAAATTTTACAAACTAGGGGAAATTAGCATATATAATAATGTTTTAGTAGACTTTGGTTGCTTATTGGAAAAAAAAAAGAATGACCAATGTTGACTGCCAATTAAACCAGGAAAGATTTTTCATGAAGCCTAATTCAGTTGTATATAACAGAAAAATATCCATGAATGCATCTCATGAATCCAAAGGAATTCTATAGTAACCTTTGTTAAGCCTTGTCTAATTATATGGATGCGCTTTTTTTCTTGGCCAGTGCCTTCTATGATTCCTACAGACCACCTCATAATTTGAGGTGCCACTGGTTAAGTGGCACTTAGTCAAAGGCTATTTGATGAGACAAGCACCTTTATAGAATTGATTCCATCCGTTAATTATCCTATGCTGAATTCACCAGTGCAGCCACATTTTGAGAGGTTCCATACCTCAGAAGAAATATTGATTAATTGCAGTATACCTACGCAAAATATTTGCTCGTATGTTGGGTTAATACTATTCCTTGGTGTGTTTCTTACCTCTTAGCTTGTCTAATAAATTCCCTTTTTGCTCTTTCCCCACACATAACTAACTTTTCCAAGAAGCCTTACTGGGGGATTTGTTGTTTTTTTACCTCCTGCCATAAGAAAATGATAGCTTCTTTCAAGGTCGTTCTTAAGATAATTATTAGCACCTGCCCTGGGACCTTGAGACAGTAGTTGCCTCCCAAGGCTACAGAATATGTGTCAACCTTAGGCTAATTATGATAAACTGCCTAGTATTCCCCACCCACCTATAGTTAATAGCTACCTGTACTTAAATGTTGAAATGTGCCAAAGCTGAGCTTCTCAAAATAACAATTGGGAATTTGAAAAGACTGGCCAAAGTTCAGCCACGTGTACTTTGTCCAATAAATAATCCCCAAATCTTCAGTGTCAGATTGAAGCTAAGCATATTTTAAACAAGATGCCATGAAGTGAAGTTTTCCCCTTCCAAATAAGTGAAAAGTAACTCAAAGATTTGAAGCTTCAGAGCAGGTGTTTACTTGTTTGTATAGATGGAGTTTCTGCACCTGCATTCCCCTATATCAGAGAAATCACCTGTCTTATTTAAAAGGAAATGAAAGGGGAAGGGAAAACAGAAGGGGAAGTGGAAGGGAAAAGGGAAGGGGAAGGGGAAGAGGAAGAAAAAGGGGAAGGAGAAGGGACAGGGAGAAGGAAAAAGAGAAGGGGAAGGGGGAGGGGAAGTGTAAGGGAAGGGGGAGAGGAAGGGAAAGGGGAAGAAAAGAAAAGCAACAGTAGTTCATTCTCAAATCCTATTCTGCCAAACACATCTGGATATATGAGAATATTCTGTTAAATATCCCCACTGCAGAAGATTCACTGTTGTCTTTTTCCACAACCATGAGAACTAGTGAAAAATAAGAGAATTATGGGGTGGCTGGGTGGTACAGTGAATAGTGCACCTGCCCTGGAGTCAGGAGGAACTGAGTTCAAATACGGCCTCAGACACTTAAGACAAAAGTAGCCGTGTGACCCTGGGCAAGTCACTTATCCCCAATTGCCCTACCTTACCCCCTCCCAAAAGCTCAAAAAAAATAAATAAATAAAGAATTATAACAGGCCCAAGAGAATCATGGAAACAATTACATTCCAAAACCTATCTCTAGCAATTAGCTATGCTATGTCCTTCAATAAATACTACTTCAATTATATACTGTAATCTCCTTTCCCTTTGTTACAGTATGGTAGTCCTATATATACGTCCATTTAGAGAGAATTCACTGCTAAAAAAAAAATAGGGAATGAACAGAAGAAACCGATCCCTTCTGTAATCTTTGTAAGTCTCCTAACTCATGACACTAACCTTTCTTAGACTAGTATACTTTTAAGAAGGCTCTAAATCTCTTTATGTGTCTCAATATAAAACCACAGAACTTCTATGATTTGAGAGATATCTACAGTTTGGGCTATGATTATGTGGTAGTTATGACCTTCTGGAAATAGTTTTGTTTCTAGCTGTGTTTCCAGAATACTTTAAGACATAGGTTAAGTAGATATCACTAACACATTCCAAACATGTGTATATAATTTCTTATATGAGTATATCTATTTGACTTACATGTTGTTTTAAAAAATAAGCATGAGACTTTATCTATTTTATTTGAAATAAAGGTTGTAACTAGCATGATCAGTAGGAGACTACACATGTTAAGTTTTTGGGTTTTTTTTTTTTTTTTTGCTAAGGCTACTAGACAATCACAGGATGCCATAGACGTAACAGACATAATTTGTTTTATGATTTCAGTGAAGGTAAGACAAAATATTTTATTATATTCTTATATTTGTGATGAGGGAATGTGGACTACAGAAGAATTCACAGCAATCATAAACATCAATAAGGAGATACATTTCAACCTTGAGAACTTTTTTTTTATGGAATTCTACGAGTTTCCACCTTTGGACTTGTCCTATTTAACAACTTTGATGAAAATGTAGTAGACGTACTTGTTAAAGTTTTAGATGACACAAAGATAAACCTGGTAGTTGATACAGTAGATAACAAAATAAATGTGATAAAACACCTGGACAGTGAACAATAATGTAAAATTTACCATGGGGAAAAAAAAATAAATGTGCTTTTGGGTTCAAGAAGTTGATTGTACAGATAGAGCTTGGTGGTTTCTTAACTAGCTACAGCAGTGGTTCTCAACCTTCCTAATATCCTTTAATACTCTTATGTGGGTGTGTCTGCATGTGGGTGGACCCGCCTGGAGACAGATAGAGGAGCCCTGTCTTGGCTCCTAAGACCATAGGAAATATGTGTTTTCCAATGGTCTTAGGCAACCCCTGTGACCCTGTAAAATGGTTGTTTGACCACCAAAGAGGTCGCAACCCACAGGTTGAGAACCGCTGAGCTAGAGTTTCATGTGTACAAAAATTGGAGATTTTCACTAACTATAAGACCAATAGCAATAAGAACTATGATTTGAATACAAGATTGTTGATGTAATCTCTGGTTATATTAACAGAAATAAGAAACTAGAAAAGTCATATTTTGAACTGTTCGATCACTGAGGATTTATTAAGCACCTATCATGCGCCCCATCATCCTATTATGATGTCCAAGGATAACAATAATAACTGGCATTTATAAAGTATTTTAAGATTTACTTATTACAGGGACTATGTATATCACAAAGACACTAACGGACTGGAGAAAGCATGGAAAGAATGAGGAATATTTAGCTGGAAGTAGAGAATTAGGGAGCATGATAGCTTCTTTCAAATATTCAAAGAACTGTTCAATGGAATATGGATAAGATTTCATCTGTTAATGTCCACAGGATAGAACTAGAAACAATATATGAAAAATGCAGCAAAGACAATTTTAGTTCAATTAAAAAAGAAATTTTACACAATCAGTACTGTCCTAAAACGGAATGAGCTTTTTGCCACTGTAAGTATTCAAATGGCAGCTAGATTGCCATCTGTTAAGAATGTTATCTAGGAGATTTCTTCACTTAGTGGAAGTTTGGAAAGACTGGCCTCAAATTTCTCTTCTAATCTGAGAACCCATGATTCAAATTGGGCAGAATTGGTTACATGTAAATTTTGACTGTACTTAACTTTTTTCCTACAACCACAGATGCTTTAGTATAATTCTGTTCCTCTAAGAGTGAGGATGAATTTTTCCCCAAACATAAAGTACATCTTTTGCATAGAATTTCCATATTCCTAATTTCATAGAAATTGAAAAAAATTCACACCCTACTACTATTCATGTACTTGATTTATCTTATAGCAGTCTAAAAATGCTTTTAAATTTTCTACCAATTTGATTCAATAAATATCAACCAAATGCTTACTCTGTACAAGGCACTGAACCAGACAATGGGCATAGGGACAAGACATTGATTTCCTTGGTACAGGGATTTCCCATGTGAGGGAATTATCTGTAACAATGAAGGTTAGCATGCTTTCTACAAATTATAATCATAAAGAATTTCCTAGGGAATACAGAGGTTAAATGACTTGCCCAGAATTACACAGCTAGTATATGGCAGAGGAGGAAATTGAAACATTTTCCTGGTTTTGAAGCCATTTATATACCCATGACACCATTGAACAGTTCTTGCTCTTAGAGAACCTACTTCCTACTTCTCCTATGGCAAAAAGACAAGTTTAATTAAAGAAAAAAAGGGGGAGGGGTGGCTAGCTTGTACAGAGCACTGGCCCTGGAGTCAGGAGGACCTGAGTTCAAATGTGACCTCAGACATTTAACAGTTACTAGCCTTAATCACAATTGTTTTGTATTTCCTACTCCAAAAATGAAAAAAAAATTCTAATCATTAAAGGCCTTTTGTTCAGAAGATAACACCTTAAAACAGTGGTTTTCAACCTGTGGGTTGCAACCCCTTTGGGGGTCAAATGACCCTTTCACAGGGGTCACAGGGGTTGCCTAAGACCATCAGAAAACACATATTCCAGATTGTCTTTCGAACCAAGACACCGCTCCTCTATACATCTCCAGGTGGGTCCACTCACATGCAGATAGCGGCATCAGGAAGGTTGAGAACCACTTCACATAAAGCAGAGGTACAGTTATGAGTACTCAACATTGCGGAGGTCAAGAGTAAATGCAATTCTTTGTATTAGGATATATACCTCAGTTTTGTTGTACATCTTTGATGAAGAGATGATTGTAATTACCTCAATTGCTGTTACATCATTTGCCTTTCGACAAAAATGGTGCCAGAATCATAGGATCCCTAGTAGGATTAGAGTACAGGAAAACTTTTCACTGATCTGGGTTCAGATTTCTTAGCAATGGCAGTGGATTAAGATGGCATGGTAAAAAAAAAAAGAGAACTGGATTTGAGTCTGAGAACTGATATTCAAATCCTAGCTCTGCTACTTAGAAATTATTTGACCCTATAGATGACACTTGCACTCTTGGGTTCTATTTTCACATTTTTAAAATTAGATTATAAAAAACTACCTTAATTTATTTAAATGTATGCTCTTATGACTCTTGAATTTAGTCTTTACTCTTTAATTCCAATTGAAAAGATTAAAATACAAATACTTACATTGAATGATAATGCCAATAATAATCCTGTCATACTTATATAATACATTCAAATTACTGTCAGATACTATCTTATGTTCTCCTCAGACACGCTTGGGGAAATTGCATACTCTATACAGGTTTGAAGCCAGGAAAATTCATCTTCATTTGTTCAAATCTGATCTCAGAGACATTTAACTATGTGACCTTGGGCAAGTCACTTAACTCCATTAACTTCATTTTCCTCTGTAAAATGAGCTTAGGAAAGAAGTAGCAAACCATTCCATATCTGTACTAAGAAAACTCCAAATGGGGTCATGAAGAATGGGACATTAATAAAACAACCTATCAACAGCAACAACAAACAAACAAAACCTCTGAGTTTCTCAAAGGTTCTGTGACTTAAACAGATTAGACCTTTTAACTGATTATGAAAAGAAAGAAAAATGCAATTTAAATTACTATCTGAAATGCAGATAAGATAATAGAATTCTAGCTACATAGCCCATCACTCTACAAATAAAGAAACTGAGAACCAGAGGGGTTGTGATTTGCCTTAGGTTTTGTTGGTTGTAAATGATAGCTGAAACTTACACCAAGATTCACCAACTCTAGTTGCAAGACTCATTTCATTATGCCACCCTTCCTCTCATCTTGAGCAATGTCATTCCTGCATCCAATACAGGAATCATCATCAATTATTTGATTAAAATTGAAGGCTCAGACGTATTCTTCTTCTTTTTTCCATGGTTATGATCATAATTGCATTTTGTCTGACTTCAACAGCATTACAAATATCACTACTATGTTATCTGAGAATAGACAATATTGCCCTGAGGCATTTTGTTTCAAGTAGTTGCTTCAGAAAAAGCACTATTTGGGAAACAATCACTTCTGGAGTTTGCTGCAAATGGCTTTATGTGAATATCTTCAGCATTTTTATGTTCTATTGCACAAGGCTTCAATGACAAATCTTTTCTGACTCTCATTAGGACTGTTTCCAAACCAATCAGATTTTATAACTGAGGTTCCCATTTAAGTAGTATGGGTTCACACTAAAAATTACTTAATTTCACTTTAAGCAGTAAATAATTATAAAATGTTATGAGTAGTACTTAACCTTGGATGTTAACAATATTTTTTGCTTTTTGTTGTCGTTATTATCCAAAGGGGTTCTCACAATTAAATAAACACATACATACATGTATACATACATACAGATACACATATATACACACAATTATAGACATGTGTGTATAAACATATACATACACACAAATATACATATATGTATATTATATATATATATACATATATTACATTGTCTATTCTGAGATAATATAGTAGTGATATTTGTAATGCTGTTGAAGTCAGACAAAGTTTAACAAACTTTGAATGAAGGGTTGGGATTTTTTCTTTAATGGGCTCAAAGGCATGGTTTAGAGCAATATGGAACCATGGCTCTAGACCATGCCACTGAGTCCTTAAAAAAAAAATTCCAACCCTTCATTCAAAATTCAAATTCCTTCCCCTCAAGCAAGAAGATCCATGTTTTCTTCTTGCACTATAATTTTGATAAATGTATACAGCCACACTCTGGAGCCTAGCTACACACAGTAACATTTATTATAGCCATTACAGTTTAGAAATCCTTACAAATCCTTGTGAGGAAGGTGGTGCAAGTATCACTATCCCCATTTGAGAGATGATGAAATAAGTTCACTAAGGTTCTGTCTACAATCATATGACACTTAGCTCTCTCTCTCTATCTCATATACATATAATATATATATATATATATACACATGCATGTGTGTCTATATGTATATGTGTATGTATGTGTGTACATGTCTATAT
>CM053594.1:306055997-306079952 GCA_028646575.1 Pseudocheirus occidentalis
TTTGAGAGATGATGAAATAAGTTCACTAAGGTTCTGTCTACAATCATATGACACTTAGCTCTCTCTCTCTATCTCATATACATATAATATATATATATATACACATGCATGTGTGTCTATATGTATATGTGTATGTATGTGTGTACATGTCTATATATACAGATATATGTATATATCACAGAGCTCAAACCCGTATCTTCTAAAGAAAAGTCCAATCCAAGGCTCTTACCATTAAATTTTGTTGCCTTTTCTTTTTAAATAACTTTCTTCTATAGTCTATATAAAAAAGAGCTCTAAATCACTATTGATTACAGAAATGCAAATTGAAATAACTCTGAAATGCCACATCACACCTATCATGCCTAACATGACAAAACAGGAAAATGATAAATGCTGGAGATGATGTGGGAAAATTGGAACACTAATGCATTGTTCATGGAGTTCTGAACTGATCCAACCATTCTGTAGAGCACTTTGGAACTATACCCAAAGGGCATAAAACTGTGCATACCCTTTGACTCAACAATACCACTTCTAGGTCTATATTCCAAAGAGATTTTTTAAAAAACAGATAAAAGACCCACATGTACAAAAATATTTGTAGCAGTTCTTTTTTGCAGTGGTCAATAATTGGAAATTGAGAGGATGTCCATAAATTGGGAATGGCTGAACAAGTTGTGGTATAGGAATGTAATGGTATACTATTTTTCCATAAGAAATGATGAGCAGGTGGACTTCAGAAAAACATATACTTACATGAACTGATGCTGAGTGAAGTGAGCAGAACCAGAACACTGTACAAAGTAACAGCAACATTGTGTGATGACCAGCTTTCATAGACTTAACTCTTCTCAGCAATACAAGGATCTAAGACAACTCCAAAAGATTCATGATTGAAAATGCTATTCACATCCAAAGAAAGAACTATGAGGACTATGGAGTCTGAATGCCGGTCAAAGGACAGTATTCATTCTCATTCTCTCTCTCTCTCTCTCTCTCTCTCTCTCTCTCTCTCTCTCTCTCTCTCTCTCTCTGTCTCTCTCTCTCTCCTCCTCCTCCTCCTCCTCCTCCCTCCCTGCCTCCCTCCCTCTTTTCTCATGGTTTTTCCTTTTTGTTGTCATTCTTCTTTTCAACATGACTGATGTGGAAATATGCTTACTATGATTGTACATGTATAGCCTATATGAGATTGCACATTGTCTCAGGGAATGGGGAGTGGAGGCTGGAGGCAGGGGAAAAAATAGATCTCAAAATATTCTAGAAGTGAATGTTAAAAACTAAAAACAAATATATTTTAAAAAAAAGAATGCTAACAAGAGAAGACATAAGAGGTGTGTGTGGGGGGGAAATATTGCTGCTGATGCTTGGCAAATTGTCTCTGTGGTGTCATATCCCATAGGATTTGACATCCTGTGGGTTTATTTCTTCCCTTTATGATACAGATTTTTTATAATAACTATAATTTTGACTAATAAAACATAAAAAACTAATTTGCTTACAAAAGACCATTGAGTTCTTAGACAGTACTACATTAAATGCAAATCAAAGTGATCTTATGTGATAGACTGAGGTCCCAGAAATGGGCATGAAATCAGAAGACCAGTGTCTGATGATACACACTAATTGCATGATCTTGGACAAATCATTTAATCTCTACTTGATTCACTAAACTTCTTATAGTTTATTACAGGTATTCAATCTTTAATTAGGTGGAGTTCCCTAAAATGACTGAAGAAGTCACAAGTTTGTATTCCACATATCTAGGTACATATCTAGGTGGAGGAAGCTCAATTTATTTAGCTTCTCTGTGTCCCTATTCAGCTCTCAAAAATTATTGAGTAAATTTCTATTTGTGGAGGAAGTTTCTACAACAGAAATTCACTATAATAATAATAATAATCATAGGTGCAAAATGAAAACAAAACACAACAAACAAAAAAACAACAACAACTAATTAGATATAAAGATGAGGCTTGTCTTCCTTTACCCCCCAGTGGAGGATAGAAATCTACTCAAGCTGAAAAACTCACTTAATTTTTCTAAATATCTGGGTTTTGTTCATTACTATTACCTTTGTCTCACTGGGATTGTATCACTTAAAGATAAATGTCTTTTTGTTTTGGGCAAGTGCAGAAATTTTATTATATAAAACACAATATCTTAATGTCTTTAATATTCAAATCTGGTTATTAATCATTGTAAATCCATGGTAATAGGTATAATTATAGAGAGACTCAGCAGTGCCCTCAAATAGTACCACTGTGCAAAATCATCACAAAATTTATGTCCACATGACAACAAAATGACAAAATGAAAATTAAATGGTTTTTGTTCAACACATTTGACTGTAGACACAGTTCTCATCTCTTATTATATTTTCAACAGCTTTCATTCTTTTTTTAGCACCTCAAAAATGTTCTATAAAAGATTAGTGAAAATATACTATTTAAAGATACATGTATCATTTACAAATTTAGACATTATTAACAAATGCTTTCAATCTCCCCCTCAAAAAAATAAAAGAAATCTTGAATGATTGTTATATTGCTTCAAAGGAAGCATAGAAATAAGTATAAGCTAGAAGGGCATCATGATTGATTCATACTTCAGATAAAGTCTAGCTATAAAATTTCATTGCTGTAAGACATTGCCCTCAGTATTGTAGTATTCTCTATCATAATGGCTATTACTAACAATCACCTTTTCTGCACATACATTTTAGCAGCCCTGGATTGATACACTGAACCATTCAACAGAAATTGATAACAGTGCTAAGCTCACTCCTTTGGACTTTGTTGGTAGCATCTCGTTAACTAATTCATTGTTTGATATGGGATACAAAGACTTGTTTGTAAGGAACAATATTTCTATATAATGAGCTTGATTCATAGGTGGCAATCTATGTAAAGAATGAATATTCAGGAAAAAAACTGGGATAAAATTATTGTACTCATTTAAATATCTTTCTCTTTGAAAATTTCCCCACATTGCAATTAATCATGTTAAAGTTTCAGATGCTTTTCAAAAGAAATCCAAAACCTTTACAATAGACCCACAGGCAAATTTCTCCCAAACTCTTGCATCTCAGCTTCAGTAAAAGGGGTGGTGGTGTCTATAAATAACTTCTTCAGTGAAATCTATCATATTTTTCAGAACAGCTGCAAAGTCAAGTCATTAACTCTGACTTCTCTCTTAAATCCAGCTGCAGCATATTCCCTCTTTAATATTTGAACTCTATGACCATACACCTCAAACTGGGTAGCATAATGCAGTTGTCGTTGACACATCTTTGTTAAAATATGAGAAGCAATGGCCTCAAATGTGATAGAAGTCAATAGACCTAACAATAGTACATTTCAACTAAAAGCTAAAGTATAATTTTGAAAATGTAGCATTCCCAATGACCTGCAGATGTGGAACTAAAAAAACAGTCCAGATTTTTTTTCAAAGCTTACTGTTTAATCAACTATATATGAATGCATCAAATCCAGCTCTTGCAGGAAAAGTAGTATTAACAATGAAAAAAGTTCTTACAAATTAAAAGAAGTCCCACTTTATTCTTAGGCAGTCAGAATACATGTAGACAATTATGTTCAGTTATGGCTGCCATGTAAGAAAAATATGGATGTCCAGACCACCTAGAGGAGAACAATCAAAACTGGCAGGAGACTTGAGGTCAGAAACTATTGAAAGAACTAGAAGTGTTTAACCCAAAGAAGGGAAGATAAGGTAACTTTCTTTAAGCATTCAAAGAGTCTCTTATCTGGAAGAAAGAATACATATTTTGTGCTATTTCAAAGTGAAAATTATGGCCAATGGGTGGAAGTGACAGGATCTACAAATTTCTTCTCAATGGCAGGAAAAGAATATGAGGAACACGTGTCCAATATCAGTGTAGAAAACAACTCATCCTCACCTTCTTCTATCCTATGTAATTCTTATCCTGTAACTCCTGAAGATCCTCCATGTGGGTTCTTCCAAACATTTTTTTTACTAAATCTACAAATGATATGAACATATCAATACAGCACATACGCTGTCAATCCCTCTTGCTACCTAACCTCCATTTTTAATGATGCATCTCTTCATATCATCTATGCAGTTTCCTTCACATAACTGATTGTTTGAAATAGAATGTAGCCTACATGTGTCACCATGTGCCACTCCATTATCCTTTGGGTGTCCCAAAATTTTTAGCCATTGAAAACTATTATTTCGTGTCATATATCACAAGAAAAATGGTGGTCTAAAATGATGGAGCTTTCTTTCAAGGAGAAATATGAAAGTATTATATGATTTCCCAAAGGCTACCACATTTGCTTTCTTCTATTCATTCAAGTCTGGACCCCATTCCATTTTCTAGCTGCACTGACTCTCCAAGAGTGGCATATTGATAAAAAAGCTCCAGATGCTGTCCAACCATCCACTTATCAAAGGGCTGACCCCAGTGCCTACTGTAGACAACAAACAATATAATCCACTTTTTTTCCCTTTTTAGATTCTTAGGCAAAACTCTTTTGAAGGATTATGAATCTCATCTAAAACGTTTTGTAATGTTCCAGGATAAATATAATTAACAGTGCCATCCGCAGATTAGTATGCCATCAGGACCTTACCACCTTTCAGTCAAATAAAATAGAAACTTTGGTCCCTACACAAGATATTTTCCACCAACTATTCACATGAAATCATGAGCTCTTTATACCTAGAGATGTTGAAGCAGAGACTAAAAGATCTGCTAGGAATGTAACAGAAGAGATTTCTTTAAAAGATGGTAGAATGAACCATATAATCTCTAATGTCACTTCCACTTCAAAGGTTCTATGAGCCTACATTATTCATGAAGTGAAGGTGAGTTACTACTCTGTAGAACTTATGAAATATTGTCAAAATAATTTGTTGACTTTCATATATCTATAATCTCACTAGTTTGGGTGTTCCCTGAAGCAGTACAGATAAAAATCCATTCTATACCTCACATAATACAATTCTTAAGCATTATATAAAACCTTTATAGAATATCTACCCAATGTCCTGAAAATTTTGCTCTCTTTATTTATTTTTACCATTTTGTGATTGCTAACACAACACTTGGTGATTCACCTGCTGTCATTTACTCTCATTAGATAATTAGTCCACTTCCTTTTTTTGTTATATGTTTCTTGAATTTTGTCTTTTATATTATCTCATGTATAACTAGTGAGATCACAGAATCTGAGATTTCGAGTTGGAAGGAACCCTAGAAACCATCTAGTCACCCATTAATTTCAGAGACAAGAAAACTGAAAGCCAACAGAAGCTAAATGACCTAATTCAGATCACATAAATATTAAATGGCAGGGCCAGGATTCAAACATAAGTAATCAATGGGAATATGCAGTCACCTACTTATGACCACAATGATTGTTTCCATTTATTATTGGATTAATTCCATTGCTTTTTTCCTTCTATAATCATCATGGACTATGAACTTTTAAAATAATATTTTGTTTCCCAATTATATGTAAAGATTTTTTTTAACATTCATGTTTTAAAGTGGAGTTCCAAATTTTCTCTCTCACTCCCACACAATTTCCCTCTCTCATATGGTAAACAATTTGATATAGGTTATACATATGTAATCATGGGGTTTTATTGATTTAAAGCCATTTAGTATCACTGGGAAATACTACTATATAAAAAATATTAAAAGCCTGGTGTATTTCTCTAATGGAATACAATCTGGTTTCTTCTTCCTTACAAAATATGCACATAACTTTATTTTAACAGAAAGTGCATATACAAGAAATGACAATGTACTTCCTCAATGAACTTCCTGAATATTATCCTGTTATGTCCAGGGAAATGCATATATTTAATCAATTTTGTTTTTCCAGTATGAATTCCTAAGCCAGTAACTTTTAGACTATGATGGATCTCATTGAAAGACTATTTTAGTGTTCTGGGACTTAATTCAATGAATATAATATTGTCTGTGGGAAAGCTTAAAATTTTTTGGTTGATAGAGAATTCCTGATCTATTTGAATAAGCCATACTCCATGACACTGAAGAACATGATATAATAACATAAGCTAAAGTTAACTGGTTCATTTATTGAATTTTCATGGTCACACTATTGTAGGATCTATTTAGTTTCTTATCATTTCAGATGACATGGTCAACTTTCCTGAATGAATTAACAACCTTCCATTAAAAAATAAATAAAATTTGTGTTGTGAGGAAAACTAAATAGATTCTTCTGAAGAGATGACTCCTATATGACCAAGATTATTTAATGTAGTTTCCTAGAGTAAATTTACTCTTTTTCATCCTATTGTACCACAGCCTAATCAGCATTTGATGGTTCAGATTAATCATCAGCCAAAATTAAACCTTAATCTTCACCAATACTATTTTCAATGGCCCATGAACAAACATGGTGTGTTTCAACAACTTCCTCTTAACAAGAAACAAAATTCTCTGTTACTCATACCAGGTCTGTGACCTTTTTTTTCACTTTGTTAATAAAGCAATTTAGGAATAGATTCATATTTATATTTGAGAGAAAATTATTTTGGGTGTATTAGAAATATTAGCAATCATATCTCTCTTCCTAAATCTGTTTCTTAAACTAACAATTGTCATTTGCTTTTATCAAAATCTTGTTCATAACATTTAAAATCTTATATACTCAAATATTCAAATGCATCTAGGTTCTCATAGATTTTTGAAGTTGTGCCCCCAATAATATATATTATAAACTATTCATCCTGTATAACTCTTGTACATCTTTTTTTTCTACATAAATTTAACATTGGGGTAAGTGTAGGTACTTAATTGTACCAAAGCTTCATTTCCCTTTCTCTGACACCACAAAAACACCAATGTGACAATGTGGGTGGTCTATCTTTTGACCCTCAAGGCCCCCTGTCATCTTGGCTCATACAATTTCCTAATGATGTTCTTTATTCTACCTCTTTTCAGAATTCCTTTATTTTGCAGCCTACTCACACATGTAATACTATTCATTGCTCTTTGGGTAATAATCATTTTTTATTCCTTGGAGATAATAACATTCCATAAATTGAAACCTACCAATACTGATAAGATATTGGTATTAAAAAGTTGGTCTTTTGTTTCTGGGAGAAGTTTGGAGGTCATTCAGTTTCCTGAAATCTATACAAAGATTCTAACCATGAATATATTGCTCTATTGTTGTTGTTATCCTAATGTCAATTTATTTTGCCTTTGTTTTTGCTGAAATTCCAACTTTGATTTTTCCCTTTTTTTCTCTTTACCAAGTCAGTTTGAAGCAAAGCAAAACCTCCAGATGTCAGGATATAAAGTAGAATGCAAATGCTTGTTTTTCATGAGTAAAACGTGCATGGCTATATCATTATCTTTTTTATATAGCTTAATTTTTCTTCCTTACCACATCATTATTTTTGTCATCTTTTCAATATTAGTAAAATTCCCCAAATCTCTGTCGTTGTTCTTGGGTTTTTTTTGGAGGGGAGAAGGCAGAGCAATTGGGGTTAAGTGAGTTGCCCAGGATCACACAGGTAGTAAGTATTAAGTGTCTGAGGCCACATTTGAACTCAGATCCTCCTGACTCCAGGGCCGGTGCTTTATTCACTGTGCCACCTAGCTGCCCGATCCCTGTGGTTTTAATACCTAAACTGCTCCCACATACACATCTTTAACCTTCTTGTCTCAGATGTAAATTTTCCATGGTTTGTCTCTTGGTGTGTTGCCATTAAAATGAGCTTTGACTTTGTTGACTGCACCTTGATTCTTAGGCTTTACTCAACACTGTTTATCTGTGATCTCAGTACTGAGAGCCCAACCTCCTGAAATGCTAATCTGCAAGGCCTCATCCCTAGCCATTCTTATTCATGAGTGTGCAGAAGTCCTGCACAGAAGATCTTGGTCTCATACCTCACCATATTACTGATCAAAGCATTGATCAGGAGAGTAGATTATATCTGATAGATTATATTTACCTAGAAAGGCTATAACCACAGATATGGTGAAAAGGACATCTGTTTTTCCAAGACCAGGGTGGCCAAATACCCAGTGGTATACTACCAGAAGATTCGCTAGAAGGTAAGCTGTTTGTTTTTTGTTTCTTTAGGGAGGAGGGGATAAATGATACATGGCAGCCCATGAAATGGATGAAAGCAAAACAAACAAAAATCCCCTCATCATATTTCCTGGAAAACTTTTATCACAGACAAGCAAGAAAGTTTCAAAAGGTATATACTGAAATTATTATAAACTTTAAAAGTTCCATCTGCACATCATAGATTCTCAGTTTCATGTGCAATCCCCTCTTTCTTTTCTCCTTTACATAACCTTTTAATTAAACATATGTTAAGTTTAGAATTTTTTTAATATATAAGAAACCTAATAGTTTCTCTTTATCTTCCATACTAATTAAATCAACTGAAAATGTCCGTCCACAAGCCTACAGTTAAATAATTTCCTTCAGTATATTCAATTTCATTTGAGTAATAGAACAATTTTTTCTTTGTGTTTTCTTCTAAATTCCTAAAAAAAAAATCTCAAACTTTCTAACAACTAGTCTACATTCTCTCATTCCAAAGTTAGTTCAAGTTGTATCTCCTTTATGAAACTTAAAAATACTCAGTAGGACAGTCAGAAGACTCCAGAACCATAAATTTTGAGCTGGAACAGAATTTAGACACCATCTAATCCAGTCTCCTTAGCAAACTGAGGCCCAGAAAAGTTAAGTTCTATGCTCCAGTTTACACATTAGGAATAGATATCAAGACAGTATTTGAACCCAATCTTACACCTTCACATCTAGAGGTGTTTCTTTTCCCTCGTTATCCCATGTCTTGAATTCTCTCCTTCTACATCTCAACCTCCTGTCTTCTCTGGCTTCTTTCAAGTCCCAGTTAAAATAAGACTGTCTATAACAAACCCTTCCTAATCTCTCTTAATGCTAATACTTTGCCCTGAGGTTATCTCCAATTTTTCCTGTATGTACCTTTTTTGTACCTGGGTCTTTGCAGGTTGTTTCTTCCATTAGATTGCAAGCTCCTTGAAGGCGCTGGATATTTTTGCTTTCCTTTGTATTACTAGCACTTAGCACAGTGTCGAGAGCATAGTAATTATTTAATAAATGCTTGCTGACTTATTTTGACTCGACTTTGCACAGTACCAAGTTTGTCTTTTTTGTCTGATGTTCAAGTCTCTTTCCAATCTATGCTCTTACCTTTCTAGATTAATTTCCTAATGCTCCCCTACTTGTACCCCATGTGTCATCCAAATCAAGATCTTTTTTTTTTCCATTTCCTGAACATAACTATTCCTCTCCTCTATACAGAAGCCCATGCCTCCTTTGGCTTTCCATATAATTCCTTCTTACCTATTACTAGGGGTGTGTGTGTGTGTGTGTGTGTGTGTGTGTGTGTGTGTGTGTGTGTGTGTGTGTGTGCGTGTGTGTGTGTGTGCGTCTGTTATTTCCACTTATTTCCCCACCTGCCTGCCTGCCAACTGAGCCAGAGGTGTCTGAGTGGCAGATGAACCAGCAACATTTGCTACTATTGGAAGGGTGGGAGGGGGAGATCAGAAAGAAGGAAGGAAAAGCTATGATTTTTTTCCCTTCTCCACCCAATCCTCATTGACCTCTTTCCCAGTTCATTCCCACTACTTGTTGGATGTCTAATGTCAAATAGATTCTTACCCCCATGTACCCACTTCTGTTGGAAGAATCCCAGAGTCCCATCCCCCTCTAACCCTTGAATGAACCTATAATCTTTCTGGTACAAGACCATATGCCCTACTATTTTTTTGCCCAAAGTGTTCAGAGCCTTGCCATCTGCCCTACTATTTCTCCAACCTAAGTAATAGCTGGCTTCTCTATCTATAGGGAACATGACTATAAGTCCTTATGTGCCATTTCCCCCCATAAGAATGTGAGTTCCTTTGGGACAAGGACCGTCTTAGTTTTCTTTCTGGATCTCCAGTGTTTAACACAGTACTTCACCTATAATAAGTGCTTAAGAAATGCTTGTGCATTCTACTTCTATCCTGCCTTATTATTCTACTCTATCTTATCTCCTTTAAAGTAGAGACTATATCTTATATGTTGAGATGTTTTTCCAGATACCTAGAACAATGCCTTATAGATTGCACATGATCAGAATCTATTCAGCGTATGAATATATAATTTCACTGTTGGTGTTTACATCTTGCTCTTTCCAGTGCTTACTTTCTATACTTATTATCATGACCCAAGCTTGGTTTCTTATTCACTTCACTTCATGAACCTCTATTTCTAAAATTACATTATAGTCATCCTTCTTTTATGGAAACCATTTTATTACTAGACTTGCTCATAATTTATATGTGTATAAATAACATTCTCAATAATGTTTCATTATGTTTTTGGGGGGTGTTCATATTCAAATACAAAGGAAATTGTAATTCAAAATATTTTATACTTGAAAATACCATTTTATCTTCGTGGGGTTTTTTTGGAGGGCAGTTGGGGTTAAGTGACTTGTCCAAAGTCACATGGCTAGTAAGTGTATCAAATGTCTGAGGCCAAACTTGAACCCAGGTCCTCCTGACTCCAGGGCCAGTGCTCTATTCACTGCACCACCTAGCCATCCTATTTTATCTCTATGCTTAACTTTTTTCTCTAAATAATAACTTGAGTCATTACCTCAAATTGGGAAAAAAATATATGTTATCACATATTGATAAGAATTTTTGTCTTTCTCATTACCCCCCATAAAAGAAAGAAAAAAGATGATTAAAAACTCAAGCACCCAAATAAAATTCTCTCTAACTGCCTGAGGTTGCTTTGTGGTTCACAAAATTGTGAAAACCTTTTCTTGCTTCACCTTCATCATCTGTAGGACAGTACTGATTGTTTTGGAGTCCCAGATTGCATGGACTATTGCCATTACTGACCCACTTGAAGCTGTGCTGAGGAAACCATGGCTTTCTCTCCTTTGTCTGCAAACTGTTCTTTATTGCTGCCAACTTTTTTCATCTTGTTCTGCATTGCTAAACAGGCATCTGGGATAAAAGGATTCGGTCTATCACATCTTTTTTCTTCTTGGCTGCTTGTAATATTTTATCATCCCCACTGAGGACAAAGCAAAAAGCACTCACTTTACTCTTGGCATTTCTTAATGCATTGAATTCCCCCACAACATAATGAAATAGTATATTTGTGTGTATGTGCACTTATAAAGAGAAAAGCCATTGAGAAAACACATTTGTTAACTGAGTTCATGGAGCCTAAATTTTCCTAGCTTTTCTGAAATTTGCATTTATGTTTTCATTTCTACTTCTTTTGGTCACATCAAATTATTAATTTTCTTCATGCCTGAACTAACACTTTATACCATCTGTCTACACTCCTGGACAAGAATTCCTTAAAGAAGGGAGGGCAGCAGACATTTGCAGATAGTGATCCTGACCATGTAGAAGTCAGCATTCTCCCAAAAGAATTAGTTATATTTACTTTGAAGCTATAACAAGCAGGGTTTTTTTTTCTTTTGTTTGTTTGTTTTTTGTTTTTTAAATTTGTTTGGAGGGGGGAAGGCAGGGCAATTGGAATTAGATGACTTGTCCAAGGTCACACAGCTAGTAAGTATTAATTATATGAGGCTGGATTTGAACTCCGGTCCTTCTGACTCCAGGACCAGTGCTCTATTCCCTACATTATCTAGCTGCCCCTCAAGCAGGAGTTTTTAAAGGGTTCTCAACCCCAAAGGAGACATATAAAAGTATTAACAAATATTTACACCAGAAGTATTTACCAATACAAAAATGAAATAGGAAAAACATTAAAAGAAAAAAAACTGTATTCTTTTAGGAAAGGAACAAGAATCTATTAAGTACCTACTATGTCTTAGGCACTGTGCTAAGCACTTTACAAAAAAATATCCCTTTTAACCATAAAATATGGTAAAGTAGCATGTTGAATTTAGTCTTACAGAAGCCCGGTCATTCTGACACTTAATATCTTTACCAGTATCCAACTCATTCTGTGACCTTAAGCAATTCATTTGCCCTCCCTCAGCCTCACAATTCTCTTTCCTGAGATGGGAGAATGAATCAGGTGATCTCTGCGATAGATCTTGATTTAAGATTAGATGAGTATTTTAAATGAATAAGGTTAAAGATAATGGTTAAGACAATCAATGAGAGATAAAAGTTAAGGTTATTGTTCTTAAATATCTTTTCATATCATGATTTTAATTTTCTTTCATAAATTTATGGGGTGGCTAGGTGGCACAGTGAATAGAGCACTGGTCCCGGAGTCAGGAGGACCCGAGTTCAAATCCAGCCTCAAACACTTAACATTTACTAGCAATGTGACCTTGGGCAAGTCACTTAACCCCAACTGCCCTCAAAAATAAAAGCAAAAAAAAAGTACTCATAAAATTATAACCACACAGGGCCTTAGAGGTCGCTGAGTCCAACCCTTTCATTTTACACTCAAGGAACCTAACTCTGAGAAAAGATAAGTGGCTTGACCAGGGCTACACAGGTCCTATCATATAATATCATATGGTATTACATCATATATAACATAATATAATGTAATACATCATATCACATAGCATAACAAACATGGCATGACGTGTAGTTGAAGCATGATTTATATTCAGATCTTTCTGATTCCATTCCCTAATTTATTTTTTTTAAGTGAAGGATGCAAGTCCTGCAGACGGAAGTGAATGTGCCCTAGGTCACACAGGTAGTAAGTGGTAGAGCCTGGATTTGAACTCAAGTCTGCTGATTCCAGATCCATTGCTCTGTATTCTGCACCACATTGCTTCTTTACATCAGTCTTTCTCCTGACATGATAAATTAAGTTAAATTGTAATACATAGCTTTTCTTTTCCCTCCAGTATCCTTTCTTGGAAGAAAAAATATTAAAAATTCACAAAGATAAAAGTCTTCTTAAGTAATAAATTAAGAGATAGCTTAGTTAAAAATGGGATGACAGATAATTTTTAATATGCTTTAAAAAAAAAAGTCCAGACACATGATATCATGAATATTCCATAAGGTGAAATCAAAAACAAGTGCAGGATCTCCACCCCCATAAATCTTTAACATAAAACAATTAACTTCCTATGATGGTTAAAGAAAATCT
Organism: Pseudocheirus occidentalis; assembly: GCA_028646575.1. Lineage (NCBI taxonomy): Eukaryota > Metazoa > Chordata > Mammalia > Diprotodontia > Pseudocheiridae > Pseudocheirus > Pseudocheirus occidentalis. The sequence continues at coordinate 306,069,128 of CM053594.1, forward strand.
TTGAAGAAAAGGGACCGAATAGAGTATTTTACTTCAGCCAGTCCAGCTTGAACACAGTGGTGCTAACTGAAATGAAGACGATAAGAAAAGCAAAACTGTTTTTGGTTTTACTAAGTAGTCTGTCATGCAGTAATCCATTTCCAATTTTCACTCCTTCATTACCCTTTATATAAGTGAATGTAATCATGACAAAATCAGGACCTTAACAGATAGGGAAGAGATACGACAATTTTCTTTTCTTTTTTTTTTTTTGGAGGGGGAAATGAAGAGCAATTGGGGTTATGTGACTTTCCCAAGGTCACTGGCTAGTAAGTGTGTCAAGTGTCGGAGGCTGGATTTGAATTCAGGTCCTTCTGACCCCAGGGCCGGTGTTCTATTTACTACACCACCTAGCTGCCCTGATATAACAATTTTCTTACTGCCTTTTCAGATTTATTTTGTGTCCTCCCACCCCCCTTTTCCCTAAGCCCATCAACATAAAGATAAAAGATTTATGATCCTGGAAGAGACTGTTGATTTAAGATTTGGATGAAATTCACAAAATGAAATTATTCAATATGTTGTGAATGAATATCTTACCAAAGTAACCACAATGACAGTAACTTAATATGAGCTTACTGGGGAGCAATGAAGGTAATATCTAGCCTCCTAAGCTAGGAGGGAATGAATTCTTCTGTGGAGAAGGAAGACCCATTTTGAGTGTCAAAAGAAAAAGGACAAAGATTTTCAAATTAAGAGTTTATAATGGGAAATTACATGAAAGTAGAACGTGAGGAGATATTGTTTCTCAACAAAATGTTATCTATTTTCCTGTAAGAATTACTCCGTTTCATTTATTGCATTGTGTCCCCAATAACTAGCATTGTACAGCATATTCTAAGTGTTTAGTAAATTCTTGTTGACTGACTGAATCATCTGACAGATGTAATGGTGAAAGACAATGACATCAATAAAAAGAAATCCACACTAATTTTTGAGGGGGGTAAGGCAATGTAATTGGGGTTAAGGGACTTACCCAAGGTCACACAGCTAGCAAGGGTCAAGTGTCTGAGGTCAAATTTGAATTCCTCCAGGGTCAGTACACTATTCTCTGAACCACCTAGCTTTCTGACACAGTATAGTATTATATCACTGGAGCTGTGTTATTGAAGGGAGAACTATAAGGCCTGTGGATATCCAAAGGATCCTTGAGATTCCTTGCCCTTTGGTACTGAAGACCCCAACAAAACCAGAGAGAAAGATTCACATCTCTTTCTTCATAGACAACTGTGAAACTATAGAGCAGCATCCTGAACCAGTTGACAAGAGCAACAAGGAAATGCAGATGGTGCCACTGTAGGTGAAAGCACCCAGGAGACCACACAGAGCAACCAAAGGGAACATCTAAAGCCACATACTGTAAGCAAAAGATCCTCCAAGACTAGGCACACCCCTGGAGTTGCTGGTACAGAACAGTGTGAAGGAACAAAGGAAGAAAAGAGGAGAATTCAGAAAGAAGAATGGAAGGAGAAAAGGAAGAGAAAGGGAAGGGAAAGGAAAGAGGAAAGGAAAAGAAAGAAAAAGGAATGGGAAGGGAAAAGGAAAGGAAAGGGAAAGGAAGGGGAAGAGAAGAGGAAATAAGGGGACCAAAAGGGAAGGGGAAGGGAAAAGGAAGATAAATGATCATTTAAAGAATACGACTAATGAGGCAAGGTATTAAATTCAATCTCCATATCGATTAGTTAACTTGATTCTCTTTTGTAGCCATATCCTGTATAGCTTCAGGCTAATTGTAACCACTGCCGGTCACTTCATTGTTGCATCCCTTGGTCACAAGGGAACCTGGAATAGGCTTTTTGAATGAATCTATGCTAAGCAATCACCACTATGAAGAAAGCCACATGAAAATCTAAGTGCTTTTAAAAATGGAACATTAGCATCATCCTCATATATGAAAGCAGGTCCTGCTGCTCACTACAGCTGCCAAACCTCAGCCTTGGATCACTCCCATGATTCTCTGCTTTCTCCTTCAACAGACTGACCCCTCTGTCATCTCCATTCTATCACTTATTTTTAATCATTCCCTATTACTGCCTCTTTCTTTACTGCCTACAAACATACTCATGTCTCCCCTATCTTGGGGGTAAGGAGGTAACACCTCACTTGATCATCCCATCCCTTCTAATGTCCTATATCCCTTCTATACTTTTTAACTGAACTCCTGCTCTAGAAGGCCATCTACAACAGAAACCTCCCTTTTCTCTTTTCCCACTCTCCTTAATGCATTACAGTCTATGTTTGTTTCCTGAAAGCTGCCTCATTAACTTGGGGTTTACTGGCTAGATTTCTTTCTCAAAAGACCAAACCTTAAACTCAATTCATTCAGGAGCTCATACATTGGACAACAATATGCTCCTGCCCTCCTAGCATGGAGTGAATGCAAACAGTAAATCATATAGCAATTGTGTCTCTTTCGGCCAGCAACCCTGAGGGTTTTCCCCTCCCAGTTTGATTTTATTATTTTTTATTAAAGAGGCCACCCCTTGATTAACTTCTTAAAGAGGCCTATTCATTGAATGGGTTTTACCTCACTCTTAAGTAAGAACCTGAAAGGACCTTACCCTAAAAGAGCCAGGGTCTCCCATTGGATCCTGGACCACCTCCTATCGTCCTGATGAATATCAGGCCACTGGATCCAGATGACTCTGGAGGAGAAAGTTACACTGGTGACTTTGCACAGCCCTCCCTCACTCAAATCTAAGTCATCTGCAAGTCATATCATTCTCTGATGAAATGTTGCTCTTCGAGAATAAAGGACAAAACACACACAAGAGGACAACTCCATTCTCCTTGTTCCATAATCTTACAACCTAGGAGTTACTGAAGACTCCTCACTTTCTGACCGCCCTCTCCCATATCCAAGCTATTCCCAGATGTTATCCATTCTGCCTCTGCAACATCTCTCAAATATACCTCCTTCTCTCCTCTGGAACTGCCACTACTCTGTTATAGATCCTTATCACCTCACGCCTGGACTACTGCAAGAATTTTTCTTATTTCCTGCTTATCCTATATATTGCTTGTTCTGTATTTATTTGTTTACATGTGGTCTCTTTCATTAGATGGTAAGCTCCATGGGGGCAGCAAATATCTTTACCCCTTTTTGTGCCCCAGTTCTTAGCACCAGTGCCTGGCAGATGGTATTTACTTAATAAATGTCTATTGATTTATTGATGCAGATGCAAATCTATAGAATACTAATTGAAAATATTCATATTCTAGGTGCTCTTTGTATATATTCTCTAGTAAAATGGTAAAACAGTTGGGGAATAGGATCATATTTTATAAAGAAATAACATACAATTCTAGTGCAAAACATACTCTGTATTCAAAGAAAGGTTTGTGTAATTATCTGTAGTAAGGAACATGAGAAGACTAAAAAAATGATTATCACAAATAAACAAGGGACAGGTGGCAGCCAGAGTTAAATCTGCTATTTGGATGAGTCAGAGAAAAAACAAGCAGAGGAAAAATATAAATGGATCTGTGAGATTCAATGGGTCTTTAAACTTAGATCTGTCATGAGTTTGGCTTTTCTGCCCCTCTACCAAAGAAACTAAAATTATCTAAGATGCCTTATTTTTGCTAGTATATACTATACATGAACTAAGTGGAATAAAAATTAATGAAAAGGAAAAAATGCTAGAATTAAATTTATATGTAATGGCAAAGAAATATGTGGCCGTTTGTAAGGGTGTGTGGGCAGTGTGCTAGACTGGAGAACAGAAAGACACGTTCATATCCGACTTTAGTCACCTTCAGTGTGATTTTAGGAAAAAAATCATATAATTACTCTGCCTCAGTTTCCTCACTTGTAAGATGAGAATAACGGTACTTAACTCACAGGTTTGTTGTGAGAATCACTTAAAATAATCTAAAGTACTTTGGAAACCCTAAAACAAGATAAAAATGTTTACTCTTATTTAATTTAGAACCAATCATCAGAAAGGGGTTTTTTTGGAGGGCAAATGGAGTTAAGTGACTTGCCCAAGGTCACACAGCTAGGTTTTGTGTTAAGTGTCTGAGGCTGGATGTGAACTCAGGTCCTTCTGACTCCAGAGCTGGTGCTCTATTCACTGAGCCACCTAGCCGCCCCTGCTCTTATTTTATAAATTGTAAATAAATTGTAGATAAATTGTAACTTCTTCATTAGTGGCAATATGGTACAATGGAAAGAACTCTGGAGACAGAAGATCCATATTCAAAGTTTGCCTTTTTATATTTATGATCTGTGTGCCCTGAGGTAAGTCATTTACCCTTATGTTCTTCATCTCTAAAATAAGGTGATCAGACCAGATGGCTTCCAGCTCCAAATCTGGATTGAAAACCTTCAGGTTAGCAATTAGCTCCTTTCTACTCACTTCCATTGCATACCCAACCACATTCCCTTTGATACCTTGCCACATTGTTTCATGTAGATGCATCCTATGCATATTAATAATGATGACATGTACCTATGATACATTAGGACAAACAGGGTGCCTATTTCACCCACTGCTAACTATTGGGGAAAAGGTCATTACCCAGAATAACTACAATTTGTATCCATGTAAATCAGCTTCCTTCTGGGTTTCTTAAAGTATGATAGAGCTAAATATGAATTTTCTATGTGCAAACATTGTTTTCTTGGCTCTGGGAAATAGCCTAATTGGACATGATTTAAAAGCGTGACAGAACAATGTTACAGAACATTTTATTTCACCAGAAAAAAGAAAATGGATTTACATTCGTTGGAATGACTTGACTAAGGTGAAGAAATAAGTTGATGAAAGAGAATAGATCCCGGGTTACTGGCTCACCATCATTCTGCTCTATTAAGGAAGAACCACTCTCTTACAAAGGCTAAATAGCATCCTCTCTGAAGCAGAAACAGAACTTTCTTCTATATTCCTAATAAAGCTATTACCCGGGAATTTGCCTTTTCCTTGCTAATCTTGCTATTCTAACAATGCCATTAAACAATGCATTGCATATTAAAATATCCCGTCTACCTGAGCACATCATTTTGATAGCAATCTTTTCTTTCCCATCCATTATCTCAAATAAGCTTAAGCCAATGGGATCATTTCATCTTGATTAGTGGCATTTTCCTTGACATCATTTTCTTATTCTCCTACATATTTAAAGCAGAGGGGGAAAAACAGTCAGGAGAGAAGCTCACTTTTTAGTTTTCACTTTTGTTCAGTTGCGTTTGACTCTTCACAACTGTGTAGAACATCACTTCAATACTGTCCATGGGGTTTTATTGACAAACATAATGGAGTAAGTTTTCCATTTCCTTCTCCAGTGGACTAAAGCAAAATAGTTTAAGTGACTGATCAGAGACAGTTGGATGCACTGTAACTCTAACATTGACTTTAACAAAGTGGTGTGATTTGGCCCTTTTCAAGAACAAAGAGCCACCACCAAAAACAACACCGCTAGGTAACTAACTGAGGTTGCAATTGAGCTCAGGTCTTCCTGACTCCAGGCCAAGCACTGTATTTATCCATTGAACCACCTAGCTCTCTCATCAATATTCTCTAGAACCATCCATTCTTACTCTAATTATACCATGTCTTTCCACAGGAATGAGGTCGCATTATTATTCTTCCTATTTATTTCAATCAAAAACACAATATTAGGCAAACAGTTGCTACTTTGCTTTGCTTTTATGAATAGACATTAAAGGACAACTAGATTTTTCTTTCTTTTTATTTGTTTGCTTTGGAATGGTGGGGAAGAAGGGTAAAAAATAAAATGCTAATTAATTTTTTAAAAAAGATATGGAGGAGGAGTTCCAAGGAGAAGTGAGCAAGCCTGTAGGAGTTTTGCCACAAAAGGAAGATTTAGGAAAATAGGAGGCAGAAAGAGCAATACTAAAAGACAAGCAAGAGGTGTGACTATTTTTGAGTGTACCCAGGTTCCATTATTGTCTCTATGCCAAAGAAAAGAGGGTCTTAGAGGTTCTGACTTAAGTCTAGTGGAGCATTCAGCAGTGGCTAAGGTCCCTCAAAGAAGCAACCTTTCTCTTGTCAAGAGGCCTGAGTTATATTGAAAATTGTGTGATCTTGGGTTTAATAATAACTCTTTTAAGCTCTTCAAAAGTAGAGAAAAATCATTGCAGACTCTGAATTAAGAATCAGTTGATTTATATGTTGAAAGAATGCTTGGCAAGCCTGTAGAAGTTTTTCTTCTGAGTCCAGTAACTTTAAACAACTTTTTGTCTTCTTCCCAAAGCCCCACTTTTTTTCCAGGAAAGTGTCCCTGTCTTTAGCTCCTGACTGAAGGTAAAAATATAACCCTGGACCAAGGGAAAATAATGCCCACGAGGATGCATGAAGAGGAATTGGGGAAAATGGTGACACCCATAATCCAAAGGTGGGGCAGACCACAGAGGGAGAGGTGGGAGAAGCCCTTCAACTTTTAAAATCAATCCCAAATTCCAAAATGCAATGCAAAAAACAAATTTTCCAACATACATCTTATTTATTTTTCCATGTAAAGAGAATGCCTATTATGAACTTAAAAGTACATGAAATGCCTTAACTCTTCCAATCGCTTTTTTTTTAATAAGGAGAGAAAATACTATTGGAGAATCACATCTTATTAATAACTGGAGCACAATACTTCTGTTTTGGGATACATTAAGTCTCTCACTTTCCAAATGTATTTGATAAAGTTATAAAATTTCTCAAGATCTACACAAAAATGCTTTGGCATTTCATCTCAACCTACACTAGAACAAGGGCAGTGAGGTGGTGCAGTGGAGAGAGTGCTGAGCCAGGAGTCAGGAAAACTCATCCCCCTGAGTTCAAATCTGGTCTCAGATTGCTTCAATTTTCTCATCTATAAAATAAGCTTGGAGGAGTCAATGGCAAAACACTCCGATATCTTTGCCACAAAAACTCCAAATGAGGTCATGGAGAATGAGACATGATTAAAAAGGGACTAAACAACAGCAAACATACTAGAACAAAGTATGTGTCTGATTTTTCAAACATATGCTGAAAAACCCATAATGACTAGTACATTTTCTGATCTTCTGTAGTGCTTCATATCTTACTAGTAGGATTTCAATATACTACAATAAGCAATCGCCCTAAAAAGTGTGAAGCATACTATTTGCTCCTTTTGGTTGTTTTCTTCTTTCTCATGGTTCTTCCCATTGGTTCTAATTTTTCTTTATAACATGACTAATATGAAAATACGTTTAATATGAATGAATGCATATTAAAAGTCCATATCAGATTGCATGCCATCTTGGGGTAGACTGAGAGAGGTGGACACATTTGGAACTAAAAATCTTATGGAAGTGAATGTTGGAAATTAAAAATAAATTAATTAATATTTTTAAAATGTATTCTTGCTTTGAAATCAGTATTCTACCAGGAAATTAACTTATAGTCCCTTTCTAAACACCACATGGAGTGTTGTAAGAATCATACAACAGACAATTCAACCCCAAATAAATTTAACTAGAAAATATCTTTCACTTAGAACAAATATGGATCCTATAATGTTCTAAACATCATAAACAAGTTCTTTGGTGCTAATTTCCAGCTAGTTTGAAATTCTCAAAACAAACTTTCTTGTCATTTATACATACTTTGAAGAATATAATTTTTATATCACATAATAGACTCAACCAGTCATTAGTCTCTGGTTCTCTGTTACTGACAGTAATTCAGAATGGACCTATAAGCCTATGTTTCGAAACATAATAGCTTTGTGTTCCTGGGCTAATCTTTTCACTTCTCATTATCTCAGACAACTTTTTAAGACTACATGCTATGGAGAAAGTGTGATCTGCATAGCTAAAAATTTTCATCAAGAGCTAGCTGTCTATTCCCTTTAAGGAAGAAATCATAGGTTAGATTTCTTTTAATCAACCTAAGTATAAAAATGTATTTACCATTGTTATTTCCACATTTCAACAACTTTAGCAAACAATGAAGTAGCTACAGCTGATAGAGAGTAACATACAGTAGCAAGAATTCTGAATTTGGAAACAAAAAAAATTTGCTTTCAAATATCACATTGGATACTTACTAAAAGTGTGGGCATGGGCAGGTCATGTCTCCTCTCTGAGTTTCAGATCCCTCATTTGCAAAATGAGGCTTAAATTACCTGTATCTACCTCACCACTTTATGATAAGAATCAGCTGAGATGATTTGGAAACAAAACTGTTGCAAAATTTTAAAAAATTATATATGCAATATATATGATCTTAGATGTATGACCGTATCTGCATCTAAGTGCATTATAACTACAAACTCCATGATCAGCTCCTTTTATAAAGGTCAGTTAGTTTAGGTTTTTATTCCTAAAGAATTGAGACTTTTTGAAATGTAATTTCCCAGAAATAAATACATCAAAAGTAGGAATCCACATGTCAGCAATATTGTCTACAAATACGCTTTTCATTTTCCAGGCAGATAATGTATGAGAATTTCATACACACACATACACATATACATACACACATATATACATCTACATCTACATAATCATACAGCAAACAGACACCTAAGGAAATGCAAACCCTCTGGTAATTACTAGTACAAGAAGGTCCTTTCAATATTTGTGCTCAAAAACATCAAACACTGTGAGACTAAAGGGAAACAAAAAAATCAAGGAAAGAATGCTTAGGAAGGAAAAAAGTAGCAAATTAGTCTTATGTTGACTTCTTGGAATTTTGGCCTGTGAATCACTCCTGTTGGTTTGTTTTTTATAGAATTTATCAGAGGCTATTTAAAAAACACCACCACTTAGTCTTCAATAGGATGTAAGCTCCTTGAGGTCCACAGCTATTTCAGTTCTTTCTTTGTAGCCCCAGCACTGAGTACATCATTGTGCCTGGCACGAGTCATTTAATAAATGGTGACTCTTGGGATCATTATTATAATTACTGGCATTATTATTAGTATTTCATCAATATTCTTAGAATATTCAAGTATGTATATCAAAAAATATTATGGGTAGGCCAGAAGAATATAAGTTAAATATTATATCATATTTTTGCTATTTCTACCATTAATGATATTTGATATATTAATTTTTCTACATCCTAAGCACTGAGGAAATTATTGATATTATCATTCTACATGGGCAGTAAATAACAAAATGTCAAAATTATTTTAACAGCTTTCCTTATCTGAATTTCTGAACTACTTTAATTCTTCTCTTCAATAAAATTACCTTCCTTATTAAAGACCTGGTTTGCTGCTAGAAAGACTGTTTCTGAATCAGTCTTTCAATAATTGATTACATTGCCTGCTAAACATGGACGTGATAAGAGGCGATATGAATTTGTCAGTCTACTTTATGCAGATTTCCGAGTCTGGTGGGTTAGAGATATAGTTCTCCAAGCTGTGGAATCTGAGAAAATGTGTAATGCTAAGAGAACAAAGACAGGATGCCCAAAAGAGTGCCAGACAAGTAAGGTTAAAAAAAAATCAGGGGAGGATTCAGAAAAGAAAAACTGATAGAAAATAAGTTTAGTTAACAAATTGTCATAAGAAGTATAACAAAAATAATTTTACAAGTAAAACACTAGAATACTCACTCAAAATTAATGACATTATTTTAAGTATCATATTAAATCATATATCATCATATTAAATCATACCAAAATAAAATAATTTTATTAAAGGGACAGCTGAAATTCAAGTCTCCCTTAAAAGGTGCAAAGTTCACATGAGGTTCCTCTGTCAGATTTTCATAAGCCTATAGGCTCTTTTAGGTACAAATATGCTAATTAAAAACATATATTTATATTCTAGACACCCATAAACATTCTAGGAATGCCTCTATCAACCTTAAAAATGACTGAGCGACAGGTAGGTGGCGCATCCAGAGCACCAGGCCTGGAGTCCAGAAGACCTGAGTTCAAATATGACCTCAGACTCTTAGTAATTGTATGACCCTGTGCAAGCCACTTCACCCTGTTTGCCTCAGTTTCTCACCTGTAAAATGAGCTGGAGAAGGAAATAGTAAACCACTTCAGTATCTTTACCCCACCCCCCCAAAAAATGGAATCACAAAGACGTGGACATGACTGAAAAATGACTGAACAATTCCTAGTGCAGCTAAGGTGGCACAGTGGATAGAGCACAGGGTTTGGAGTCAGGAACACCTAAATTCTAATCTGGCCTTGGACACTTCCTAGTTTGTGACCCTAGGCAAGTCATTTAATCCTGTTTGCCTCAGTTTCCTTATTTGTAAAATGAGATGGAGAAGGAAATCACAAACCACTCTAGTATTTTTGCCAAGAAAACTCCAAATGGGGTCATAACTGAAATAATGAACATTTATCATTATAACTTGACATCATGGGTCTAAATCAGACCAAGACAGATTCAAAGCCTCAAAGTGTTAGAAGTTCATATGATCATAGATCCATTGATCAAAGGGGCTTCAGAGGCCATCTGATTCAAACTCCTCATTTTACAGATAAGAAACCAAAGCTCAGGGAGTTAACATGTTCTGCAGTACCTCGTGTAATACTGTTTACTAATTAGAAAACCACAAACAAAGAAAGGATTAGAACTCAAGCCCTCTGACTCAAAAGCCAGTGTGCTTTTTTCTGGGTACCAAGCTGAATAAAGACTTTTCCCTTTAACTGAATAAAGACTCTTGAAATAAGCCTTTTGAAAAATTCAGTTTTCCTTGCCCACTCTATCAGAAGTTCCCCTTCTGGGGCCTGAGAGGCCAAAATCAGAAAAGCACGGGGGGCAGAGCCAAGATGGTGGCGTAGAAGCAGCAAGGTCCCGCAGCTCCCACACCGCCACCCTAAACCATAAA
>CM053594.1:306080452-306103366 GCA_028646575.1 Pseudocheirus occidentalis
CCAAAACACTGAATAACAAGGGTTTCTGAGTCTTATCTGTAAAATGAGGGTTTGGGATGAGTTAATCTTATATCCCATCCAGCAATGCATCCTATAACCCTGTGAAAACTGACATCAAAACCAATAACAAATAGTATTTATTATATAATCCTAAATGTTTCCTCTGTACTTGACCAGTGATGTCACTACTAGACTTTAAGTACATTATATTCAGAGTTGCTGTGGCTCCTTCATTGAAATGAATGGAAATTGACATCTGATCTGAAGCCTTTTGACCCATCATGCAGTACATACTGTTCCTTCACTGTTGCCATGGAGGAAAAAAATGCAGTAAGAGATCTCACCTCAAATATGTTTATAACTTTATCCAAAGAACATTGAGAAAAAGAAGCAAAAAGAAAGAAATACAATGCCCAATGTACGATCCTTTTTTCAAAAGCCACCTTGTGAGGAGACCCTTTGACGTGATACAAAAGAATAGGAACTGCATTTCAAAGCAGAGGATCTGCGGTTGAATCCACTCTTTGCTTGCTCCTACATGTGTGACATTTATCAAGTCATTTGATCTTAATTAAGGAGCTTGTATTCACAAATTGCTATGAAAATCCTCAAATGTTATATAAATGCTAGCTATAATTCTTAACCTTTATGGACTTCAGTTTCCTCAGGCATAATCATCAAGGGTCTTTTCCAGTACTAATCTATGAAACCATATTAACAGATATCTAATGTCAATGAGAAACTGGGAGCCAAGTCGATCAAGGATAAGTGTATAAACATATTGCTTAAAATTAGATGTCATCATTTATCAGCATTATTTAACTTTGTTGTTCTTCAGTCATTTTTAGTCATGTTTAACTCTCTATAACCTCATTTGAGGTTTTCTTGGAAAAGATATTGGAGTAGTTTGCCATTTCCTTCTCCAGCTCATTTTACAGATGAGGAAATTGAGGCAAACAAGGTTAAGTGACTTGCCCAGGGTCACATAGCTAGTGTCTGAGGTCAGATTTGAACTGAAGATGACTCTAGACATAGCACTCTATCCACTATCACCTAGTTACCCTGCCTATTTAATTTGTAGCATTTCCTATAATATTCAAAGGCCAACTCTTTTGTTACCAGATTCTTCCTTATTTTTGTTTGAATATGATCTTTTAAAAGTTATCCTTACGATAACTAGTTAAAAAAACTAACACAGATATTAATATCTAGGAATTCACAGCGTTCTATAAACACAATCATACAATATTATTTCAGTCTCTCTTTAATGTTACAATCAATCCAAAATTAGCTTACATGTATGTTGCTGTTCTAGTCGATGACAGAGAGTAAAAATGAGTAGAAAAACCTTGGCTTAGATTCCAGTTCCTTCACCTACTAATATTGTCATTGATCCTGTTTCTTCATCTGAAATAAGGGGCTATGAAAACTTGTATTCCTTGCCTCATAGAACTGTTGTAAAGAAATCCATTTGTAAATTACAAAGCATTATATATGTGAAATGTTAGATAGCTCTTAGGGTCTTGTCATGGAACATCGGTTAAACTGCAAATTAATTCCTTTCAGTCCTTCAGTATGTAAATCACACTTACATAAGGTACTTCCTTAATACTAAATTCTATTGTATAACAAATAGTGTTCCTAGTTATTCAATGAATACAAAAGGCTACTTAGACAGACATTGGCTAATATAATTGATAGCATGCATTTGAAACGCATTTATGCTTTCATTTCTCCTGAACTTTTTACAATCATAGACACTATGAAAAATTGTCTCAACAACAAAAAAATTAAAATGAATGATAATCTTTAGCATACTGGCCTAAAAAAAGAGGTAGTAGTAATCCTTGATACAAGTTGGCAATGTTAAAATGGAATTAAACAAAGTATTTTCCACTTAAGTGAATAAGGCCTCTTTATTTCAGATTAATTACTTCTACTGGGTTAAAAGAACTGAAATATGCAAACACTTTAATGGAAGTAAATATAGAATTATATAATCCAAGAGCTAGAAAAGCTCTTTGAAATCCTCTTACACTTACTTTATTGATAAAAATGCTCTTGGAAACAAATCTTTCCAGAAAAGAGGTTCAGAGATCTAGAGGCCATTAGATTTTTTTACTCACTATGGTTTTGTTAAATCCTCTGGTAAACCAGCCTGTCATTTAACTAAATTCCCCTAGTCCCATAACAACCTAAGTACAGCATTCCCCTAAGCACTTGCTAGCTTCTTTGATCCAATCTAAATCAATTTAACAAATATTTCATAAGCACCTACTACATATGAGACATTTGCTAGGTGATGGATACTTAATACTTCAGCCGTTTACAAGCAGCTTCTTTCTCCGACAAGACAGAAAACAACTCATCTGTGCCTTTTCAATCTATATAACTCTTACTTATGTCCTTTAACAAATCCTTCATGGGATCTACCTAATGTACTGAAAATATTTTTTGTCAATTTTCTGACTTTGCATGTGTATTATTAGAATACATGGTCTGCAAGTTTGTGATTCTTCTTACCATATGACTGAGACCTCTTCAGATAATGAAGATTCTTGGACTTCCTTTAACACAATGACGTCATTTATTCTGTGTCCCTCACACATCCTTCATTGGTAATAGTAAACAATCTACTCATTACCACTATGTTCCTTTACAATGTCCTTCAACAATCCTCAGCTTTAATTCCTTGGAGACTGTGGCATTCCATGACCCCAACTTAATGAAATATAGCATCACCAGAACAATTTTGAAGCTAAAAAAGATTGGGCTTTTTTTTCTGCAGAAACTTGGAATTATTAAAAGCATTGAATAATTTTCCCAAAGGCAGTCCAGCTTTGTCTTCCTACTCTTGGATAAAGAGTTTAGCTCCTTGTCCATTTGCAGTGTTTGTATAAGATAGAGTTACTGGGGCAGCTAGATGGTACAGTGGATAGAGCACTGACCCTGGAGGACCTGAGTTCAAATTTGACTTCAGACACTTGCTAGCTCTGTGACCCTGGACAAGTCACTTAACCCTGATGGCCTCCTCAACACCTAAATAAATATTTGGAGAAAAAATGCAGCTACTAATGGATCTATGGTTTATCTATCCAACTATATATCATAGTACATAAAGTAGGGATTCTTCATTCATTTGATTCATCCTTAATAGTTAGTCCCAACACTTTTTTTTAAGGGATAATGATTCTTATGTGAGAATGTCTTTAGTGCTTCAGGACTTAATGAACAGTGTCATTAAAAAAGAAATATCTTGAGGACCTCAGAATTAATAATGAGAATGGAAATGATACAACATTTTTCCATTGTTTTACCTATTAGAGGATACAAAGAAAAAGAAAAAAGAACCAATCCCTGCCTTCAAGAAATTTATAAAATGTGTCTATATAAGTGAATAAAAAGGAATTTTAGGAATAACGGAGCACTGTCAAATGGGGAGATGAGAAGAGGATTTATGGAGGAGTTGGTACCTGACTCAAATTTGGAAAGAAATAAAGGATTCCAAGAGGTCAGGATGAGAAATAAGTGAATAGAAGAAAATCCATGCAGTGACAGATATGTGGGATGGAATCTCAAGGTTAGGAATGAGTTTGGGGAATAGTCCCAGTTAGGCTTTAACACAAAGGGTAAGAAGAAAGTAATATAAAATAAGCATGATAAGGGAGGCAGGAGAAAGATTATAAGGAGCTTGAAATAACAAACTGAAGACTTTGCCTTTTATTCTAGAAGTGATAAGCTAAACCACAAATTCATGACTAGACGAGTGAAATGATTGCTAGCAATAAGCTTCAGGAAGAATTGTGTGTGTGTGTGTGTGTGTGTGTGTCTGTATGTCTGTGTGTATGTGCATGTGGCCATATGAGGGATGGATTAAAGAGGGAAAAGATTAGAAACAAGGAGCCCAATTAGGAGTTTTATACTACTCCTGGTAAGAGGTAATGATGACTTAACTATTGAATTGGCCATGTAAGTGGAGGCAAATAACATGCTGTTGAGAAGCAATCAGCAAGACTTCACAGCTCAGCAGACACTGTAGTATAGAGGAGAAAATAGGGTCCAGGATGGTTCTGCATTTGTAAAATTGGGTGGGTCAAAATCATGGAAAGTGAAAGAAAAAAAGGGAATCTTGGAGAAAGACCTGATGTAAGGCAAAGTTATGTTTTGGACATACTGAGTTCGGGATGCCAATGAAACATAATACAGGAAGAGAATTCCAAAAAGAAATTACAACTGAATATGTGTGTGTATATATATATGCATGTCTATGTACACACATGTACATAACCAATCATTTGTATAGAGATGATAACAGAATACATGGATGTGGAAGACATCACTAAGAAAGTGAGTATACATACAAAACAGGACATAGAACTGAACCTTGGGAGAATCTATGCAAACGATATTATGATTCACCAAAGAAAAATTAGAAGACAGTCAACAAAGTAACAGAACCAAACTAACAACTACAAATAAAGTTTACAAAGCATTTGAGATTTAAAAATAAATTTGCATGGATTATCGTGTTTATTCTCAGACCAACCCAGAAATGTAGATGTTACTATTATTCCCATTTTATAGGAAAGGAAACAGAGGCTAAGGGAGGTTAAGAGACTTGTTTAGGGTCACACCGTTGTCTGAGAAGACAGAGAAGGCAATGAAACAGAGACTTGCAGGAGGTAGGGGTCATAGTTCAAAAGCCAGAGAGGTCACATAAAAAAAGACTAAGAAACAGTCTTTGGATTGGAAGAGGAATGGCAGAGGGTCTTTCAGAAAGTGAGGCAGGGAATGGAGAGAGCTTTTTATGGTCTTGATTTTCCTCTACTGATAATATGTACAAATCATCACCCTTATAATGTCATTGATCCTCTTCCAGAAGGAAGGAAGAAGTACAACACTGATAGAGGTATTGTAGAGGGCTTAAGAAGAAAAGAGTAGGATTGATATAAGGTCTGTTGGGATGATTGTCAACCAGAGAATAAGAAAAAAAAGATTTTCATACATAGTGAGGGCTTGAGATTAGAAAATATACATTTTTAGCAAGATTTCGTGACTTTTTCCATCCATGTTTAGCAATGTTTTAGCAATATGTGAGTAAAAGTAGAGAAGGTACATGGTAGGAGAACCAAGGATTGAGGTTTGTCAAGACATGTTTAATACAAGAGACTTAGTGCACAAAAACGTAATCGCTGAGTTCAGACTGTTAAAGGAAGAAAATGCTTGGGAGAAGAGGGACAGCTGAAGAAACTGGAATCGTGAGGATAAAGATATGATTTAGGATGAGTAAGGCAGAGGAGAAGAGACTTTGTATAAGACTGGAAGTTTTGTCCATCACAAAATGGTGGATAAACCATTTGATCAGAGACCAGAATCTCCAAAGTCCTTTGATCATTGAAATTGGCCTCAGTGCAAGTGAGAACAGAATCTTCCATGACTGGTCAATACAAACTAAAAAAAAAAAAAGTTGTTAATGGAGGTGACAGGAAGTTCTTGACAGTACAGATTTTCCATACTATATTGAATTCATACTCTGCACCCTAACAAAATAGCAGGAGATTATATATACACAGAAATGACCACATATAAGCTAAGTAATTGTATCCAATCTCAAGAGCAGTCAGAAAGATAGGTCTTGTACTACCGCTGTCAAGAGGAGAGCTGAGAGAGAATTGAATTGTGATTATCTTGAGTTCTTCATGAAAAGTAGTCCCAGGAACTCACCAATCAGAGCAAAGTTTTCAGTTAACAAGACATTTTTAAAATTAGGAGGCCATTGGTGAAAAGGGGGAAGCGACCAGAGGGTTAAGAATGGAGCAAGAAGGTAAATGGCCATTGATGGACTGCTATAGCTATCTTCTGACATTAATGACATTGGCAATAGGGCTATATTGAACTTGTCTTTGGTGTCATTATTATAGGCTAAATAAAAAATAGTAGGGAATAGGTACACACAGAAGATATCTCATATATGCAGCAAATACTAGTTCTCATTCTCTGAATACTGGGAATCACAGGACTTCTATGTTAGGACTGTTACATTTCTGCAAAAAAGAAGTTTATGGTTAAGACGGATTACACTAGTGTCTGGTTTACAAATTGACTTCCCTCAGGAAAGAAAAATCAAATGTTGAAAGCAGTACTAATCAGACCATTTAGAAATTATTTCCTCTAAATTCAGTATAAATATGAGATATGTTTTATTTGTGGACAATTCTATTTAAAAATTACTTGAATAATAGGGTATTCTGATTAACTTAATTTTTAATTAATTAAAAGTTAACCAGAAAATTCTTTCAATTATTGACTATTTTTTTCCCTCAAATGATCTCTCTTTTTCTCTAAAGCCACAGTCAGGTTTAGTAAGTTTAGTAATATACAGTGATGCATTGTTAAGCTTTATTTGGTAAGTGAACTGCAAGCTGCCTTTCATGAATTCATATTTATGAGGGGGAAAATACGATTGCACAATTCTGATTGACCTTTATGGAGCTGAGGAAAATAAGAGAGGCATGCATGAAAATAAACATAAGAGAATTTTACCTATGTATTTTGTAAGGGGAAGCAAGGTAGGTCCTGAAAACTACAGGACAATGAGCTTGATGCTAACAAATTCTTATTCACAATCAATATCCTATAACAGTGTATTAAATAGTCTGCAACCATTTAGGAAAGGTAGCTCTGATCACTTTGAGTCAGGATGGGTTCAATAAAGCATGTGAAACTAACATTATTTCTTTCTCTGGTTGAGTTACTACTGCAAAAGTTAGACCAACAATGTCTCAGTCAGGTTGTATCTGGTTTTCAGCATGGTTTTGACAATGCCTCTCTTGCAATAACCTTTTAGACAAGATGGAGAGGTGAAGCCAGAATGACAGCACAATTAGCCTTAGAGTTTATTGAATGAATGGATCCAAAGAGGACTGACTGGGAGTAGATTTCAACCTGGAATGAGCTCTTCAGTCAATCAATCAACAAGCATTTATTAAGCACCTATCATGTGTCAGTCATTGTGCTGGGTGCTAAAGATATAAATATAGCAAGGATTAGAAATAAACTGCTTATTCATTCCCATGATGCACCTATATGGAGATTAGATGACAGACTGTAGTGTCCTATACAAGTAAATAATAACATAACTCAGTCTGTCACTCAGCTTGTTACTTTATTAATACTCATCATTATTTCTTTTTTGGGGGGGGGAGGAGGGCAGTTGGGGTTAAGTGACTTGCCCAAAGTCACACCGGTAGTTAGTGTGTCAGGTGTCTGAGGCCGGATTTGAACTCAGGTCCTCTTAACTCCAGGGCCAGTGCTCTACTCACTGCGCCACCTAGCCGCCCCTCATCATTATTTCTAATGCAATCACGGGGTATATTCTGATCTTCCTTCATAAATTAATGGAATTGCATAATTTGCTTCAGTAATTAAGCATTTTGTTCTGAGTACCCAACCCGGTTTATAAAATAAATAAGAGAAATCTCTTTTTTTTTATAACTTTCCATTTCTTTCTCTCTCCCTTTACCTTCCTTCCTCTTATGCAGAGTTAGAGTACTAGAGATATGAAATATTTCATATAATATAAGGTGCAAAGGATGTATAATTGTTGGTTTTATTTATTTTTTTCTTTATGTCTTCTTCATTACAAGTGTTAGCTCAGTGGAAGGAAGGACATATTAAGATGTGAAAGTGACATAAAAATTATCAATATAAATATATGTATATATAAATAAACACATATATGTATATATACATATATGTATAAACATAGATATGTACATATATACTGTATATACATTCAAATATGTACACACACACATACACACGCATACTCTGTTACTAGGACAGATTAAAACCATGATATCCATAATATTGTTACTTTTCAATCACATTATTTTTCTCATAGTAAAAACTCCTGTTTCCAGCCAAGCATTCACCAAGGTATTCCTATAAAGTTAAATAAAAAAAAGTAAGAATACATAAATAGAAAAGGAACCAACAAAACAAATCATCATTTAAAGCTATTTCTATGAGGAATAGGAAAATAGTTCTTTTCTCAATGCAATTAAGGTAAGTATTCTACAAGCTTCTGTCATTGGTTATTTTCATCATTATGTTTTAGGGCTTCAACTATAGCCTATGCACAAATAACTCTCCAACTTATTTGTTCAGTCCTGACATCTCTTCCAAGCTCTAGACCCACATACATACGCCCCAGGGACACCTTTGCCTGATGTCTCACTTCTATCTCAAAGTAAACAAATCAAAATTGAGTTTAATGTCAGATTATATATTTTGGAGCTAGAAGGGACTTTTAAGATTAAGTCAACTCTCCCATTTTACGTAGATCTCAGACCCTGAGAGGTTAAAATGGATTTTGCCCAAAGTTACAAGGATTAAATTCTAATATAAAAGCTCTGCTTTCCAGTTTAATGCTCTTTCCCAAAAATAACCTCCTCTACAAATAACCAGCATTTATTAAATACCTTCTATGTGCCCATGACTGTGCTAGGCCCTGCAAATACAAAGACATTCTAGAGTTATTATTTCTGTCAGTGGTATAATCATTAATTTTCCTATATTCAAAATCTTGGGATTATCTATTACTCTTCCCTTTCCCTCACTTCCCATATTTAATTAGTTTGGATTGTTTGTTTGGTTTTTTTGCCTGATTATTCTACCTTCACAATATCTCTCAAGTTTTTGTCACTATTCCCTCTTCTGACTATCACTACCCTCAATAATCACTTAAACTATTGTAGGTTTCCTAATAGATATGCCTAGGGCAGCTAGGTGGTACAGTGGTTAGAATGTCTGGCTTGGATTCAGAAAGACTCATCTTGCTGAGTTCAAATCCCACCTCTGACACTTACTAGCTGGGTGACCAGAAGGAAAAGGCAAACCACTCCAATATCTTTACCAAGAAAATCCCGAATGGGATCACAGAGTCGGATACCACTGAAACAACTGAACAACAAAAGTTTTTCCAACCTTCATTCCTCTTACCATCCAAACCAAATTTCATGATTCTCAAGCAATTCTTCCTTCATGTCATACTATCCTTCTCAAAGCCTTTTAATAACTCCTCATTGCCCACTGATTAAATTTCAAACTCCTTAGCCTAACATTTCAAGCTTTCCATAATCAGGGATCATTCCACCATTCTTATGTAATCTCATAGTTCTGCCCTCCAAAACAATTTACATCCTCCCCAAAATGAACTTTTTGATTTCTAACAACACTGTCTTGACATTTCTGCTTCAACGTCTTTGTTCAGGCTATTCTTTGTGTCCAGAGTGTTCTCCCTACCTCTGTTCTTCTTTGGGTTCCTCCAAATCCTTTAAATTATATTGAAAATGTTACCTACCTGATGCCCCTTATCATTAAGTTCTGGTCCCCAGTGTGGTCTCACAGCATTTTTTATCTCCTTCATGCACTTATGACCAAACATTTTGTGGCATCATTGCTTCTATAGGTAGTATACCCAACTATTATAATTCTTAGAGGCAGTGTGGGGCAGTGAATAGAGGGCTGGTCTTAGAAGGCCAACTTGCATCCAACAGCCTATATAATCTGGTGTAAGTTTAATAACTCTCAGGGTTCTTGGCAATTCTTTAAGACCATAAATTAGAAAGATGAAACTGACCTGCATTGAAAGAGAAAGCTCTTTGCCAGGTACTCCCTGTACCAATGAAGCTTCAAACTCAGTTCCCATGCCTACTATTATCTTCCCTAATTGGGAAACGAATTCCTTTAGAGTTATGACTGTCTCACTTTTCTATTTGTATCCTCACTATTTCTCATAGTACTTGACATGTAATAGCATTTAATATATGTTTCTCATCATTCATTCATTCATTAGATTGCAAACACCCAAAAGGCAGGGAAAGGCTTACTTAATGCTGTATCATCCTCAGTATTTAGCATGGTTTCCTATATACAAGAAATAATAAATGTCTGACAAATTGGACTAAATAGAGTTGAATCAAATTTAATTCTATTCCCAATTCTCATAGAATCTCTGGGTTGGAAAAGATTTCAGAGACACCTAATCCAACCTGTAGCAAAACCAGAATCCTCCCTACAAATATCTAACACACAAATATCTAACACGGAGCAATCCAAGTTTCATGAAAATCTCTCATGAAGCAGAATGCCCTACCTCTTTGTTAATCTATTCCACTTTTAAACAGCTAATTGTGCTGAAGGTGATCCTTATTACCATGATGTTTTTATTCTAAAGCACTTTGAAATGTTAATGGTCAAATAGTTGGTATTTTAAAATCTTTCCTTTTTAAACAAAAAAATTATCATTGCAAGCCATCTGATTTATTTTTCTTCTTAAAAAAGTCAAGATCTCTATTCTCTCACAATAAAACACATAATTTCTTTTTCTGATTTTTTTAATTCTCAATTTTAGTTTTTGTCATTTCTTTTGGTGTTTACCTTTCATTTCTTGTAGACCTTTTCAATAGCACACAGTCCTGTATGCTCCTACAAACACATGTATGCTTAGAGCAGCACTGAACTAAGAATTCACAAATTCAAATTTCATCTCAGCCTCACTTAGGCTTGGTGAAAATCTACATTAGCAAGACAAGAAAGCTGGTAAATCTCTACAACACCTGGGCTGGAATCCAAAGGGAATATCCTATACTTTGAATTGATAGCAACCCCCCGCCCCCACAAAAAAACCACCTCATTTAACTTCCCAATTGAAAATACAGTCTATACAGAGATGTAGGGAATCAGTTTAGCACTTTCTGAGTGGTCACTTTCTTATTACTTACCTATTACTTACCTTACCTATTACTATTACTTTTCATAACTAACTTCCCCTTCCCATCCTCTCCCCCTATAAAAGGGACTAGCTTTAAAAAATCAATCTAAATTTCTAAGTTCTTTGTTACACCCTAAGAGTAAGTTACTCAGGGAGTCATGTTAACACCTTCAGACTTCCTAGGGAACAATTAAGTGCATTTCATCGGTAATTTACTAAATGGACTCCCCAGTGGCCTCTAAGTGTTAATGTAACTCCCAAAGAGGCCTGCATTCCTGAGGCAGACACACACTGGGAGACACAAAAGTTTCTCCTAAACTTTTCTCATGAATTTTTCTTCTGCTTAGTAATCTCATGTTATATTAGGGCACTATGACAGATTATATAAAGATCACTTATTCATTCGTTCATTCATTCATTCCATAACCTACTTCCTACTACTGCCGCTGACTAACCCATGTGAAAATCACCATGAAGAGGATGTTATTATTGCAGACACTGATAAGTATGGTTTGGGTAGTCACCTTGTCTCAGAGGCCAGAAAATCAAAGCAATCAGTGTGATTGGACTGGTGTCAAAGACAGACTCTTTAATAGATACAGAATCTGCAGAGGATTCCATTCTTGTGCTGATCAGACAATTGTGTCAATGGATTTTCTTAAGGATCTGTGACTAGCATTGGTGGACTAAGATTCTCTACGGGTCCCAAGAAACAAGAATTTGAAGGCTATTTTCTATCATTTGAGATATTAAAAAAAAGATAGCCCTACCCTAATTCATATTATCATACTTTCAAACTTTTTAAATGTTTATGTATCATAACACTTAAAAAACCCAGAAAATACCTTTATTATTCTGTTAATTTACTTTCTCTTTAGAGATTTCTATATTACTGCCTACTGTTGAGTTTTTATTTTGAAATCATAAGAAATTACAAAACAAAAAGTAAATTCAGAAAAAAATTATAATCATAAAACTGAATGAAATTATAACAAATTGGAAATCAAAGAAAAAGTATTTGAGAAAAGAGCACACACAGTAAGTGAAATAGCACATATTTAAAAGATAATGCACTAAGGAAATGCATTTGTCAGATGACTTTGTTTTTCTTCATTGTTTCAGTTTGAATGAAGAGAAGGTAGATGGAAGAAAAATTTAATTTTAAATATTTAAAACTCCTTAAGAAGTAAATAAATTTTGTACTGAACTGGAAAGTGGGAGAAAGGGCTTGATTCTTAATAACATGAGAGCAGACTTTTAGATCTTGTGTGTCATACTTATTGGAAAGGTTTGGAGAATGGGTCAACCTATGGAATGTGTTTGTTGTCTGATGACTAGTTTAGAAAGTCCAGAAAGGCTTCATAGATCCTTTGAAATCCTAAAATATAATGAATAGCGTCAAAAGATTCATTATGTCATAATGGCTAGAGGCGTGCATTAGAGTTAGGAAGACTTAGTTCAACTCCTACTTGTGAAATATGCTAAATGACCACAGGCATGTCACTTGTCACATAACCTCTTAATGTTCCAGGCAACTTTCTAAGACTATAAATTACACAAGACTTACTGATATGCATAAGTAAAGGGAGTTTACCCACCAGGGAGTCCCTAAACAAGGAAAAAAGTATAGGAATAGGTATATGAATATGTGTGTGTGTGTACACATATACATATACGTACATACACACACATATTCTGCAACAGCGGGATCTTGATTGTATATCTTGTGGGAAAGAGACAGAATAGTGATTTTGAGAAAGTCTCTTCAATTACATGGGTCTCTCTATTCTCATGAGTTAAAAGAAGGATTTGTTACCAGACTATTTCTTATATACCTTCCAACTCTGATTCTTATAAAAGTATAAAAAAAAGTATAAAATTCTTATAAAATGGGTGATTTTGAGCCGGGGAATTTGGAAAAGGCTTTGAGTTTCACACAGAGTCCTTACAATGAGAAACATTTTCCTATATGCTCTGTGACCCAGAAGCTTCATATGTAAAGGGTAGAGAAGACAAGATATGGACAACATATAAGCAGATATTATGAAACCTGTACCATGCAATATAGATTCCTTTTGCTAGCTAATTAGTTTCTGTATTAACTTTGGATGACTCTAAGAACCTATTTAGTTTATCTATTTCGAGAGACAAGAAAATATAAAGATATTCTAAATAAGAGCATATAGTTTTAAAAACCACCTAAAACTGAAAATAAGATTTAAAAGGAAGGTGGTAATAATAATAATAATAACAGGATAAGCCACCCAAGGGGAAAAAATACCTGTGAGTAATCAGGTTCTTCTTTATTAAAAAAGACTTTTATATAAAATTTCAATATTTTGAAAAATGCATTAAAGCTGGAATACAGGGAGAGTCACTTATCTGAGTTTTTCCTGGTTCAATAGGGTAGCATTCTATAAGCATTTGAATGGCATTAGCGAAAGGATGGAAGTAAACACAAGGTGGAAGAACAAAGTTTTTGTAGGTTTCAGAGGATAGTGATAAAGAGAAGCAGATGAAGTAATTGGCTTTGTCATCAGTTAAGTAGCCTCTGCCGTGTAATATCCTGAGTCTTACAATGTTATTTTCTATTTTTAATCTTTTATTATTTCCGGTGCCAATTCTGCAGAGGGAAAAAAAGTAAAGGTGAATGCACTGGGGATCTCAGTTTTATACGTTTTCTAGCACTAACTGTACATAGAAGACAATGTGCTTACAAGAAATGATAATTAGATCATTAGTCTTTGTCCACACATGCTGATAATTCAACACCTCCTAGTTTCAGTAGGCTTAAGATGCAGAGGCTTCATCTTGGCAGGAAGGTTAATTACTATAATGTGTTTAGACACATAAATCCCTAGGTCACATGGCCATATCATTTTTAAAATAGGACAGATTAAGAAAATCTCTTTATTCATCCTATAAAAATAGTGGCTGCAGTTTAAGTACTCTTTCAAACCATGCCATTGGGGGCACACAGGTTGGGGTGAGGTTAGGGAAGGGAGGGAGAATCACTTCTGTATAAGCAAAACAATGAGCAGTAGTTTCAAGTGTTCTCTGTTAAAAACCCAAGGCACTCTTGCTACGGACTAAGTAATATCTTAATATTATACTGGTTATATGTAAATACGCATTAATTTGATGAGTGCTAAATTAAGCATTGCTATAAGAGCAAACCAAAAACTATGCTCCATGGTGACTTTTTTAAAAAACTGAACAAGTGGCTTAATTCTATATTTTTAGTGATCGATATCATTGTGAGATGATGAGTGGCAACTGCATAAAGAAAGACAAAAATAATTATAAAAATGTTGGGGAGAAATTAAAAGATTAAACAGTACCAGAAAAATATCTCAATGCCATAAGTCTACCCAGGGATGAGAAATGTATAAAGACAATAAAAGGAGGAAGAACTTAGACTCGTGAAGAGGATATAAAGAGGAATAATAAAATGAAATGAATAAGAGGAAAAATTTAGGCAGAATACTATAAAAATATTCTGACTGAGAACTGCCACTTTAGGAAAGCCTTGAAGCTCTGATTGTTTTATTCTTTTTAATATTGCAACATTTTAGGGAACCATTATACATTAGCCAAAGTATTGAGAGGAATTATCTACAATTTTTTTTCATTTCCAAATGATATTTTCAGATTTTAAGAGCAAAACTGAACAAGGATAAGAACAAGTATAAACATATCTGCCATAAAACACTATAATAAAACCTATATGAGTTTCATATCCATTAGGATATAAACCATGTTTATCTCTTTCTTCTTTGTTACACAAAATAATTTTGGTGACTGATGCCTCACTTTCATTTGTATAGACCTTTGACATTTTCAAAATATGTAAAACATTTTCTCATTTAAAAGATACAATAAATATTTAAAATAGATGTGGCATTTATTATTGTCTCCTTTGATAGATGAGGATTTTGCCTCACATAAAAGCAAAATGACTTACCCTTAGGATCCCTAACTACTTAATAACTGATTCAAAATTAGAACACAGCTCTACTGACTTAGTGCTAAAATTTCATAGAATTTTAGTATATTTCAGCTTCTGTTAACCTATTCTGATTTCTAGAGTAAGTTAGGAATTCAGGATAGTACAGGAAATGGTCCTACCAGTAAATATCAGACACAGGGCGATGCTTTAAAAAATATATTGTATCTGTCTCACTATGGGGGGGAAAAGTTAGGTAATTGGGATCAAATTTGGTAAGGAATGGGGCGGCTAGGTGGTGCAGTGAATAGAGCACTGGCCCTGGAGTCAGGAGTACCTGAGTTCAAATCTGGCCTCAGATACTTAACACAAAAACTAGCCGTGTGACCTTGGGCAAGTCACTTAACCCCAACTGCCCTCCAAAAAAAAAAAAGAAAAAAAATTTGGTAAGGAACATAAAAAAATTACTAAAAATCTTTTTCATTCTTTGTTTTCAGTCTAGTCAACATGCCAATAAAATTAGAAAGTTGAAATCTGAGTGGAAATGTAACTGTTGGAGAGGAAGATTTTTGGGTTGAAAAGATCAAAGAAAAGTACAATATTTAAAAGTAAGAGAATTAAAGGGTAAGATGGAAAGAAAATTTGAGTAAAAACATCATATATAATTCCACTGTCATATTTTGTTTATTTTACAGTTACAATCAAACATCATTTGAAAATAACACACATTTATCTGGTTTGTTGTAGATCAAATAATTATATACAATATTTCAAAGTCTCCAGTAAAATCTTGTAAATAATGTGATTGTGACCATCTCTTACAGATAAAGAAGTTAAGACTAAAACGGGTCAAAACATATCTTATAAGGGTCAACTCAGGTCTTCTGACTTTTTCTATGTCATTATACTTCTTAAAAAAAAGAATAACAGATTAGAAAAGAAATATATTGTTTTTCTTTTCTTCTGTACCTAAATCATTTCTTGAAATTAAATCAGATATTAGTATGAGAAATTAATTCTAACATCCAAGGTGTTGCTAGATCCACTACAAAAGGCAAAGTATAGATTATAACATGAAAAATATTTATTATGATGTGGTGTTCATAGTGATGTAGTATTCCTCAAATAGGAATGGGGTGAAGTATTTTTCACCAAGTCTTCCGGACAAACTTCCCTACCAAATACAGGAAGCAAGACTTTTGAAGAACCAATATGTATATCTATATGTATGCCTATCTATCTATTTATATCTGTGTCTATCTATAGACATAGAGATAGAGATTTATAGATATGTAGATATAAAAGTATGGATGTATGTGCATTGTGTAACATATTTACATTATAAATTTCCCACATGTATTATGTAACATGTATAAAATAACATCCTCTTCATTTTATAGATGAAGGAACCAAGACACAGAGAAGTTAAATAACTTGCCCACAGTCACAGTTTGTAAATTTCATAGGTATTACTTGAACCCTGGTCTTCCTGACCTCCAAGTCCAGCATCTCATCTAATTGACCATATTGTTTCAGTATTCAGTAAAAGCATAGACAACATAATGAATAGCCATCTTCTGGAATTCAGAATTCCTTCTGTTCTTGACTTGATTACATTAATCAGGTAAAAGCTGTTCTGTGGCAGCAAACATAAAATGTGCTTTCTAACATGAAGAAAACACTGCTCGCTAAAATACTGCCAGTTGGGGCAGCTCTTTAAACATTCAAATCACTTGTAATCAATGAGAGCTCCTAATAAAGCAATAATTGAATGCAAAGTATGTTTTAATTAACAAGTGTACACAAATCATATGACTTGATTGTTCATTAGATTAGCAAGGTTGCTATGGGAAAATTCAGCAGTAAGTTCCTGGAACTGAATGAATATCATGATTTTTAAATGTGACTTACTACTATTATTAAGATTAGTAAAAAGATCTTTAGGGAGAATTATTTTTTCTTTCCTCATGAGCACAGCACTGATATTATAACGGCCTTTAAGGGGGAAATGTTTTGAGATAGAAAACTTTATTTTAAACATAAGTGGGTTTTTTGAAAACTATTTCATATATTAAATAAGATATTGCATATATTCAATATTTTAGATAACATTAAACCATATTAAATAAATTTAATATATTAAATAATAATAATTTCTATATATTGTTGATCATTCCAGCCTGGGCTGAATAAAAACTTGATAAAAACAGTAAAAAAGATATGAGCAAGCTTGTATAACTTTTGTTTTTTAAATACACACACAATACATATACTTATATATGACTGTACAATTATATAGTATTCAATAATGTATATATTGTGTGTTTAAATATGTACCCTTATATGTTTATTTCAAAATCATGTAATTTATCCTTATATAAAGGAATATGTATTTTATAATTAAATTATAAATTCTCCTTTGATGACCCTTAAGTATTTTCTTTGGGGGGCAAAACTGAAAATGACCATTAACTATCATTTTCTGAACTTCTATTTATTAACTCACTTTTTGAGAACTGAGTGTTAGAGGGAAATGATTAAGGTTACTTTGATAAGTGAAACATGTTTAAAACAGAAAAGTTAAAGAAGCTAGAAAGAGTATTGAACTGAGTGAAGAGAGTTGGATTCAAAGACTAAATAATATTTACTGGGAGAGTGAGCACAGGAAAGTCATGTAAAATCTCCGAGCCTTAATGTCCTCATCTGTAAATGATAGATAATAACACAGGATTTTTGTAATAAAAAAATAAAAACACTTGCATACCTCAAAATACCATAGAATCATGAGTTTCTTTTTCTGCCTCTGAGACTCTTTTCAAATTTAGTATTCTGTTTCTTCCTTATTAAAAAAAATTACTGATATAGTTTTATATCACTTCCACTACCACATACATTCCTTCCCCTTCCACATCAAGGGAAACCAATCCTTGTCATTTAGAATTTGGAAGAAAAAAAACAACTAATGCACCAATTCAGACTAAGTATGTTGACACTTACTGCCCCAGCTTCTAAAAGAGAAGGAGGTGAATTGAATGCAATTCCAGATGAATGAATGGGTAAAATGACTCCAAGAAAGGGTTGATTAGAAAAGATGATAGTAATCAATAGCCAGGCCAGACATTGCTACTTTCTGTCTCTAGAGTCAAGCTACTGTCTATTGTTTATCCACCTATCTTTTCAAATCTCACAAAGGCAGCATTTATCCTATTTAGGTTCACTAGTTGATTTATATTTTATTTGATTATTTAGTTTAAAAATTGTTCTAAAAGGGAAAAAATGATTTTCCCAATTTCAGCATAAATTGATAAGTTTTGTTATTTCCCCAATTCTTCTATACTGTAATAATTTGTTGAATACTTTTGCTATTTCCTACTGAGGAAATGGCCAAATTTCTGTTACAAGAAAGAGAAAACCTTGTATATGTGACTTTTATGAACAGGTCTTGAAAAATCCTGAAGAATCTTGAAAACCTAAATATTATTATTTTAAATATTAAGAAGAGGGTAGAGCATAGATATATCAAATTTTTGAGCTTCATATAGTCTCAGTCTACTTAGTCTAATGCCTCCATTTTATGTACAAATGAGGAAACAATCCCTGAGAGGATATGAATTGTGGAAGCTCACAAAAGTAATGGAAAAATGAGTCCTAGGACTCAAAATTCTTGTTTTGTATTACAATGCTATTTCATTATGGTGAATTAGCAAATGGCTAGATGAAAGGAAATAGTAAACACTCAAAGTGAAGATTATCTTGGCAATTGACAAAAATATCTTAGTCCAAGTGCCATTATCAGATAGAGGAATCAAATCATCAAATGATACAAAAAATACTTCACAAAATGAAAAATTTAAGACTATTAACAACCACCAGAAAGCTACAAATCACTAATAATAAAAGAAATTAAAAACCAAAGCAATCAGTTTTCAAATTACACATAGCAGATCAGCAAAGCTGCTAGAAAGGGAAAACCGTCAATGTTGGAAGTGTTGTGGTCAGACAAATGCATTAATGCATTGTTAATGGAGCTAATTAGTCCGAACATTTTAGAAAGCATTTTTAAATTTTACAGATAAATCAATGAAAATGTCTGTGCCTTTTAAACAAGAGATTTCACAGCTATAATCCAAAAAGGTCAATTGTAAAAAAGTCCCAAACACACACACACACACACACACACACACACACACACATACACACCCACACACACACAATTCTAGTAAGACTCTGTAATAATTAAGGCTAGAAACAATGTAGATGTCCATTGATTGGGAAATAGCTAAAGAAGTTGCTATGCACGAATAAAATGGAATATTACTGTGCTGTAACAAGTGACAAATATCATGAATACAGAGAAGCATGCGAAGAAAAGATGCAAAGTGATATGTGTAGAATGAACAATATTCGTAATGGCAATAAAAATTAAATGGAGAGGGATGAAAACAAAACAATTAAAATATCATGCTTAAAACTGAAGTGAGACTAAATTTCATCTCAAAGAAGGCAAGCTTTCCTCTTCTTTTCAGAGATGAAAGAAAACTATAGGTGGAGAATACTCTATATCATGTTAGATATTTTCAACATGTCAATTATTTTTGTTGATTTTTTCCTTTTTTATTCATTATTATTAGAGATATTGGGGGGGTAGAGGGAGAGAAAGGCAATAGGCATACATACTGAAATGTAAGCAAAATAAAAATAAAAATTATTAATAAAAATGTCCAAAACTTTAAAAACCCTCAACCTTTGCCACTATTAGAAAATTTAATTTATTATTGATTGCTTACTTTTTTTCCTGTTAGATAAAGATTTAAGCACAATTTTTTATTAAGATTTTTTGAGGAAGTATTTTTTTAAAGTGAGTCATTGAAAAAAGTTGTTCTTTTGTTATTAAATTAATAACCAGTTTTATATATGGGACATTAGCTTTTGTTTTGGTTTCATTTTTTTTTACTTCCTTGTGAAGAACAGAGCTGACAAAGAGATATTCTCCTAAATCTTAGGCAGGACCAACTGGGAAAGTTGAGTTCTGATTAAAGGGTGAAGAGCATCTAATCTAGTTGAATTCTGGTCCATTGTTCTTCTATTCAGGTAGGACTGGATGGGAAATAGATTCTTTTGTATAGACTGTGGGTGCTGCACCATCTAAGAGTACTGACATGATCAGAGTCATTAGAATAAACCCACCACTCATTATGAAAATTATTCTCTCATGAATAATTAACCAATATGAGATGATTTCCACTCATCAAAAACAATTCCATTTTCCAAATCTACTTCACCATTCAGAAATAGTAGTGCCTTTATGGCCTTCTAAGCTATGTAGGGTCTCAGATTACTGTGTTTGTTTTTAATTCTTGTCTGCTTTTTCAAATTTTGTAAGACTCTTTTTTCCCCTCTAGTTCTCTTGATAAGTTTTTAGCTATGACTTTTTAACTGCTTGAAAAATCTCTCCCATTTATGACTTGCTATTTCTAATTTTCCATGAGCTTAGAAACAAAATAGCCAAGTTTGTCAAATAGAAAAACCTTTCCAATTGGTTAAAGCAGTGGTTCTCAATCTTCCTAATGCCTTATTCCTTTAATACGCGTATGTGGGCATATCTGCATGTGAGCGGACCCACCTGGAGACAGATAAAAGGGTGTGTCTCAGTTCCTAAGACTATCTGAAATATGTGTTTTCCCATGCGTGGTCTTAGGCCAATCCCTGTGACCCTGTGAAAGGGTCGTTCAGCCCCCACGGGGGTCGCAACCCTCAGGTTGAGAACCGCTGGAAAGCATATCAACTAGAATTCATGGACATTATGACATCTATTTTAGCTGCACATATGAATTGCAAAGTTATTTATTTCTAATTGGTGGGTTTCCAGATCAATGACATTACTAGCTAAATTCCTTCTAGGTGAGGTATAATTGTATATAGTCTGGCATCCAATATAGAACCCATGGACTAAATGGAGCTCATAACGCTAGGGTGCTATGTTTCTAAGATTTTGGAGGGGGGTGGGAGGGAAGTTAATTAGCTAGCAAATAGGAACTAGTAGACTACTAAGAACTTATTACCTCACATCATCATTTTGAAATTCACTGCTACCAGGTATTACTTTAGCAAACTTAGATTATTCAGTAATTAGAACTTTAAAACGATGAGATTTGCCAATATTGTGGGGCATTCTTTGTGTATTCTGAACTGATTTCTTAATATCATAGGTCCATAGATTTAAAATTAGAATTGACCTTAGAGGACATTATTATTAGACTCCAATTTGCATCTGCTGTCTTGCCAGGTTTCAATTTCACTGAACAAGATGTCTATCCCAGGATGAGCTTATCTGTGCTGCTAACTACATCTTTGATTGATTCCACCTCCCTTGGCCTCTCTTCACTCTGTTTGGAGGGTTGATGGGTGGGGTCCCAAACTTCTCCCTTATTATTAATTCTTATCATATAATTAATTATTATTAATTTATTTTATTATTATTATTAATCATATAATTATTAATTTATCATGCCATTCTTTATTGAGGGCAGAAAGTGGACTTTCAAATCATTCCACTTTGCATCTTCTGCTCTACCTGGTTTCAACTCCATGAAAAAGAAGTCCCAACAATAGGTACCCTTTCATGTCCTGTCTTCCCCCATTTGCCTGGTTCCTGTCTCCTTTTCTATATTGTCTTCTCTTATAGATTATAAGTTCCTTGAGGGCAAGGACTATCTTTCTTTTCATAAATTTTTTCTCCAGTGCTTAGTAAAGTGCCTGGGGCATAGTAGATGCTTAATATCAGGTTATTAATTCTAATTCTCTGAGAGAAATTATTATTACATAACAAATTATTGGGGAGATCCCTGACCTTTTCCAAAAATTTATTCCACTTCACCAACTTATCTAGGTGGAGTTGTTGCCCCACTCAAATAGAAAACCTTACAAAAATTAATCTAAGGTGAATTCTGGCCCACAGGCAGATTTGGGATGGAGTAGGGTGGGAAGGGAAGGGGAGCAAATCCTTTGAGTAGATCCTCAAAGGCTGGGAGTGAATTGGAAATATATGACCTGATGAAAGTCACGTTCCCCCCCCCTTATTAGAATAGGTCCGCCTTTCATTATAATATTCTTTCTCTCTGTCTCTGACTCTGTCTCTCTCTGTCTCTGTCTCTCTCTCTCCTTCTTCACTTGTTAACCAATCAGAGACGACTGCAATCCTCAGGAACACATCCTCTTCAAGGGCATATAAGCATTGACCCCATTTATTAATTATATGCTAGCAGGCCTAATAAAATGATTGATTACCCAGAAACTACATCTCTTGAACTTTTTGTATATCACACTCTCTCACGTTTAAATATAAGGGAAATGAAATCTAGAGAGCTTGCCTCGTTTCCCTAAGGTTGCAAAAACAGTCTCTGAGCTGGGATTTGAAGTCTTTGACTCTAAATGTAGTAGTACTCTTTCTATTGTATCAGAGGCATCTTTACCTAATACAAGATTTACATTGATTTATGGGACTAGAGAAGTTCCCCAATAGTTCTATACTTCTGAAATGGTAACTGAGAATAAACTTTGCAGTCTTTTCACCTGCTTGCATTTATCACAATCAGTCATGATCTTTGCTTTTTCTCCCTCAGGAGTGTAGTGATTATTGAATAGAAAAAAAAAGTACCTGACTTTTTCTTTTCTTTTCTGCTGTCATTAAAATGGTAATAACACATACTTATAACTTTGGGATTCTCTTCTCAGGCTCAGGGCACCCAAGAGAATAACACTCAAGGAACTCATCTGTTTCTCTCTCTCACTCCTCTAGTCTTCATTAAATTGCTAGCAATTATATCCTTGCAGCTTTTGCAAGATGGCTCAAGAAGCTTCTGTTGTTGGGACAGGACTTCATTCCTGTTGTTGCTCATTATCAATGAATAAACTGAACCTACATGCTACAGTATGCAGTCAAATTGGTTAATTCAGTCAAATGACAGGTCAGTTCATATAAAAGGAGAAAAACCACAGTCAAAAAGTTAAATAAAAACTCAAAAAACTTAAAGGTTTATTCCTTGTTTCTGTTCTGTCCATTAATTCTGGTGCTGACATAAAAAGTTATTATTCCATGATTGTGCTCCCTACTTTCATCTCAGAATAGTTTTTTTTAAGTCCCTGGTTCCACCTTTAGATTGAGAGAGACAAAGAGAGAAAGAGAAAGAGA
>CM053594.1:306103866-306120143 GCA_028646575.1 Pseudocheirus occidentalis
CTTTCTGCTGCCCACCACCCCAAAACAGCATATATCCCCTGTATAACACTGTATACCCCCTCCCCCAATCTGTTGTCTCCTATATTCTCCCCCATTACCTCTCTGACTTTCTGGTAGGGCAAGATGGATCTCCCTACCCCAGTGCCTGTATATCTTATTTCCCAGTTGCGTGTAAATAATATATATATATATATATATATGATTTTAGAATTTTAAATTCTAGATTCTTTCCCTTCCTCCCTCATCACCCACCCCCACTGAAAAGACAAGCCATTCAATACAGGCTGTACATGTGTAGTTACATAGAACATCTCCACAATGGACATATTGTGAGAGACTGACTATATTTCCTATCCCGCCCCCCTCCACTTGTTCTATTCTCTATTTTGTCTCTGTCCCTTTACAGAATTGTGTGCTTTTAGCAACCTGACGCCCTCCCCAGCCTGCCCTCCTTTCCATGACCCCTCCCCATCCCCTTCCCCCTACTCTCTTGTAGGGAAGATACCCAATTTAGAGTGTATATTATTTCTTCCCTAAGACAAATTCAATGAGAGTAAGGTTTACCCATTCCCTTTTGCCTTCCTGTCCTTCCCCTCCATTGTAACATTATTCCTTGCCTCTTCTATATGAGATGATTAACCTCATTCTGTCTCTCCCTGTCTCCTCTCATTCTGTTCCTCTCCCACCTCTTCATTTCACCTTTTAAAATATCATCCCTTCCTATTCAATTGATCCTGTGCCCTCTGTCTATGTGCACATATATACACACACTCACATATGTATTCATATATATATGTACCCTTCTATATAGACATATGTGTATGTATACACACATATATGCATACACACATGTATGCCCAAGGTCACACAGCTGGTAATGTTAAGTGTCTGAGGCTGGATTTGAACTCAGTCCTCCTGACTCCAGGGTTGGTGTTCTATTTATTGTGCCATCTAGCTGCCCCCATATCATCCATTTTTCAAGACACTGATCTCTTCTTGTCTGATAGCATCTTCTCAGTCTTCTTTGTTGAACAATGAGCCATTCTTCAGCCCCTTGGCATGTGTACCCCAGGTTTCTGTCACAGGCCTTTTTTCTCACTTCTTAGAAATCTCATTGTCTTCCATGGGTTCAATTATTAACTCTTATATAGATTATTTTAAACATCTATGCATTTAGTCTTGTCTCTTTTCCTATAATATCAACTACTTGCTAGACATCTCTACTCGAATGCTCCATAGGCATCTTAAATGAAACATGTCCTAGACAGAAATCATTTTTCCTTCTATACTAAGAAATACAGTAACATTCTTTCCAACTAGGATCCCGTGATAATGGGAACCTAAATTAGGATACTGGAGATGGAAAGAAGGGATGAATGTGAAAGATACAACAGAGAAGAAATGGATATGAATTGGTGAATGATTTAATATTGCTGCTGGCCAAGGAGGAGCAATAAGAGGCCAATATTTCAAGTATGAAGTATTGAAAAGAATCATTTTACACCAAAGAGCAGCAGAACATTATTCATGAGGAGAAGCTCATTCAGGAGAAGAAATTCATGATTTTAATTTGCAATCCATTGAACTTGGGTCACTGGGATGATAAATAGGTGAAAATAGACAAAGGTACAAAGAAATGAAAGATTGGAACTTGGAGAAGTTAGGCTAGACGCAAAGATTGGGGCATCCTTGGCATACCTGTGTTGGTTGAAGCAGCTGAATAATAGAATCTCAGTTGGAAAGGAAGTCAGAAACTACTTGTAGGAGCTTTGACTTTGTTGTCTTCTTCTGGTTGTATGCTTTGTTCTTCTTTGTCACAAAATAAGGTTCTCTAGTCTGAATATTTTAAAGTTGTTTTTTCATCTTCCCAGCCAAATACTTTACTTTCTAACTCCTTATCATGACAGAACTTTGCTTCCAGTAGGTGAGGGGGTGGATATGGGGATGAGGGTGGGTGTACTGTCCCAGACTTGTGGGGTTTTGTATAAGTCACTGGATCCACCATCATCTGTGGGCACATAGCACCAGGAGAAGCTGTTTCTGTGGCTACTGCTGCTGTCACTGGTGCTTCTGCCACCTCTGTTACCCTGGAGCTGGGACTGGACCATGTGCTCCTCTTTCACCAAAGTCCTAGAGTCTCGCGCCCCCTTTTCCCTCCACTGTTCTCAGGATTTGTGGGTTGAGAAGTGTGATATACCCTTCTTGTCTATCTTCCAGGCTGTTGGGCTGGAGATATGTTTCACTCTGTCATTTTGTGGGTTCTGCAATTCTAGAATTTGTTTTGAGTCATTTTTACAGGTATTTGGAGGGGTTTGGGGGTGAGCTCAAGCAAGTCCCTGTTTTTACTTCACATCTTGGCTCCACCCCCATTCAGAAGCCACTTAATTCCACTTGCAACTGAATTAGAATCTCCTCTACAATGACCCCAGTCAATAGTCATTCGTTTGCTTGAAGACCTCTAGTGAGGGGGACCCACTACTCCTCAAATGAATTGATTTCACTTTGGGGTGATGCTAATTATTAGGATATCTCCCTTTATGTCAAGACTAAATCTACATCTCAACATCTTTCCCTTGTTCTGCCCACTGGGGCCAAGTAGAACAACTTTAATTCCTTTCCCATATGATAGTGCTCCACATATTAGAATCATGTTTTCCCTACTTTTTTTTTGTCCAGAGTTTTCTTGAACCTTTTGTCATCTGCCCTAGTTTCTGCCCTCTTCTCCAGACTGTTCTGCTTCCTCTGGAAAAGTTGCAACTTCTCTTTTCTGAGATGTTTATCAGTCAACATTTATGACTGTGCTTGCCTGTCTGTCTGTCTGTCTGTCTATCTATCTATCTATCTATCCATCTGTGATATGTTTGTGATCTGTGCAGGTTTGAATATACTGGCACCACATGTGAAAGGGTATTTGATACCTATAGTGAACTTTAGTAGCATGAATATATTTCAAATAATGACAGAGACAGTTCAGATGATGTTTTTCCAAAGATTTATCCTTAAAGTTTCACTTAGTGCCTTGAAATTTTTTTGAGCTCTGAACTGTTTTTGTGTGTTAGTCTAATGGTGAAACCTGAATTTGAGTTCTCTAGCTTCTGACTTAAAGCTATATATGAGATACTTTTTTTTGAAAGAGGGCAAAGTAGAGCATTACATCTAATGATGTGCACAGCTGAGAAGAGTACTTTGAAAAGCTTAGTCAAAGAATGTGTTTCTCCCAAAGAACTAGACCTATTGTATGAATTCTCTCTGTATGTGGGAAGTGAAGTATTTAAGCGTAACAAAATGGATCAGAGAAGCTTTCAAGATTAAAGGTCAGTTATCTACTGTGGAGGACTTGAAGGTCTGTTGTCTAACTGAAGTAGTAGGAACTAAGTTCCTCTATTTGCAGTGATAGTTTCCTCATGTTACTGAACACCTGTGTTCTTGAAAAATGTGTAAATCAAATGTTTGTGAATTGAATAATCACATTTCAAATGTCCATTCTATAGTAGAATGAAGAATTAATCCTATTTTCAAAGTTTAAGAAAAACCTTTCATTATTTAAAAATCACTTTGAGCAAGATGTTTCTTTTGCATGTGTGTTTATCAGATTTTCTTGAGGAACGTAGGCATATATTCTCAGAATGTTCATGATATCAACTGTTTTCTTCAGAGATAGATCAATGCTGTAATGTATACTGTAATCTTTTCATTATGAGTACTCCCTCCAAAGATGCTTATTACAATCTATATAGGGCCTCTTAATCTTTTCCATGCCCTCCTATAATTATTCCATGCAGGGACACCAGATTTTTGGTTCAACTCAGAGAACCAAAGCATTTGAGAGGACCTCAGCACTGGCATAGCTTGCAAATGATGAAGTCCCTGGGTATCCTTTAATTGGCTGCTTGACAGGAAGAACCAATCACTAAATGGACTTCAGGAACTCTTTGTCTCTGCTCCTTTTGTTTCCCCTGGACTCTTGTGTCAAGTAACTCTGCTATGTGGAATGAGTAGGGTCCACCCTTCTCTCTCATTTCTATTGAGAAGAAATGATAAAATGACTAGAACATAAGAGTTAACACGAGTCGTAATGATGCAAGCCTGAACCTGAGTTTTGTTTGCTTTTTCTGTCCTTGTTCTTTCCTGAGTAGAGGTGACCAAACATTATTATTGAGATGTACATGCTCGTATTTAAAGGTGACCGTATGAGCATAAGACATTCAGAGAGAATTGACCTGCAAATTTTTGCTGCATATAGTTTTGAGTTGGAAAGCGCTTGAGTGATGAGTTTGTCCAAGCTGACTGTGAGCAAGAGTTGATTTTACAATATACCCAAGCTGTCTTTTAACTTTGTCTTAAAAACTAGTGAGAGAGAAACCAGTACCTCCTGCGTCAGCCTATGCTTAGGAAGCTTTACTTTTATTTTTCAAAAGTACAGAATTTTACTTCTATACTATATACTATAGTATTATGCTATACTATACTACTGTACTATAGAATTATTCTTTTTTATCATAAAATAGAATGAATACAATTTCTTATTCCTACCTAATAAAGTAGAAGTGGTAAATTATTTTTAGATCTTATATTGTTTGTAATTGTGATGATAACACAGCTTCTTGAAAAGTGACAAAGTCAGTATGTAGCCAGTTAGTAGCCAAGTAATTGGTTGTGGATAAGTTATCCTTTTCCTTTTTATCTAAATTACTGTTTGTTGTGGTTAGATAGCCTTTAAAAAGCATTGTATGTATGTTTGGTTGAGGGTAAGCGCCTTGCACAGGGTCACTATCTAGTAAACATTTGAGACAGAATTTGAATTCAGGTCATGCACACTATCTAGATTGATATTCTGCTGAACATTCTGGGTCTCACTTCCCTCATCTGTAAAATCATAGCATTGAACTATATGACGCCTCAATCACATTTTAATTCTCAATCTATGAACCTGTTCTACTTCTTAGTTTCCTCATTTGCAAAATGAGAAGGAACTTAATGATCTCTGATTTTTTTTTCATCTTTAAGTCTATGATCCAATGAAGCCAAAGCCTAAACTATGTTTAATTATTTACATAATTTTCTACTTTATTTGACATGTATGCAGACAGGAACTTAGGAAATGGAATCAGAATTTAAAAAAAAACCTGAAAGAAATGTAATGTTGGGAATTTTTCCCCTGGAAGATTGGAAAAGATCTAAATTGGCAGTCCAATGAAATACGTATATTTTAAAGGGATTGTTCATCCTCTATACACACACTTTCAGACTTATTTGTCCACTGAATAAATGTAGTAATTAGTCTTAGTGCAATAAAATAAATTTATTAACAGCCTGTGCTGATTTCATTCATACTCATCAAACCCCTTGATTTCAGTTTTCTACTCTCTCCCCACACTCATCTCTCTTCCATAGCCAAAAGCCACTCTTCTTTCTTTTAAGCATGCATCTAGACTAGAGTGTGATGATATTTCCTTTCCATCTATTCACTAGCTTAGATGATACTTATATTGATTCTTTCCCCTGGGTGTTATCTGATGAATTTGGGGCTTATATTTGGACTGGGACCAAGAACACTTTTCACTGAAATCACCAACACCTGCATGATTGGCATCAGATATTTGTATTTCCTGTGTAAATGAACTGCTAGATTTTGACTGAGAGATTTAGAATGCATTCATTATGCCACATATTCACCTTTTAGATAGGCTTTCCTTATATGTCATGATTAGAGGGCTGTAAGCTTCCTTTAACTTACTGTTACTTTCCACATAGATTAGGTCAAATAGTGTTAGCTGGGGTCTTCAGGTAATACTCTACTACTCCATTGTTTGTGGCTAGGTAGTTTGTTTTGTGTTTAATGCTTCTGTTTAATGGAAATTTCATTTATGCAATGAAATTCTCCAGGATAAATTCACTCATTCATATAATATGGGGATCTCTATCTAGAATCTTTCTTTTTGGTTTACGGTACACAAATATATTTTTATTATATCTTTTTCATATTTTTTAGAAATAGCAATTCAATAACTATGGATCTTTTAGTAAATAGATTATTGCCTTTTGTTCAATGCACTTTGAAAGAGAGCTCATTTAAAGAAAAAAATGTAGGCATCACTTATTCTTAATTAAGCTTTATGTATATGAGTTGAAAAAATTTCCCTCTGGCATAAAATTCCATATATGTAGGGTATCAGTACCTTTTTACATCAGTGAAAAATTTATTAAAAGGAAAATTGTCATTTGATATGTGAAAAGTTGGTTGGGTAGACGGTGTCCTGATGGTGGATCAAAGAGTTAGGTTTTTATACAATAGATTAAAAAAAGGAATTATAGACATGGTAATTGTAATGATCTAGATTTTTAAGGTAGCAGAATGAGAGAAAAAAATATTTCCTTTCTGGTAAAAGTTAAATTTTTATTGGATGAAATCTCATAGAAAAAAAAAGTAGACCATTTTGTAAATCCCTAAGACATTTCAAACAAATTGACTAAGTATAACTCTTTGTTAAATTAACCTGTACAATTAAATGCAAAAAGGGCTTCCTATATTATGGGTGCCACTTAATGATGTTTGATAACAGGAATTAGCTTAAGTAAAATATTTCAGAGCAAATTCTGAAGGTAATTCACTTTTTCAGAAGGCCTCACATAAATAACTTTCTAGCGTAGACCATTGAAGGTCTTATGTATTTTTTCTTTGTTTGTTTTTTCTTGGTCTTCCACCATGCTAGGAAGGAGTGAGCTAGAGTCAGTTCTAACAGACTTGATAAGTTTTCAGTGTGATTATCAGAAATCAGAAATCATGGTTTAATTTATTGTTTTCTTGATTGTTTATTCTTGAGTTTAGACTTAGTAAAACATTAACAGTGCATTTCAGCCCTAAGAGAGTATGCCTGTATATATGGGCACATACATATTCACACAGAAATCTATAGATCTCTCTGTTTCTGTCTTTCTCTAAACACACACACATTCATTTCTATTCAATCAAAAGAATTCAGGTGGCAAATACTCTAGAATAACAATATATCAGTTACATTATATTAGTGAATTACTTGATAGATGCTTCTTCTGGAATCTATTTTCTGTCTTTTTATGCTAAAATGTTAAGTTTAAATGACTACTGATATTCAAATTTAGTGGAGAAATGTGACTACAGGTAAACAGTAAGTGAAAAGAGGTGATAGTGAGGTGGATAAAGAAATATTTTTTAAAATCTTTTTTTTTAATGTTCTAGGTTTTACTGGGATTTAATAATGCTTATAATGATGGTTGGAAATCTTGTCATCATACCAGTTGGCATCACATTCTTTACAGAGCAAACAACAACTCCATGGATTATTTTCAATGTGGCATCAGACACAGTTTTCCTGTTGGACCTGATAATGAATTTTAGGACTGGGACTGTCAATGAAGACAGTTCTGAAATCATCCTGGACCCTAAAGTTATCAAGATGAATTATTTAAAAAGTTGGTTTGTGGTTGATTTCATCTCATCCATACCAGTGGATTATATCTTTCTCATAGTAGAAAAAGGAATGGACTCAGAAGTTTACAAGACAGCCAGAGCTCTTCGAATTGTGAGGTTTACAAAAATTCTCAGTCTCTTACGTTTACTACGACTTTCAAGGTTAATTAGATATATACATCAGTGGGAAGAGGTAAGATACCTTCAATATTTATTTCAAAATTTTATATGATGAAATAGCAAAAAATAAATTTGAAATGAACCATTGAGAAATGTGTTTCTGAATGTCATGAACTTCAATTGAAAAAAAATGAGTGTTTTTACAGCATAGTTGATGTGCAATATGTGTGTATATGTATCATATATGTATGTATGTATATGACAATGCCTCCATTACAATGCAACCAAAAAGTGAATTTGAATTGGCTAGCAGGTAAAATTAGAGAATACTATAAAAAGTATGGGAGGAATATATTTTTATTTTATTTTCTGTCTGGAGAATTTTCTAAACATCTTAATTAATGGATTCCTAATAAATAGTGGTTTGCAACTGTAAAGTCTCAGCTATGAAAGAGATATTTTAGCTGATTCACTACTACTACTATTCTAATCTGGGCTTATTCATTCTAAGGAATGGAATGGTAGAAAGTGGACTTTCTATAGAAAAGTAGTAGGTCACCTGAAACTTTAAGGTCATCTATACAGCTGAAAACTAAACAGTTGTTTCTTTAAATATTTTCGCATAGTAATTATAAAAGCCTTGCATTTCAGAATAGTTTGTAGATTTTTTCCCTTCCTGTTGAGCTTGAGTTGAGCTTTTCCATGCTGTGTTTATGCATCGTTTTATCTAATAGTAATGAGAATTAGACATGCAGGAGATAAATTGTTATATGTAAATCCCAGCCTGAACAGTCCTAGGGCACAGTGAATCTAGAAACCCAGGGCCTTTTTCAGGATGATGCACTGCTGATGACAAGCAGCTGGTTAGCAACTATAGATGGGAGGGATATTTACTTGATAAAAATGGAATGAGGATTTTTTAAATATATGTAATCAACCCATAAGTTTGCCCACCTCACAAAATTGCCAGTGCAAATAAGATGTAACTGTGTACATTAAATATTTTAGTTATATAGTGCTCCCTAAGTGAGTTATCTTGTTTTCTGAATTGCCTGGGAGAACCCTATCCCTTTGTCCTAGGAATTTCTTCTATTTGTACTCTATGGAAATCACGACAGCTGTCTCTATTCAGCTAAATAAAAAAGTTCAGAATTCTCTCCTACCTTGGTGATGACCTTGAAACACCCACACCCCTTCTTTCACTATTGCCTTCTTTCACTAAATTACCCTCTTTCACTATGATCAATATTCCATATGATTTTGGCCACAGAATCATTTTTCCCCTCCTTTGTTTTTTGTAATACTTTTAGACCATATGTATACATGTATTGGGGCAGCTAGGTGGTACAATGGAAAGAGGACTGGGCCTAGAGTCAGGAAGATTTGAGTTCAGATCCAGCCCCAGACACTTACTGGTTGGGTGACCCTGGGCAAGTCACTTTCTTTGCCTCAGTTTCCTCATCTGAAAATGATCTAGAGGTGGAAATGGTAAACCACTTCAGTATCTTTGCCAAGAAAATGCCAAATGGAGTCACAGCACTGAAATGACTTAAAAACAAATGCTTATATTAAAACATTTATATGGGAAAAGAATCCTTAATAGAAATAATAAAAACAAGGTTTAAGTAATGAATTATGTAATGAATTATAATCTAATTATATTGATTATATGTTTATATATGTATAATTATATTCATCATATAATGAATTATAATGTAATGAATTATAAAATTCATCTCAACCATCAGAATGGCTGGTGCAAAAAACTTCCTCAACCATTTCAGGTAGATAATATTTTCCTAGGTTGATTAGATCAGTTATTGAATATTGCTCCTGACCCTACTAGAAAGTAGCAGTTGTTTCTTCAG
The DNA here is from genome assembly GCA_028646575.1 of Pseudocheirus occidentalis. Lineage (NCBI taxonomy): Eukaryota > Metazoa > Chordata > Mammalia > Diprotodontia > Pseudocheiridae > Pseudocheirus > Pseudocheirus occidentalis. Next base: position 306,113,305 of record CM053594.1, read on the forward strand.
AATCCTCATCCCTTCCAACTACCAAAACACCCTCCAAAGGGGTTCATGACTAACCTCTATCACTGCTTTCATCACAGGCCCCTCCCTCCCACAATTCTCTGACTACTCTGATTTTTTGTGCTTTCTTCACCCACCCAAACCCCAAGGCTACCTTTCATTATCCTTTCAAATTTTCTTTTGGGGGGGGTGGGATTAGAGGGAGGAAGGGAGAGACACAGACAGATGGAAGGAGAGGAAAAGGGATTGAACAAGGCATAGATAGAAAATACAGAGAGAGGAAAAGAAATAGAGCTAGACATACACACACACACAGAGAAAGACAGAGAGACATTGAGAAGAGGGGAAATAGAGAATAAAATGGTTAGGTGTGTGCAGTATCTTCCTAGAAAAGATTCTGAATCTATAGTTTTAAAAAATAATTTTGTTGACTAAATGAACTTTTTTTAGTGCATTTATGGTGCAGTGTACTTACTTTTTGGTTTAGGCCTAGACAAGTCACTAAATTGAACTTTTTGAACAGTTGCTTTCTGTTGTGTTCTGTAGAAGAGTATTCTGTGTGTATTTCTCAATGACATTTTGGTTCACAGGATTTGGTAAATGGCATGCAATAATAAAACACTGCATAATGCAGTGTTGAAAAGGCCCAAATTGAATCATTCTTAAAATATAGATATACAACATGTTTAAAGTAAAATGTAATGAATTTAAGAAAATAAAGGTAAATAAAGTTGTGTGTCACAGCGAATGAGAAGCAGGCAATATTTGGATTTGAATCTAGTCTCTGATATCATCTCTATAACCTTAGTCATGTCTTTTAACCTTATGAAATCTCATTTCCCTGGTCTGTAAAATGGGGTTAATTATATCCACAGTGCCTACTTGGTAGGTTGTTGAAAGGATGGAACGAAATAATGGATGAAAAGTGTCATGCAAATTTTTAGCTTTTGTCATTGTCATTATCTAATTTACTCCCCTGTAGAAAGATGTTTTGCTTTATCAAGATTTTTTTTAAAAGTACAAATCCTAGATAAATAACAGGTAAGAAGAAACATATCAATAATTACTAGGCTGTATGAACCCATGGTGGAAGTAAGAGGCGTTTGGTGTCTGTGACATTCTCAAAATGGCCTTAAACATATGGTATTTTTTAGTGGTCAGGGAAGGGAAACCCCTTCCCCCACAAAGTTGGATGACCCTTGATGGCAGGCAGATGACATGGCAGAAAGAGTGTGGGATTTTGAACTAGAGAGACTTTGGGTACAAATACTTTCTTTGACACTGAGAAACTGTGACAATTTACAAACTCTGACTTCTCTGAACCTCAGTTTTTTGTGGAGGTAATTATAATTCCATCACTGGGTTGTTGTGGAACTTAGAAAGTTAATATCTCTGTAAAGATATTACAATTAAATCCCAATATAAATAAAGTTATTACAGATACAAATAAAAGTATTACAAATACCTCTGTAAAACTTAAGGTGCTATTAAAGTGAATAAAAGCTATTTTTGTAGCTGATGGGAGGAGGTAATGAGATAGTATAACTCAATTGTAGTATATACATAATTCTGAAATTTCATTATTTCTGTAAACATAAGTTAGCAACACTCTTTTCCTCCAGAAGCAAAATAGTTTAATATTTTCCCCCCTTGTTTTTACCTGGACTCTGATGAAGGGCTAACACAAGAAGGAAAATAAAAAGAAGGTATGTGACAGAAAGCAAGGGAACAGGGATTATGGCTAGTGCTTAAGCACAAAAATGGAGCCTTACCTTATCAAAAATCAAAGATGTATTGTTACTCCTTATATGTAAAGATTCTAGCACTGACTTTTACAATCTACTTGAAACAACATATTTACAAATACTGATATGCTAGGAGTATCATTTTCAAAATGAATTTAGACATAAATGATAAAGATCTTAGAATACATGATTCCTCTTTCTGGAAGTTGTGGATGTTTGCATCGCTATCTATTTGGTTTACAAATTGCATGATATTCTTGTTCAAATTGACTTCTAACCTCTAATTATTGCTTTACACAGAACATCGGAACCATTGGCATGTTCATCATTACATTACATTCTGATTTAGTGACATTACTCTCCCCAAAGCAGGGATAACCATGCTACCCTCTGTCCCCATCCCTGTCACCTGGAAGAGCAAACATATAACATCTTTCATTTAGTGTTCAAAGTCCTTCATTACCTGCATCACTCCTACCTTCCCATTCTTCTTACACTATGTACTCTGTGATCCAGTTACTCGGACCAGTGGGCGATCTTGTTGTTCCTTGCACAAGCCATTCAATCTCCAAACTCTGTGCCTTTTCCTTAACTGTACCACATGCCTGGAATTTTCTCTCTCCTCACCTACACTTCCTGGATTTCCTGACTTCTTTCAAGCCCCAAATAAAAATCTTTCTTCTACAAGAAGCTTTTCTCAATACACTTCACTCCTCCTCCCTTTTTGGAAGTCTCTTCCCTCTATTGATTATCTCTGATTTATCCTGTATTTGTCTTTTTCATATATAGTTATTTGTACATTATTACCTCCTTTGAGCTCCTTGAAAGTAGGACCTATCTATTTATATATCTACTTATTATTTTGCCTTTGTATCACCATTAATTAGTATAGTACTTGGCATATAGTAGGCACTTAACAAATGATTGTTGACTCTTGCTTAAATTAGTTAAATAACTAATTAAGGAAACCCCTTAAGTATCATTACCCAATCAGGACAGATTTCAAGTTTAAGAATTCTGGAGTACTTTTTTTTATTGTTTCTCAATACTCCAGAAAAAAAAGAATGAGAGAAAAGAACCTTATAAGGTATCTAATACTGTTTGGTCACATACATTCAAATTAAATGAATATTTACTGATGATAAGTTTAAATTGAAAAATGTATTCCCTCTCCTCCTCCCACCTAAATACAACCATAAAAAGCATTCTAAAATTGATAGATCTGATTAGACTGCCAATATTTGTTTAATTAGCGGAATAAATAACAAATGCTCCTTTCACTTTGTATTTCCTAAAGGCATCCTAAATATACTTATATAATTATTTATATTAGGGGTAAATAGCCAATATAAATTATCAGTTGGTGAAAGGAGCACAAGAAGAAGGTAATTAAAAGACCAAAGAACAACTTTTTTGTCCCCTCAGTGAAGTTTGGTTTGACAGTACCTTAGTGGTATACAAGCAGAAACACGTAGAAAAAAAAAAGCAAAAAAAGATGAGAATCTTTTTCACAGAATCATTTGATAGCCAGCTTCTAGAAGTGGCAATCTGAGTATCACTAACCAGAGTTCATCATTTTATCTTATGTTGAGCTAGAATTCTCTTCCTAATATCATATATAAGTCACTTTCATGAAAATATTGGGGGTTTTGTTTTCCCATTTAAAAAAAATCTTTTAGTCAGTTTCTGTGAGATCAAGAAATTATCATTTGTATGGGTAATCAAAAAAGGTCAAAACATATCTTTATTGTACCTTAGAATGAAAAAAAACCCTTTATCCTTTAGTGCTCTTTTCTCTGATAACATTTTAACATGTGTTATACTGTGACAAATCTCTATTTAGGGGAAAATTAAGTTTTGTGCTCAAAGTGTATAAAGAGAGAGACATAACAAAACTTTCTTGCCAACAGCTGGAAACCTATACCTTAACCCTGAACATGGGGAAAAATAGAAGGGAGAAAGTAGAGAACTTCCAGTGCTTGGGATAGGGTGTTGCTAGTATCTTTCTGATTTAAGTTGGAGAACTGAGGCCAGTGATCTTAGTTCTAGAATCATACTAAAATGGGCATTTCTAACAGGGATGCAGATATCATCCAGGATTGCCTTTCCTGGGCAAGTATAATCTATACTCTCCTCTCTTCTCATTTCACAATAAGGGGTATGGCCACCAGATATGTGATGTTCTTTGCATGCTCTTAACATTACAATGATTCCAATGGAACACACAGATTTTTCATCTGTTAACTCTTACTCTAGCCATGTGACCAAAGTTCTCTTTCAATCAAATTTATTTAATGACATTTTAGAATATTTTTAAACTTCAGAAGATTTTGCAAATCATCTTCTAATACAAATGTCCATTTTACAGATCAGGAATTCCTATTCTCATCATTACTACCTATTAGTAATGTGGCTCTGGGAAAGTCACTTAATGTCTCAGGCATTCATATCTTCATCTTTAAAATGAATGTTTTGTTCAATTCCTTTGATATTTCTCAATTCCAGTCATATTTGTTGGCCACCAACCCGACCCATGCCTGGAACATTCTCCTTCCTCAACTCTTCCCTAGCTTCCTTTAAATATGAACCAAAATGTCATCTTTTATAGGAAGCCTTTCCCAATTCCTCTTAATTCTAGTTTCTCTCCCTGTCAATTATTTCTTATTTGTCCTGTATATAACTTACTTGTATGTATATGTTTACACGTCATGTTCCCCATTAGAATGTGAGATCTTTGAGGGCAGAGATTGTCTTGTGTTTCTCTGTAGATGCCTAGTGCTTAGTATAGTATCTGGCTCATAGTAGAATACTTAATAAATGTTTGTTGATTGCTTGATTTCCCTTCAAGTTGTAGAATTCCATATTAACGTGCACGTATATGTTTGTGTGTGTATGCATTTATGCCTTCTGGGATTCAGAAGAAAGATAATTTCTTTTTGAATTTGACTTCTATTTCGTAGAATTTGCTGATTCCTAGTTGCTTTTTGAGACTTATATAGGACTGCTAGACTAAGTACTTGTAGTTTCAGGTCTCCAACATAATTTTAGTCTGCATAAAGTGGTAAACCCCAATGGGAAATTTCAATATTTTAAAAAAATATTTAAATGCATGATCTCTGATGAAATTTACCATAGACTAGTATATGAAGAGTTCTGTTCAATTATACTTTTCCCCCCAAAATTGTTATCTTTTTTTGGATATAAACTTTCAATTTCCCCATTTGTGAAGTGAATGTAATATTATTGCTTCCATGAAATAAGTCCCAATATATAACATTATGGTTTAAATGATAAACAGCCCATTTTATTACTCTAAAGGTATAAAAGGTTGCTCGGTACCATAATAGTGATTTTATATTTTTGCCCAAACTAGGGTCCATGCAGTCATAGAAAGCTGAATTTGCATGACATTTAAGATGCAGGAGAATAAAGCTGCTAATAATTATAGTCGAATTAACTAATACTCTCAGAGAAAGCTAGGTCACTGGTACAAATCCCTAGCCAGTTATTAAAAAAAATACAGTAGGCAATGTGACTCCTTCCCATTCTTTGTGACTTTTGGTTTAGTCACACTAAAGAGTGACAGCAGGAGGAGCAGTCTACCTTCCATTGGGCAGACTGAGGCTACTTCTTAAGAAATAATCAGTGTCCTCTGACTTCACTAATGTGATAGAAACAACTAAATATTTCAGTGTTATGGTACATAGGTGATGCCATGAAGCATCCAGACATTGTCATTGTCAATGTCAGCATAAAAAAATTGCCATTTTTATACAAAACCTCGGCAGACCAGAATTGTGAGTTGGAGTACTATCTTGCTTAAAAATAAAGCAACTAGAGCAAAGATTGGTCATATGGAAATAATACTACCCACTTTATAGGTTGTTGTTGGGGGGGTATAATGTTTTCTAAGGATTTAAAGTATGATCTGTTTGTTATTATTGTGTAACCATACGTGACCTAGGATCGTGTCATAAGTCATACAATGCATAGATTGCTGGGCTTGGAATCAGGAAGATCTGGAGTTAAAGTCCTGCCTCAAAGATTTATTAAATGACCTTGGGCAAATCATTCTTGGCTTGGCTTCCTTACCTAAAAAATCGACACACTATTCATACTCATTTCAAGGACTGTGATGAGGATCACATGGGATAGTATATATAAGTATTTTATAAACCTTAAAGTGCTATATTAAAGTGTTACAATTCTGTGTAATAAATGTTAGTTGATAGTGTTAATTTATTTAAGAAATAAAAGTATGAGTCAAAATTAAGCCAATTTTAATGTTTTAATGACAAGTCACAATGATTAAAGCATGTTTAAAAGTTCATGGTTAATCAAATCTATAACTTTTTCTTATAGTGGTACCAACAAAATCTAAAAAGAGAAAGGCAGCACATGAATCCAGGGCATTGGATTCAAAATTTATCTATGAGGATATGGAAGGGATGTATATCTCTAGAATTCAAATGTTTAATACAAAGCTGGTTATAGCTAAATTCAGCAAGTTTGAAGATGTCATGTGTGAAGTCTGGAAGCTGTTTCCTTTTAAAATGAATCATTACCAAGGAATGCAGCTGTCTTCTTTAGCATACAGTATTTCCATTTTAAGTGACATGATTTTTTTGTTTTGTTTTTTCAACTAAACAAAAGAAAAACCAGATTATTTTTTGTTCAACAACAAAAGAAAAAAAAAGAATTTTGAGGAGAAAATATGCAATTTTCCAAGCCATTTAGCTAGGTAATAGCATCAGCATCTTCATTTCATATGAGATTATTACTACAATTCAATATATTGACATATGTGTACATGTATACATATGTGTGTGAATTGATTTCTGTATCTATGTATATCTCCATAGAAATGGATATGAAATACATAATTAAGACCCTCAGTTGCTAATAGCACAGTAAGTTAATAAGTAGCAAGAAGATATCTATCTCTATCTATCTATCTATCTGTCTATCTATCTATCTCCTCCCTTCATCTGAGCAGGATCCCTCTGTCTGATCTTCATATTTGAGTTCAGAGTACCAGCATCCCTCTGTGCCTCTGAGCTTATTAGCCTTGACATCATCTTTAACTTGTTCATCTTC
>CM053594.1:306120243-306130988 GCA_028646575.1 Pseudocheirus occidentalis
AGTCTATCCTCCATTGATGTTCCTAAAGCACAGGTCTGATCTCATCATGCCGCTGCTTCTGAAGCTGCAGCGGCTTCCTCTTGCCTCTAATGGAAATGCCTTTTCTTGTCTTGGAACATCTTTCATAATCTGTCTCAGTCTGACTTTGCAGGTTTATTGCACATTGTTCTACTTCACATACTCTTTGATTCAGCCAACCAGCCTGCTTATGATACTCCTGCACCTGATATTCCATTGTCTCTCTTCATGTTTTTGAAGAGGCTTTCCTCTCCTGGCCTAGAATATACTGTCTCCTTACTTTGTCCTTCCTTACGTATTCATCTCTTTCTTACATACTTCTCTGTACTTTTAAAGCTGAGCTATAGTGTTCCCTAATATAAGACGTCTCTCTTGATTCCCACACGTATACACATATACCTAGATACCGTATACCTAAATACCCATGCCCCTACACATATACTGTACATCTGTTGGAAAACTCTTTCTATGTATTTTGTATTTAATTTTCCCCTCTCAATGTTTTGTTTTTTTTCTCCTTGCAGTAGAATGGAAGCTTCTTGATAATAGTGACTGCTTTTTGTTTTGTTTTGTTTTGTCCACTGCCTAGCACATAGTGACTGCTTAATAAATATTTGTTGAATTAATGAATATGGTTCTCAAATAGGGGAGGCATAAGAGAATTTTGAAAAGGGTGTGAAGATCCATATGTGCACCAAGCATTGATCTTTATTCTGTTTTTGGACCAGTCCTGGGATTTCATTGGTGAGAACGCTCAGTGAGGAAATTCCTTCTACCAATATAAAGGGTTCCTTCTTTGAAATAAAGAGTTGTCTGGAGATACTGACAGGTTGGGTGACTTGTCCATGGTCAAATAACCAGAGAAGAGACTTGAACCCATCATGTAACACTATTTAGCTCCAACAAAATATTTAACCTGACAGAATAAAAAAATACTTCCCCTCTATGGATAGAATAAATAATGTCTCACATATATTCAACTTACATTTCCTACAATATTTTGATTCGCAAAAAAATCAGATTCATATTCTGGGCATTTTCATTGGCTATTCTTTATGCCTAGAATTCTCTCCTTCACCTCTGCTGCCCATCTTCCCTGGTTTTTTCCCTGTGGCAAATATAACCCTCTTAATTCTTGAGTCTTCTCTCTATTGATTATCTCTAATTTATCCTGTTTACAATTTGTGAATAGCTGTTTGTATGTTGTCTCCCCCATTAAATTGTGAATTCCTTGCAAGTTAAGGATGGTCTTTTGCATTTCTATTTATCCCCAGCAGTTCCTCACACATAGTAGGCACTTAATTAATACTTATTGACCAGTTTATTGAATACATGGTAATTAAAAATATCATCATGTGTTTTCTTAAACAATAGTACAATTGCTCTCAGAAGTCCTGTGAAATTCTTGGGCTTTGAAGAGAAAAAAGGTAGGATCCATACACAAAATGGCTGAGAGTTACTGGCTTCCCCTCCCCCCCCATAATTTTCACCTGAAAAACCATTTCTTCCCTGATATTCTGCGTTAAAAATTAAAAAAAAATCTTCTTAATTTTGCAAGTTTTTGAAGGAAAACCTAGAAGATAAGCATTAGTCTATAGTTTTCCAACTAAGGAAATAAGAACTCATTTTGTACAGTAACTCTGCTAAAGGTGAATAAGGAATAAACCGTGCATTATTAATTCAATATTATGATCAACTTGTCATGTTTATATGCCATTCAAAAGGGGTAGACTAGATTAATGGATTGCCAAAATGTGAATTTTCATCCTAGAAAGGTAATGAGTTCAAGGAAACCTTTAGCTACATCTTTTTATCTTGTTCATTCTAATGAACTGACCCTCATTGAAATTTTAAGAGTATTTAGAGACAGTGAGTGGAAAGAGAAATATTCCTTTTTGGTGTTTTCAGACATTTATAAATGTTACTACCATGGAAAGAGATGAAACATTGCATAATTTATTTTGCTTGATAAAAAAGGCTACATAACTGCACAGTCATAATAAATACTTATTAAGGAATGTAATCAAATATTCTTTTTTGTTTTCATGTTGAATGCTCCTCTCCATTTCTTATTTCCTTCCTCATCTTTGGACATAGCATCATCCATCATTTGCAAGACAGATTAGGAGGTTGGAAAGAGGATTAGTTAGACTAATAGTCTGACCTAGGCCCAGTTCTATTGCAATTTCAAATGAAAAATGTCTTTATCACTAGCATGACTAATATGACATGACTTGTAATATATTTTACTACCTCATTAGAGAAATTTTATTTTCTTATATGCCTTAGATGGGGTTATTTTTGCCAAATCCTGGTGCCCTTGAAATATTTGGGGTAATTAATATTTTCAAAGTTCTATATAAAGTAACTTATCTTGTTATGTCATATGTCAATCTCTTTTAAACTTTGTTTTCCATGTCTTCTAATTGATTTTGTTGACAGCAACACATTCTAAACCTCCTATCACTAATTATCTTTAAATTATATTGAAAAACAAACATTTTCATCACATTATTTCATCTTCAGGGTTTTACTATGGCTCCCCATCACTTATTATATCAAATTGAAATTCCCAAATCAAGTATTTCTTGTCTGTATCTTAATCATACCCTTTGTTCTTATCAAATTCTTTTTTCTTTTTTCCCCCCCTCCTATTTCTTGCATATGATTAGCTAGCCCTTGACTCTATGCTCTCAACTGTGCCTAGAAAGCTATGGTCTTTATTCTCTTCCAAATCTGATTCTAAATTGATTACTACTAGCATTCATTCCTATCATTGATTATTGACTTTGTTATTTTCTTATCCTTTTCCTTGCCTATCCTGATTAACTCAGTTTTACTAAATTTATTTTACTTTCAAATAATATGTTGTTCTGTATAACCTTAGCAATTTCATAACTGTTTTTTATCCTCTAAGATTGTAGACTCATGTGCCTACCATTAGTCATTATTGTTATCATTCATTATTTATTGTTATACGTAACAACTTTACTTTTCATCAATTATTAGCATTTAGTGAAGAAAAAAAGTAGCTTCTGTTTAATACCACTAGGTGTCCTCTATCAGTTAAGTTACTTCTATATAGAATTGTAAAAAAATGCCAAGGAGGTGTGCTTTGTTTGATTTGTCTGTCTGTGTTTCCCATTTCACAGAATTATGGGATCACTTTAATCTCTTTCACAAGGGAAAATGGTATATTTTATTTTTCAGTAGCTATGTAAAATATGTAATAAAAATCTCTTTCCCCATATTTATACTTTTTAAAATTTTATATGAAAACATTTAGAATTTGGGAATATTTAAAGCAAAATTATTTCTTTCTTCAATTACTGTTTTTATTTTGGTAGGTTTTTTAAAAAAAACCTTCATAGTGCCTACCCTTCATTGAGGGCGTTATTTTAGCTGAACACTCCCAGAATTCTAGATTGTCATAGGACCAAATCTACTGAAATAGGGACTAATTTTCATTGGTTAATTTGTCTTTCCTCCTTCCTCACCCAAAGTAAGCTGTCTGAGGGCAGGAACTGTTGCATTTCCCACCTTTATAATCTCAGAATATAGTACAGGATAGTTAAAATGGGCTTACCAAAGACATAGACATTACATCTTTCCTAATGGCCTAATATAAAGTTGTACACACAGACCTATAAATATTGGGTCTGCAGCAATAAACCATTTTCCAAACACAGCACAGAAGTGGAGACAAAAATAATGGAAACACAAAAGATATCATTTTAAGTGTTCAGATCACATCCCTTAAAATTTAAAATGATATTTGAAGGGACATCTTTAAAAGAAAAACAAAATCAAACTTGAGGGTGGTCTTACCTACTGCAAATATATTTTGAATTCATGGTGAAAACCCCTGCTTTGGATGGGATGCCAGATAAAAGAAGCACCAGAATTATTTTTACTCTTATTATTTTTTATGTTCACTTAGAGGGGATGTTCATGGAATATAAAAGTAGTGATTACAGATATGTGAGTGAGCTAAGACTTTCCAAATCTAAAAATATTACTAAGATTAATGGAGAAAGCCTTCTATAGGCTCAGGAAAGAAAAACTCCCCAGAATATTTCAAGTAAGAGCTAACCCTTCTCAAAAGTGTTCTACAGATGCATGGTGTGGGAAGAAAAATGTTCATTCCTTTCCAGCCCCCTGAGCATCCTGAATGGGTTTGTAAGGGGCAAAACAAGTTACTATTGGAAGGAGGGTTCTGAGACCCTGGAAGATCTTCTGAAAACACAGTTCATTCCAGGGAATGAGGCTAAAAATTTTGGCATTTGGTTTCTGCATGAGTAAATGTGATTTTGTACAGTAAAAAAAACCAAAATGACTCTTCCCTTAACTTTTTAGATATTTTAATATTTTTAGAGATTTGCAAATATAACTACTACTTTAGGCATCTGCATTTATAGGTAAATTTTTTTTCTATTATCAGGATTATCCAAATCGGTCAATATAAATTGAACCCTGATTGTGTAAAACATCTAAAATAATCCCCTGACTCACCCCTTTACTTTATAAGTATAAACAGGCTTGCCACATGAAAATAACATTATACAAATAAAATGTGGCCTAAAACTATAATGGGATTGTTTTTAGTGGTCAATTTTTTTCAAACAAATCAACATGTTAATAGATATCAGGTGAGAAAAGTACCAAACAAGATGGGATCATAGCTACAAAGCTTAGGAGTTGATGGTCTTATAAGAAAGTAATAGCTCATTATTCTGTTAATGAAGACTTCACTAAGGAAAACTCATTTATTGTCATTTTAACTATATTTGTTGTCATTTTTTTCAGTGACACTAATATTGCAGATAAGTATAGGAATCGTTGACATACAGAGTGAGAAATTTCGGATCATTTTGTGGTTTTAAACCATATGGCTGATTTTTTGTGTGAATTTTTGCAGTGTTACAATACTTTGTGATATAGCTAGGCTATGTTTACACATATGAACATAATATCATAAATACAGAACTGGAAGAGACCTTAGAGGCCTCTTGGTCTACCTTCTGATTTTATTGATAAACTAAAGCTCATAGAACTTGGGGGACTTGTCCAAGGTTGTACAGCTAGTGAAAGGAAAAGGCAGGATTTGAACCTGTATCCTCAGACAACAAATCCAGTGACCTTTCTATTTCAACATGTTGCCTAACTGTACAACACTTTCCATTGAACCACATGCTAAATCAAGTAGAGAACTGAAGAATTAGAAGAAAAGAAATAGCAAAAATGCACATAATTGAAATCTCTTCAGCATATTAAAATAGATTTTATTTTCCTTGAGTAATTTAGATAATTGGCTCCATTTTTCATTTATCTCTGGGTATAGATGCTCACTCTATTTTCATATGACTTCTGCATTGAACTGCCAATAAAACTTCTGAACAGAATCTGCCAGTTGAGGCTATATATGTCAGTGGAACCTAGTGGTATTGATCGGTGAGTAGCAGAGCTGCAAGTTTTAGTGCACTTTTAGATTTGAACCAGAAGGTGTGGTTTGAAATTTAGTACAAGTTTTGATTTCTATGAAATTTTGATTCCTATGAAAACAACTTTATAGAGACAGGCAGGCTCATGGGAACTGTGGATTGGATTTGATTGGACAGGGAATTATAGATGAAGGTGGCCCTGTGTTCACTAATAGCATTTTTGGACTAGGAGAACTTTTTGAAAGGTTTAAAAAAATACTAAAACTTAAATAAACAACAAGAAAAAGTAATTTATTATAAACTTCAAGACTAAAACTTAAATACAAAATAAGAAAAGAAAAAAAACATTGTTATATACACATTGAAAAGCCTTCTGAAAGGTTTTTTTCCTTAATTCAGACAAAAGAGGGAAAAAGTTCCCACTTAATGCCCACTGACATTCAGCTTCAAGTTCCTTTTTCAGACCTGTTTTTTTTATTATTATCACTTTTGCCTACTTTACTCCAGAGAAACTATCCTATTAGGTCTTCCTTGGTTAGGTGCTCCCTCTCCCACAAATCTTCCCTGATCCATCTCAGATATTAGAGTTATTTTCTTCCCCTCTTTAAAATACTTTGCATTTATTTACCTATTTGTACCTATTTCAAGTCTCCTTTTCCCTTCCTTTCTATCTGGCAAGGGAGGGTAAGAGTGTAGCTTTTGTTCTTTTGTATTTCCAGAAAATAAGCACAGTGACTGATTGATGGTAAGTGCTTAGTAAATATTTATTGAGTTGAATGAAAGTGCCTGTCTTTACCCCATTGTATTCATGTAACCTACTTTTGAAACTGAGACAAAAATTGAGACAACAGGAGAAAAGCTAAGCAAGTATCCTGAAAGAAAGAAGAGACAGAGACAGAGAGACAGAGATGGAGAGAGACTAATATGGCTTTCAAAGAGGATGAATTCTTTAAAATTTAAAGCTGTGAATACAACTTTTCCTTTTAAGAAAAATGATATAAAGCAGCAGAAAATTCCGTTTGTTTCAGTTCCTCATTTGTTCCTTTTTTTTTAATGAATAAACATTTTTTTCTACTTCTCATCTCCAATTTGGGCATGGGAGTGGCAAAGGAAAACAAGATTCTTGTAATATAGTCAAGCAAAAGAGAAAATATCTTCTTTAGGACCATAGTATTTGGAGCTACAAAGGGGATCTTCTGAAGTCATAGAGATACTTCTTGGAGAACCTAGACTAGAACCTGGTTCCCTTCTGTGTTAGGTTCTTCCTAACTGGCACCCCATAGCCTAAATAGGCAGCTTTCTAGTCCATTTCTTTCCTGGTTCAATTCCTTTATTTTACAGATGAGAAAACCTAGGCCCAGGGAGGGTGACTAGCCACACAATTAAGTAGTAGTTGGAATTTAGGAAAGCCATCTAAAATATCATATTAAATACCTTGGGTTTTAGGTTAATAAATTCTAGTATTAATGGCAAAGCAGATCTGTGCTTTAGACAGTTTATGCCATATACACTGACAGTGTTTCTTATCAAATTATTTTCTTTATTTTTATGATTCTATTCATTTAATTTATCTTACATCACATAAAAATTATTTAAAAGTGGAAAATTTTCCTTTTATAGATAATAATAACAATAGCTAGCATTTATATACATGTCTGAGGTTTGCAAAACTCTTTACACATGCTTTTTTTTTATTTGATCCTTAGAACAGCTCTTTGTGGTTTGTCTGATTATTTTCCTCATTTCACAGATGAGGAATCTGAGGGTGAAAGGCTTATCTTGCCCTAGATTGCATAGTGGGTAAAGTTCTAAGGCAGGATTTGAACTCAGATAATCTTTCCAAATAAACAGTGATTTCTATTGAAGCCTAAGACTGGTAATATAAGGATGAAAGAAGCATATTAGGAAAATTAATTGGGCAGTGGGCTTTAGGATGTGGTAGCTAGAGGGGAACTAGAAATGGGGAGAATAGAAGACTTGTAATTATTCAGGTATTAAGTGCTAAGGGCTTGACTTAGGGCTGTGGCAGTGGAATACAAATTTGGAAGGATGTGACCAAGAATTTGAAGTAATTTGACATGATTCTGAGATTTCCAGAATGGGAAATCTGTGATATAGAGAAGACAGGAGGAAAAGATGTATTGGGTAAGATTGTTAAAGATTAGAAAGAACAGTATCCAACAGGCAACTCTAATTAGAAGACTTAAAGTCTTTGGGACTGGACATTTGTTCTAAAGTCATAGAATCTTAGCAATGGAAGGATCTCATTGTTGTTCAGGGGTATCTGACTTTTTGCGATCCCATTTGGGCTTTTCTTGGTAAAGATACTGGATATAACCTCGAGGGGTAGGTGCTACTATTATCTCTATTTTATAAATGATGAAACTGAGGCAAATCAAGGTTAAGTCACTTGCCCAGGGTCATAAAGCTAGTAAGTGTCTGAGGCTGGATTTGAACCCAGCTCTTCCTTACTCCAGGCCTGGCACTCTATCCTATGCACCACCTCAAGTCAGCTTTTCCTAATTATTCAGTTAATCACAGGGACTCTGCTAAAGACCAAAGCTGGAAAGGACCTCAGAAATCATCTATAACTAGTCCATCCCCATCATTTTACAGACAGGATGAGACATTTGTATCCCTGAATAATAGTGTAGCTTGGCCATGGTCACATAGGTAGTAAATGCAAGAGCTGGGTTTTTTTTTTTAACTACCTGAGGTAGTTAAATCTGTTTCCCCAGGGAGAAATCTTTGAGGTATCTGACTAGTCATGAGTGACAAAACATTGCAAGTGTTTGAGATCTCTGAGAGCACACATGCAGAATAACAGATCAAAAAAGACAGAAAGAACTTTGAGAAATGGACCCAATTACAGAGGTGAAGAAAGGTAGCTGCTTGTCCCACATGACTGAGAAGGAACAGAAAGAAATAAGAGAAGACAAGGGAGGAGGGGAGAATCTCAAAAAAGAAAGGTCACCTAGCAATAAGAAATCTGGGTGAGTGTTTGAGGAGAATGCAAATTGAAAACATTTTATTTGGTGGTTAGGGGGTGATTGATTAATTTGAGTGATTGGTTATAGTCTGGTGCTGGAGTGATAAGTCAGATTTCACACCATTAAAAACACTGTTAGACTCTTAGAATCTATGAATGTTTGATTCTTGACATTGGCCTGAAAAATTAAAAGCATGAATTTGACTCTTTTGGTCTGCATTGGTAGAGGGAGTTTTCTCATTGGGATACTTTAACAGTAAAATTATAAGTATAATCATTAATAATATTTTAATATCCAATAAAATCTAAGTTTTTATATCCTAATAATTAGATTGAGGTCCTCATTCTATACAAGCATCAAAATTGTACAAAATGAGAGGATGAAATTCAGTTCTATGAATTCAAATCAAACCTTAAAAGTCAACTGCAATTAAAAAAGTAAAAAAAAAATGGAAGAGGAAATCCTTCACTGTAGTTTATGATATATGTGGTAGATAATAAAAAGAGTAATAGTCTAGAAAGTCCAAAACCTAGGTGCTTAAGCATCTATACTCTTCCATCAACTCTCTCACTCAGACTCTAAGTAAGATACTTTACCTTTCTGGTAAATTTTTCTCATTTGGGAAATGCGAACATTGGACTAGAATATTTCTATGTCCACTTCTTCCTCTAAATTTCTACTGTTCTGCTTTATAATATATAAAATGAACTCACATATTGAAAACATTTTTCAAATTATCATGATAGTTGTTTCCCAAGATTCACATACGACGATCAGAAGGACTAAACATTAAAATGGGGTGAATTTTTTTGTATCTATTTCTTTTAAATGAAGTTCGAAGTCTGTTCCCTAAAGGAATTGATCTTGCATTTTGTTTCCCTTAACTGATTTTTAATTTAATAGAAAAGAATCTTATATATGTGTGATATACATAATTCAACTTAAAACAACTGTTTCATTGATCTGAATATTTCACATGAAAGGTTCCCCCCCCTTGTGTTTTGTCTTTGATACCTAAAGAGATATCTCAAATTTTCACGATTTTTGAACTTGTATTGGGGTATCTGTCAAAGGAAGAGTTTAGGGTTGACTTAAAGGTGGTAAGTGGAAGTGGGGCAAATCAACTAATCAATCAATTAACAAGCATCTTAAAGCATCTATTATGTGTCAGGAACTATGCTAAGCTCTAAGGATATGACAGAGAATGAAACAATCACTATTAGTGAAGAGTTTACATTCTAAGAAGGCAAACAGTAACTGCTTTCCAGGAAGGAATTTCAGAGAGGCAGCTAGGTGAAACTATGTATAGAGTGCCAGGCCTGGGGTAAGGAAGACCTGAGTTCAAATTCAGCCTCAGACCCTTATTAGCTGTATGACCAAGACACTTACCTGTATTTTCCTCAGTTTCCTCATCTGTAAAATGAGCTGGAGAAAGAAATGGCAAACCATTCTAGTATCTTTACTAGGGCGTCACAAAAAACTGCACACAACTGAAAATGACTGAACAACAACATTTCAGCTCAGAAGAGGAACGAAATTAAACCCAGCCAAAAGCGAAATGGAATGCCTAGTAAAATGTCAAAAGTGGTTAAGTCAGTATTGAAGGGAAAAAATTCTGATTCTTTAATCACTTCAAACTATATCATCTTTCAACTCTGTTTTAAATAATGTCAAAATGTTTTAACAAATTTGAAATATTTCAGAAGACGAAATTCTACCCATGTCATTGTTAGGCACCAAAAGTAATGCCCTGATATAAATTCAGTTGGTTGCTGGATGCATAACCCTTTAAAAATGTTATCAGTAGTAATAGCAGCCAGCTAGTTTTACAAGATATATTCTTGCATTATGAAAGTTGAGGGATAAATAAAATTAGAAACTGAAGCTACATTGGATAATGGATGAGTTAGAACAATTTTGACTTCTCCCCAGTGTCTTGCTGATGTATGCACTTTAGATTCTGAATTAGAGGAATCATGTCTTAAAGGGTAAAAAGGAAAGACACTTGGTTGTCAGGTTATATAATATCCGGGTGTCTATTTTCAGTTAAGACTTCCATTTAGGTTTTTTTCTTTTTTAGACTGAGCTGCTGAACTCATGTTCTCATTGCGTTCTGAGGTGCAAGGGAAAGCTAAGGAAGGTTTTGGGGGTCTCAAATCAGGTGCCAGATGGTTTAAAGCATCTATAACATAGGACAGGAACTACTTGCAGGGAATCTTTATCAGTGGTGAGAGATGCAGAATCAAAGAATATTTTCATTGTGATAGGGACTGCTGGAACATTTTGAACATATACT
>CM053594.1:306131488-306146583 GCA_028646575.1 Pseudocheirus occidentalis
AGGGACAGGTACAGGGTAGAGAACAAAACAAGGGGGGGGGTGCAGCATAGGAAGGAGGGACATACAATTAGCCTCTCACAATTTGCCCACCATGGAGATGTCCTGTGTAATTACACAGGTACAGCCTGTATCGAATTGCTGCCCCGCCCAGTGGGAGTGGGTGACAGGGGAGGAATTGCAAGAATCTAGTATTTAAATCAAATGCAACTGGGAAATAATACATTCAGGGATGGGGGCAGGGAGCCCCTCCCTCCCCTGCTAGAAAGCTAGAAGGGTGTTGGAGGAGGGAATAAAAGGGAACAGATTGTGGGAGGGGCCTTACAGTGGGATCAATGTTCTGGGCTGGGGGGTAGGGGCAAAAAGGGGAGAAAATCTGTAACTCAAAACCTTGTGGAAATGGATGAAGTAACCAAGAAAATAAATTAAAATTAAATTTTGTTCTACTTAAAAAAAAAGTGAAAATATCAGTGCCCTCCATAAAATACAGGTCAATTCCAGGTTTCTATATACCATGCACTTCTATATCTAAAAAATTATCAATACACATCTCTCTCTATTCTCTCTCTGTGTATATATACACACACACACACACACACACATAATATATTTGTATATACTACTGAGAAGAATGGCTGTGTCAAAAAGGTACCTGTAGTTTAAAAGACACATTATCAGTTCAGGGAGTATTGAACAAACTGCCCCAAAGTGCCATAATAGTTGTCATTATTATTATTATTATTAACTATATTGATTATTGCAAAGCCTTAGATGTAGTTCTTTACTCATGTCTTAGTTATATCATGTATTTGTGTATATAAGATAGACTGAAGCATGGTGATATCATTAGAGTATTTAATGTCCACATGGAAAACTTCTCTATTTAAAATTAGTACCATGACAATAATGAAAAGAACAATTAAACAGAAAAAATATCTTCCAAGGAAAGAGTTTAAGCTCATTATAGTTCTTCTTATCCTTAAATTCATTGTTGTCATAGATGAATATAAATCAGTGTGGCTTTCAAATGAAAAGGGAATTGTTAGAAAACACCTATTAATCCCCTGGTGTACATGGATGACATTGTTATATGGTGTCACTGAAGGATATAATAAACAGCTTCTTTATTTCATGGAAATTTCACCACTACTACATCAAAATGTCAGTTGTGTCAAATAATTAATAAAGCCAGGGAATAATAGATACTAAATATTTTGAGCACTGAATCACTGAATTCAATGAATGAAGAAGATACTTACAAATTTGAATGATGAGCATACAAAGCTTCTGTGGACAAAATACATTGCATACAAGGTTATCAAGAAGGAATATTGGGCTATATATGTTGAGACTGATCTGTACATTGAAGTAAAATCTCAAAAGAAAATATATTAACAACTAACACATGTATTCAATGTCAATCTTAATAAAGACTTTTTGGTACTCTAACAGGATGTAACATAGGTATCCAAAGAAAAGTCCATATGATGCTAATAAAAGTTATGGCTCATCACCCCAAGGAAGACTTAGGAAAATTACTATTTCCTGTCCAAAAAGAGACAAGAAAATTGATAGATATTCACACAGTAGATGATAAATGGGTTAAATTTACAGAAACACTATAAAGATACCAATTCACAGAGGGTTTACATGCATGTAGCATTTGCATGTATGGATATTACATATATACATGCATATTACATAGTATACAGACAGGCATAGAAACATATACACTATTGAGTATTTTATTGATAAGGAAAATGAGAGTGATAGAATTGTGTTCATCAAATGTAATTCAAAATGTAACTCTGAAACAAGCGAAATGCAAAAATGTTAACAGAAGGAGCTCCATAGTTGAGGGTGACATTCACATAGATAATATTTCAACAAATATGCATCAAACAAAACAGCATGTAGGTTTGTTTCTAAAAACAGGGGCTTTATTATAGCAATTCTTGATCAAATCATTCCCCTAGAAATTAGAGAAAGTTTATACTTAGGGTGACAGCATGTGTTGATGAGTGTTAGAAGTTGTACAACAAAATACTGCAACTTGGGGGAAAAAATGTTGTACCTTCTGGACACTGAGAACAATATGATCAAGTAGCCAGAATCAGATACTATAAACTCATTATCTTTTATGTTATCTTGTAAGATAACAAATTGCTAGAATTCAAATATAACCCCACGAAATATACTTGATAATTTAATAAATTGGCCTGAAATTAGAATATATATTCAGACATAGCATTAATCCACAAAAATTGAGGTACAATTTTAATATAATGTTTGCTGAATAATCATAATCTCTAAACTATAAGGAGTAGAAAAGTTTTCAAGATGTAAATACTTCAGACAGGATATCAAAATACTGGGAGAAGAAGATAAATGCATGTCCTTCCTATTGTCCTGTTTACTTTTTGGTACTGTTTACAAAACATTATCGTCCTGTTTACAACTGAAGTTGTACAAAAAATGCTTTAAGTGAGCTTACAGAGGATGAATTTATATCCTAATACTGTTATTCAACAATGAAAAATAGTTCTTTTATTCACTTTCAGTAGATGAATAAATAAAAGTTTTGATCACATGATAGTGACTTGCTTAAAGTATTTCTATTTATACCCTATCTAAAATGGCCCAGTGTTGAGTTATACATCAAACATTCATTTTTTAATAGACAACAAATCTCCATGCTACAAATTTCCAAATATCTTTGGAACTCGATAAATATGTGTACTGGAAACAAACCATTATCACAAACAGAATTGCTATCCACAATAACCTGAACTTATTTCTGATCCATAAAAATGTAAGAATGTTTTTAAGCAGGTCCCACTGTATCAAATATACATAGCATTCAAACTATGTAGAATGAATTTTTTTTTAATTTAGAGATTTAGCAAAAGAAATCAAAATCATATAGGAATAAAGGAGGGATACAACCTACCCATCACCCTGTCTGCTACTGGAGTTGTCATGAGTAGGTTTTCAGTGAGCATACATTTACATTCCAATATGTTTATTAATTTTAAATGTTTTATTCATATTCAAGTAATCTGCATAGTAGGAACTAGAAATTATAGAACAGTCAGACTTACTGATTCCTATATATTTTGTAAGTAAATAGTATATTGCCCAATAGACACTGGTCAGTAGATCATTGCAGGTTACAAAGAATGAGGAGAATGAAATAACAATAATGGCTTTTATTATTAATTGCATCCAAAATTCATATAGCACTTTTAGATTTCCAAAGATTATTTACTTGTTCCTCAATAAACCATGTAAGGACAGGAGGCATTAGTCTCACAGTTTTACATATGAGGAACCTGAAAATTAGAGAAATTCAATAACTTGCTATGGGTCACACTTAGTGTCTGAACCAAGCCCAGAACTGTATAAACTATACCATGCTTCTTGCTCTATCTTGTACAGTTAAGCCATGAATGAAGGATTACAATTAGTTCTCGGTGCCATAGGGCCATGTTTAGAGTTAGAAAGGACGCAAGATATCATCTAGTCCCACCTCCTCATTTTATTGATAAGGAAAATGAGAGTGAAAGAAGGCAAATTACTTGACCAAGGTCACACAACTAGTAAGTGTATCATATTTAATTTACATTTTCTGATCAGAACTTAAATGTTCTGATTTCACATTATAGAATAGCAGACTGTTCATATTTTAAAGTGAGGTATTTCTAAATTAGAGTATACTCAAGCAAAGGTAACAGTGATGCTATAAACAGGACAGGGTAATTGAGCTTTTTGCCAAGGATGCCGATGTACAGGGAGTATTCCTATTCCTGGGGATGTGGAACAATTATTTCTTTTTCATCAGAAACAAAAGACGGCTTTTCCCCTGCATTGAGGACTGCTGTTGACCCACACCAAAGAGCATGATCTTACTTCTTTGTCCAATCCCAACTCATTACTCAAGTGGTCCTGTCACTATGACACCCTTCTCCTGAGTTCTACCTCTCCCACTAATTCATTGGAGGTATAGACTGAGCTCTTGGATTATGAGCTATTAGTTCTTCCTGTGTGGCAAACTCTATCCTCTGGACACCAACCATCTATCAGATTTTCCTTTGTGCTGCCATCCCCTCTCTCAACTGTTTTTGCCCCAGTTGGGAGAATACCTAGTTATATCTCTAACCAATTCAATTAACATCAGGGTAATAAAAAGCCTGGAAACCATGTCCCACAAAGAACAATTGAAGTAAATGTGAATATTTAACCTGGAAAAGAAAAAACCTGAAAAGGGAAGAGTACTATTTTTTAAGGATTTGAAAGCCTCTTGTGTTGGGGGGAAATAAACTTATTCGGAGTTAACTCTGGTAAAAAAAAAAAGAATTGGGATCAGTAGGAAGATTCACCAGGTTAATATGAAAGAATCTTAAAAGCAAAAAGAATAGCACCAAAGTACAATGTGAGAAGTGACCTTCTCATCACTGGAAGTTTTCAAAAATTTCTATCCAGAATGTTACCAAGATCATTCCTACATTGGTCAGTAGGATAAATCCCACGAATTTTACAGTCGGAATTCTATAAAACATACTCTAAACAATTTTGTTTCTTTTTCATATACACTTCCCATCCCCCACCCCCATAGCCCAAGCTTTTATATAACAGTAAACGGTCTTTGGAGAAAGAAGAAAAAGAATGTCCATTGAACTAATTATTTCCCTATGGCAGTATTTCTAACACATGAATAGGTATCAACAGAACAATACAACCATGAAACCAAACAAAAAAGAAAAGAAGATTAAAAATGTAAACCTTACTTTCAAAGGGCATACTTTTTTACTTGCACTATAAATAACATGTATCTAAATACATTTTAATTGTATGAATACATTTTAATAAAATATAATAGTTACTGCCACATTACATAAGCTCTAATAATCGTAACTTCCTGACAATGAGCTACTTCTCCCAAAGCTTTTATATTATAATTTTAGTGAATTAGTTTTATTTATGGAAATATTGATCTTCTCTTTATATATTCCATAATTAGGCTAACAACTTAATGGAGGATGAAGAGATCATTAAATTAATAGGCAACAACTTAATGCACACTTGAAATTGCCTAACTACTTGGGTTTTATGATAAATCTAATTACATCTGAACACAAAAAAAGATTTATGTCAGCAAAACAACCATTATAAAATGAGTATAAGGAAACTTGTTAAATTTCTTTTCACTTGTAATCACCTAAAGGAGGCTCATGTACGTTCTTGAAAAGTCAAGGAGTTGGAAGTGTGTGTGTGCACATATGAGCTCAGTTTTAAAAAGATATTAGGACTTACAACAGATTAGTAAGAGAAGTGAAATAGTAAAGATATTCAGGATTATTTAATTGAGTTGAAGCATGGGGTTTTTTTTAATTCTTTTTGTATTTTAAGTTATCTTCTTCACAATGCCCTTAACTTCATGTTGAATAAAAGTTTTGATTAATTGCTGCTTGGTCTTATGTTTTGAGAGAATAAAAAAGCCCATAGAAATTGTTGAGAATGAATTACTGTTCTTTGCCTTCAGTGGTACAGAACAATTCACCTTGGTTTCCATTCTTCTCTCTTTGTTGAAAGAAACTATTTTCCAACAAATAATACATCTTTTGAAGTCCTCCCTACCTTCACTGTGCCTGCTTGACCCTTTCACACAAAATGAATAAATGAAATAAATGAAAATAAATGAAAGACTCACCACTAGCATTTACAAAAGTAATTCAAGGGGTGACTAGGTGGCACAGTGAACAGAGCACTGGCCCTGGAGTCAGGAGTTGAGTTCAAATCTGGCCTCAGACACTTAACACAAAACTAGCCATGTGACCTTGGACAAGTCACTTAACCCCATGCCCAACCTTCTCCCTTCCAAAAAAATTAAAAAGAAATTTTAAAAATACAAAAGTAGTTCAAAGTTTAGGAATCACTGGATCACCAATATATGGCAGGAAGGAATATTAGTGATCTCAAATATTAAACTCTCATTTTACAGATGGAGAAATATATCTGTTTAGGTTATATGGCTATATGATACTGATTCAACCACTTATAATTATTAATGTACTGCATTTCTTTGAAAAATATAGTTATATTACTTTTCTCTTGATCATTTAACTGGAAGTCCTATATAGATAATCTATGTCTGATATCCGATTGTCTTGAGCGTAAAAGCAACATGCAGCTAAATTTTAACAATAAGCATGACCCATACATTACATCATTTGAACCTCAAGCAACATTGTAAAGATAACTAAAGCAAATTTCTGAAGTCAATTCTACCATTATTATTATTCACATTTTTAAAGTGAGGAAACTGAGGTCCTGGTACATCAATGACTTATCTGGGTTTACAAAGCTAGTGGGTAGATAAGACCAAATTTAAACTCAGGTCCTTTTTACTCCAGTCCCAGAACTGAATCCCCCATGCCATGCTGTCTTTCAAAGTAAATCTATAGTTTAGACACACAGCTAACCATTCCTAATAAATTCCTGGTTTGTTACATTAGTGATTTTAGGTCTCAGTTTCCTCCTTTATAAAATGATGCAGTTCGTAAGATCTCCTAACGTTCCTTCCAGCTGTAAATTCTATGATTCTTCTATAACAATTTAATATCTCAGAACAGAGACAAAATATATTTGAAATAATTAACAGCTTAATTGATAGCTAACTACAAGAGGTTATATTCTCATGGGCGCTACTACATTGTTGGATATTCCTAGTCCACACCAAGGGCACATCTAGTGTGTCCTTAGCTGCATGTATTATCTCCCCATTAGAATGTGAACTCCATCAGAGCAGAGACTATCTTCTATTTTTATTTGCATCCACAATCCTTAACATAGTACCTGGCATACAGTAAGCATTAAATATATGCATCATTCATTCAATCATATTGAACTCTCAATAGTTTGGTAGTAGTGCTACTGTTGATTCAGTATTTAATAAGATTATTTCTTTCATATTTTGATAGGTGAATAAATTCAACTTTATAAAGGAAGATGTAAAGCAAAGTAACCCCAATTGTATAATCACTCTTTTATTCTTTGTGCTCTCGGAGAGTATAAATACATTCTACTTTATATTTATTTTTGCCTTGCGATCTAAGAGCATGATTCTTTCCTGGGTTCAAATCAAATCAGTCTGATAGTTACTCCCCAAAATCTGACTACTTAGCCTCATGTCCTATTCATCATTTTCTTTTCGGTAAGGAGAGGATGGTAGAATGTTAAAGATATAAGCTTTAAATTTGCCCTATAGTTTTCCTGGTTAGTGAGATTCAAAAAATGAGACAATATCTACGGAGCCATCAGGAATTTTGTACTGGCCTTATAGTTATAGTTTTAAATAATCACCTCCTCATATTTTTGTCCTTTACTTGAATTGCGATATTATATTCTTGTTTCTACATTAGCCAATTATCCATTTTCCATATTCAATCTTTTATTGGCCAGTAGGTAGAACAGTGGATTGAGAACAGGACTTGAATTTAAGAATACCTGAGTTTAAATCTAGCATGAGACAGTAGCTATGTGATCATAGACAAGGCACTTAAATTCTGTGAAACTCAATTTCTCCATGCTCAAAATGGGTATAATAATAGTAACTACCCAACAAGGTCATTGTGAGAACAAAATGAAATAATGTAAGTGCTATGAAAACCTTAAAGGTCTATATATGTACTAGGTTTCATTGTTATTGTTATTGATAACATATAAAGCATTATAGAACTCTAGAGTTTTAAAAAAAACTTTGTTGTTAATATCTAAGTCAACTTCATCATTTTACAAAGGAAGAAAATGAGGCTTATTAAAGAGGAAAAAGTTTGTCTAAAACTCTTCTGCTACATGGCAAAGGATGGATAGACTAGGGGTGGGCGATGCATTCAAGGGGAACAATTAGAAAGCTGCTGAAACAGTTTGGGCAAAATGTAATGAAGTCTTGGGCAATTGTGACTGTAAAGTAGCTCCATATTGAATCCAGCATCCACCCTTTGCCAATTGCATATCTCTACATCTTTCACAGCCAACCTCCAACCTATCTCCCCTAGTCACTCCCCTTCGTGTAATCACTTCCGTCAAAATGGCCTACTTGCTGCTCTTTATACAGAGGAAAGGGGATGGACACAAGCGATGTTGAGGAGATAGAACTGACAAAATTTGTCAATAGATTGGATATCAAGAGTAATGGAGAGGGAAGGGTTAAGGATGCCTTTGAAGCTGTGAAGTGGAACGAGCCCCTAAGCAGAAGAAGGGAAGTTAGGAGAAAGGATGGATTATGTGAAAGAGATAATGAGTTCTATTTTGTAGAAATTCATTTGTGATCTTTATAAGATACCTAGATACCTACCTGATAATTTCAAAGGAGGAATTTGAGGTCTGTAGAGAGTTAAGAGCTGGATGCATTTCTTACTTCTATTGAGATCAACTAGTGAATATAAATTTACTCTTTAAAAATCTCTTGTTCCTGATGTCTGTCTCATTTTATTTATTCTCAATTATTCAAGGACCACTTACTCAAAATGTCTAACTCTCAAATCATGTTTCTCCAGAATTTCTCTTGTTTTGATTTTGTTTTTGTTTTTACACTTATTCATTTCATTATTCAGCATTGCAACAGTGGACGACTTAGAGTCAGGAAAACCTAAGTCCAAATTCTGTCTCAGTGGTCCTGAGCTAATCACTTAACTGTCTCAACCTCAATTTTCTCATCTGGCAGATGAGGATACTAATAGTCCCTAACTCAAATGATTGATATGAGAACAATAGGACGGCATATTTAAATTATTTTAAAACTTAATATATTTTATAAATATTATTATAATTATTATTTTGATATTTATTAGTATTGATATTTTTCTTCTACCACTGAGAGAATTAGCAAAAAAAAACCAGTCAATTTTTATACCCATTAGTAGTTGTGCTGATTAGTATAGAAGTAGCTTGGGCGGGGGGGGGGGGGGGTGGGTGGTAAAAGAGCATGGGAGTGGAGAGGGGCAAAACCTCCCTATTAAGCTAGCTTATTTGTGCTTTCTGGAAATTTCTAGATACCAATTATCCATCCTATCCTGGCTCCTACATTGCCATAGACAATTGTGA
Organism: Pseudocheirus occidentalis; assembly: GCA_028646575.1. NCBI lineage: Eukaryota > Metazoa > Chordata > Mammalia > Diprotodontia > Pseudocheiridae > Pseudocheirus > Pseudocheirus occidentalis. The sequence goes on from CM053594.1 coordinate 306,140,591, forward strand.
TTTAATTGTAGCTAGGTATTTAAGTACAAGTCCTTTATTTGTAATAGCTTTACTCCTCCATAATAGTCCTTCAAACCAGAATATTCTATGCTAGCTGTCTATTGCTGTTGTGTAACAAAAGCATAACTTCATTGGTATAAATTAGTCTGCTAATTATAGTGTGAGCAAGAAAATGTATATTTATAATAGATGTCGCATTTAGTTTTACTCAATAAAGACATAGCATCGGTTTAAGTACAAAAACTTCATTTATAACCCAGGTACACACATATGGACTTTCTGTTATAACTCCCCACTTGTAGCATTTCTCTTCCCTCCTCTCTCCCCTTTTTCTATGAAATGGAAGACTCCACCAACTGGTGGGCAGCATGGTCTAGAACTGACATGTACCTAGAAAAAGACTAAGATTGATTTCTCCCTCGGGAGGAAGGTCACATAAATAGTAAATGACAAGAGTTGTGATCTGAGATCGGACTGACTTCATTTCAGGTGCTTTTTCCTTTCTCCCATTGTTCTTATTGTTCGCTCTCCATTCTTTAAGAGGACCAATAACCAATTACCATGAGGGGGATGCCTTCACTCGCAAGTAAATTGGGTTTTGGTGAGGCAGGGATGTGCAAAGTCCATAGAAAAGGGCTGCATATATAAGGAATGGTTATGGAAATAGAGAGAGGTAGGAGAAAGAAATCTAAGAATGATTAATAATGACAACTTGCATTTAAAGTTTATAGAGTGCTATAATATAGCATCTCATTTAATTCTCCTAACAACCCTGTGAGGTAGATATTATTGGCTTCATTTCACAGATGAAAAAACTGAGGTTCATTGACAGAATTTGAGTGACCCACCCTTGTTTATACAATTACTAAGTATTGGCGACCAAATCAGAACTCAGGTCTTTCCTGATTGCAGGTCCTCTGTAACAACTTGACACTGAAATATGATAGTAATGGTAATGAAAAGGAGAAAGGTTGAAGAAAGTGTAAGGAACATTGGTGGAATGTATTTTATGCTCCTCTTCCCTCTCTCATTCCAGTTTTACTACAGGGCAAAGGGAGGAGGGTATGAGGGGATAGAGGGTGTCCATGGTAGAAGGGGCCCAGTGGTACAAAATCATTTTTTCTTCCCCTCTGTCTCTCACTGTCTCATTTTCCCTTTATCACACTCTTCCCATAGATAATGAGACTTCCAGTGGAATTAGAGTTAGGAAAAAGAGAAGCTTTTTTTTTATGGAGGCAGAAACAGGAAAAAAAAAAAAGATCTAGCAGCAATCAGGTCTTAGAGATTATCTTCTTCTCAAACCCTGTTCTCCTTGATCATTTTGATTTATACCAGCTCATTATTATGAGAAGAGTACATAGTAGGTTGTTGATTAATAAATACTTTACATCTTCTAAAGTGGTGACTTTAGGGAAGGAGAACAATCTTGAGGAAAAGTTATTTAAGAATGAAGAAACTGCACTTCCTTTATGTGAAAAGCTGGAGTGAGGGAAGTATCACTTCTTTATCTTCTCTCAGCATTTTCTCTGTACTCAGCCTGAAAATCTATTGTAATCCTTTGGGGATACATTCATCTACATCCATTCCTTACAGGTGAAGTCAATCATAAATTCAGAAGATCATAGAATTTAAATCTTGAAATGAAATTACAGGTCACTTTGACCCTCTCATTTACACAAAAATTGAGGTTTAGAAAGGTTAAAAGGTTTGCCCAATGTCACAAAGAGAATAAATGGCTGACCTACAATTTTAACCCAGGTTCTCTGATGCCATGTTGGGATTCTTTGCATAACTATGGCTGTCATATATCAGATGCTCCCAAGCCTGATCACACTGAATTTATTCTGTGGAATCAGTATCATCTATTCTGTCACATTTTGCGACAGAAGACTACTCCAATATGATACTCTGTTAATAAGAACTCAAGAATACCTGGGTTCTTTTAAAATCTTATACCCCACCTATACCCTTTAGTAGCTTCTCATGAATTTTATTTATTTCTTCTTTCCCAGTTCATGCCTCCTGACACAAGCTCCATGAAATCTGGAAGCATTGTTCCTTCTTCCAGTGACCACTAGCTGTCTCTCCATCATGGGCAGCGGAAGCTGTGCTTATTAAAGAGGCTACCATCAACACCTTAGACATAAAGTAGTCTTAGTCTTTATTTTCCAGTAGATAAGGATGAAGGAATGGAAGTTTCCTGCTTTTCTTGCTGTGGGAACATTTGAAGAAGATGTATTGTTAACATTCCAAATTAGAACCCTGAAGATTTTGATATAGAAAACTTTTTATACAACATATTTGGGGCATATTATGAAACAGGTGCATTAGTAACTAAAGAAAAAAAAACCAAAGTACCATATGCAACTTAAAAAAAAAAGAAATCAAGTTCCATTCCATGTAAGGAAAAAAATAAACATTTGGGGGATACAGTTGGTTTATAAGTTAGGATCTGCTTACATCTACTGATATAAAAATAAAACCATAGAGGAATGATCAAAATAAAGATTAAATAGCTCAATTTAGTTACCTTGATTACAATTTTCAAAAGCTGAATCTGTTACTTATTTCTGTTTATGATTTACTCAGGATGGGATCAACATTTCATGTCCCACTTAGCTCTCAGTTTTCATGGACCTGGTTCTCTTAATTTAAATACAAGGATTAATGTGTAGAAATTGTATCTATCCACTTAAAATGAAAATCACAATTACACTAGTTTTCCAACATGAAACTAACCATATATCGATGTTCCAGGCTTAGCAGTGATTCTAGTTGTCTAAGTATTGTGAATCATAATAGAAAAGCGTGACCTTGGTCAAAGAAAGAAATAAAAAGGATATTCTTACATCCATGACATTATATGTTATTGCTCTGGATTTTTATTACATAATTCTAAATCTAAGTAGAAACCATCAATGAGATAGATATTTTTATTTAATTGGAGGAAATATTATTTGAGATAACCTCCAGATGTGTAGGAGTAACAGTAATAGATATATGTCAACAGAATACAATTCTTAATTAATAAATTTAAAGATAAAAAATATAGCTAACTTTGGAGGCAATATTTAATGTCAAAGCGATAACAATTCTAGGTGGGCTAGTAACCAATGAGAAAACAACAAAAACAGTCCAGCAATCGACAAGCATTTATTAAACACCTACTTTTTCTAGTCAATGGAGTAATTTTAATTTTTTTTTTTGCTTTTTGGAGGGCAATTGGGGTTAAATGACTTGCCCAAAGTCACACGGCTAGTTTGTGTGTGTGTGTGTGTGTGTGTGTGTGTGTGTGTGAACTGTCTGGGGTCGGATTTGAACTCACGTCCTCCTGACTCCAGGGTCGGTGCTCTATTCACTGCGCCACCTAGCCGCACCTGAGTAATTTTAATATTAACAAAGAAGTTTGAGTTCAATGTTTGTTATAATGACTGAAGTCAATTCTAATTAAATGTGTAAATCTGATGGAAAAATATCATTAATGCATTTCAAAGCCAAATATAAATAATTTGGGGCTGTTGTTTTGAATTATCTATATCACAGGTGATTGTGAACATCAATAATTATTTTTCTAATAACTAGAACACAGGAGAACAACTACCCTACAGAACTATGACACTTTGCTGGATCTGTCCACTGGAAGTGGGCCCCTTTTCTCCATTCATATAGCTACCATTGGATGTCAATAACCACATAGATCAGGAGTTCTTAAACATTTTTATGTTTGGCAAGCTGGGCACTCTTCCTTTCACTGAATATTTCTATTTTCCCAGAGGCATATAAGTAATACATATAGGCTTGCAAAGGAAGCAAATTGTCCTGGAATATGATTATCAAAATATTGGAAATGAAAAAAAACCATGGAACTTAAACTAGCCATCTCTGATGTTCCCTTAAATTTTTTAACTTTGTCAGTTCCTCACCTTTCTTAAATACCCTGACATATTCTATCACTCCGTCTAACCCCACATGGAATGTTCACACACTAGATCTCAACATCATGTGCAAATGTAGCACTTCCTTAATTAGAAATTCTGGCTTTCCCCGTATGGCCACAGCTTCATATCCTACTTAACCATATGACTCACTCTCACCTCACCTAAGGCCTCAAATCTGTCTTACCCTCAATAGGCTCTCAGGCCTTTGCTCTGAATTCACTTTCTTCCTTCTCAGTTTCAACCTAACAATTAGTCATTTTACCACTATACTGTCCTCTCATCTTGAATTGCTTCCCACCTTGTCTTATTACACCTAATCTCTTACAAAGCCTCAGCCTTGGCTTACACCATCTGCCTCCTCTCCTTTTTAATTCCTTATTTAGGAATATTGGAGGAAGTCTCATAATCATACCAGCTAGGTACAATACATATTAATATTATGCAACCTCAACCAAGACCTCACTAAAGCTAAGTAATCCTTTTACTCCTTTCATTGATTCAAAATCTCATTTACCATCAAACCTATTCTAAACTTTATCTTCCTTCTTCAGGTCTTCCACATCCACCTCTCAGGTCAGAACCTTCCCTTTTACTTTACTGAGATAACTGAGGCTGTGATTCATCAGAATGGGCGCTCCTCAATGCTCAATATCAGGGACTCTTGCATTCTTTTAGCACAGTGCTTGGCATATAGTTAATACTTAATAAATATTTTCTGGTTGACAATTTAAAGTGATCTTATTCTACCATCCTCATCATCTGAAAACCCTATAACACTTTAATCTCCTTTCCTCTCCATCTCAGACAACTAGGTGGTCCTTCTCTTTTCTCTCAATCCCTATTCTCATTCATTTGATCCCATTCTTTATACTCTTTATCCCATATTACTGATTTCAGACACTTTTTCTGTCATCCTGTCACTTACTATCTTTTGCCTTCTTAAAAAAGACCATTTGTACAGAACATTGTTTTCATCTGTGTATTTCCAGGTAATTCTCCCTTCTCCCCAGAAGATGAGGATCCTTAAAATGGGATTTTAAAGGCTTGGGGTGGGGCTGGGGAAGTGGGGACAATATGTGACTGAATAAGTGTGGGGAAGGTTCATCCTGGAAACTTCTACCAAATCATCTGTATCTTATGGAATTAGAATTGCTACAGAGCACTGAGAGGTTCAGTTAAGAGGTTAGCAGAATTTGAACTTGAGTTGTTATGGCTACAAGGATGATCTTCTATCCTTGAGTGGTATATCCTACACTACTCTTTCTCATTTAAATGCTACACTAAATATTAAAACAATTTTACTGAATTCAACTCACATTTTGCTAAAAAAAATTATGTGCTGATACAAGTGGTTCTCTGACTTTTTGGTCTCAGGAACAATTTACACTCAACAATTAATGAGGACCACAAAGTTTTTGCTTATGTGAATTATTTGCAGGGATGTGCTGCAGCTTAAATTGTCTCATGAGAAGCAGCGGTTAAATGATCAATTTGATCATGTGCACCTCAGAAACGGTAGAGCAGATTCTACAAATCATGGGTTTGATCTATTTTATTGATTTTCTGAATTTCAAAAAGTGATGGGGAAAATGTGAATTATGTAGATTAAACTTAGAAGTGAATGGTGCATTCATTTTCCCCCCTAGAGAGCCAGTTGTGAAACTACCAGCATATCCCTGATACATTATATCATGTTAAAATTAAAATATCTTTTTAAATTTATATATATATATATATTTACATGTATTTATTTATATATAGTATTATATATATTTCTTCAAATATATATAATATATATTCAAATATATGTAATATATACATGTCTGTGGCCCATTTTATTCCTCCCACTTGCACCATCCTCATCTTTGTTACATATCTTGTCCTGCACTTTTATACGAATCAAGTCCTGTGACCTGTAAATCAGAGAAATCAGTCTCAATGATAATTATTTGTATAATAAACAGGAAAGAGAAGTGGTATCTTTATATAAGTGGTATATATAATTGATATTGATATACTGAGACATATATATATATATATATATATATATATATA
>CM053594.1:306147083-306164873 GCA_028646575.1 Pseudocheirus occidentalis
ACATACATATGTATTTGAAGAAGAATGCTATATCAGGGAGCTTAAACCTAGGATGACCTAGGTTCAAGTCCCACTTCTCTGACACAAATTGGCAGAGACACCCTGGTCAAGTTACTTAATCTCTTGGAGTTCTATGCAACTTTACAAGATAATAAGTCATAAAGGAAGTGATTACCTACAACTCTGATGACAAAGGGACTTTCCTCATCCAAAAGTTCATTCTATAAATGAAATCACAGGTTCAGTCTCTATCCTTATATTTATTCTACATATAACAACATGCATTCTTATCCACCTGGTTTCCCCACTCATGCTCATGAAGCGTCAAGGATTAAACTAAAGTTTTCAGCTTCCCCTCATGGACTTCCTTCTGTGGTATGACATACTAATTGTGGGCATAAGTTAATGGCTTCCTTATATCTCTGTGCCCCAAGGGGCCCTCTGCAGACATTGATGGATGCAATGCCAAATGTAAGTCAAAATTGCAAGAGGAATATAAAAAGAGACATATGAAAGGGGTTGACAGTTCTCTCCTGAACTCTAATATAATTTAACTAATTGGTCATAAAATTGTGAGAGAGAATGATTTTGTTTTCCTTGCTTCCTAAAGTCACAGAGAACACTTAAGATCCCTTGAAATCCATCCTACTTTTATCCATTAGAAAGGAAGAGTGGAAGGAATCCATCATTGTTTGTTAGTTCATTTGGCTCAAGTTTTGGCCAGGTTCTTCACTTGCTTAGAATGACTATTATGAGATTATCAGAATTAGAGCTAGACAAGACCCTAGAGATTGTTGAGTCAAAACTTTTCATTTATATAGATGAAGAAATAAAGACTGAGAAGAGTTGACTTGATCATGGTCACACAGGTAGGAATGATCAGATCCAGCATTTTAACCTATATTTACAAAATACATAATGAAATTTTCTTTCTGCAATTAAAGGTGGAGAACACCACAGTTTACTAATGAGGTCAGTTCATGAAATGCTTGGGCCATATGTTTATGAATGGCTTCTCAATGGAAAAGGGGAGGAGGAATGGGAATTCTCTATTTCTTTGTTTCTCGCCCATTCACAATGATATGAATCACAATCCAAATGCTGCAATTTATTCTTTATGCCTACAAACATAAACCATTCTTTTTATGGTTAACACATATTTTAGCTAATGCATACAAGACAAAATGCCATGGGGGAAATAATTCTGTCCCTGGAATCAAGAGAACTGGTTTCAGATTCCACCTTTGAAAATAGAGTCTCCAGTACAATGCCCAACATTGAGTAAAGGTTTAATAAATGTTTATTAAATTGATGTTTTGAATTAAATTATTATTATCATAGACAAATAATTCATTTTTGAATCTTAGTTTCCTCAGCTGCAAAAGGGGAATAATATTTACCTTGCAATATGAATGTATCAAATGAATTAATGTATATAAAATATTATGCAAGATTTAGAGGGCTATCTATTATTTTTGTCTGGAAACTATTATTTTTTGTTCAGTGTAATATAAAAGAAATTCAGATGTGCACTAAAATGCTTCAGATAGCTTTCACTTGACAAACAATAACAAAATGGAACATAGGCAAGGTGGATTTAGAGCTAGAAGGCAATTTGAAGGGACACTAATGTAACTATCTCATTTATAAGTGAGACTCAGAAAGAAGAAAGAAATTAATGGCCGAAAGTTATACAGAAAGGTAGCAAAGATGATGTTTGAATCCATATCAAATTATTCCAGATCCACTTCTCTTTCTTGTTGATCATACAAATAATTATCATTGAGACTGATTCTCTGATTTACAGGTCATAGGACTTGATTCATATAAAAGTGCAGGACAAGCTATTTAACAAAGATGAGGATGGTGTAAGTGGGAGGAATAAAATGGGCCACAGACATATACCCTAAAGACAGAAGGAGATTCTCCAGCTCTCCCCCAACTATGCTATAGTCCTGAAGACATCCTTTGGGGCAGAATGATGACCCCTTACAAGTGACTTGAAAGATCTGGGTCATGGCATCAGCAGAAGTGGCTGCTGTTCATAGGCAGCTCATTCTGATTCAACAATTTTTTTCTTGACAGAAGCAATAAATCTGGATTGAGCAGAGAATATAGAATGTGAGGAACAGTACAGAGGCACAGATCTGCACTCTGTAAGCAGAATATATGTTTTCCTAAGTGCCTGAGGGAAGTTTGAGCTCTTGATGAAGATCTCACTAAATAAATAAATAATGTCTCTTGTTCTTAGCATCTTTATTTCAAGAATTCAAAACCCACACTAATTAATCTACAGCATATTCTCACAAGGTAAATTTTTATAATTGTCCTTTCGCAGAAGTGGAGATTAGAACTCTGAAAGGTTAAATGACTTTTCTAAGCTCATTTAATGAGTTAGAAACAAAACTAAAAATAGAAGTCGGGTTTCCAGATTCCTTATGGTTTTTTTTTTTCTATTTTACTCCACTCTTACAGAACTGATTTAGATTTATTTTGCTGTTCTACTATGACGGAGAATATGTCCTGAATCATCACAAACCAATTATTTGAAATGCTGACAACATCACTGGACAATCTTGTTATCTAAACCATGCAAACCACCACACTTTCATTCACTAAGTGGATTTCTAAACATTTTCTTTGATCCCATAAGTTAAATGTAGACCATGAAAGTATCAAGGAAAGCTCCATTCTACCCCTGGGACTTTATAGACACTACAGCAGGGTTGCAGTGGGAGAGGGCAGGGAACTGAAATTCAGTTTTGGGGAAACAGACTTTAGGTGGGATAGATCTCTGAGAAATGGTGGTTGAAAACAGTTCCTTTCCCCAACATTCCTCACACTCAGCCCAGGCACTCTACAGTTGAATAAAGACAGGGTATGACTTTTTTTTTTTTTAACAGATACATAGTATGGTCAGAGTTGCGTTATTTTCAATGAAAATAAGCAGAAATTAATTTCTGGGAGATTGGACCTGCAATTTCATTGTTATGGTAATTCCTGGTGGAGAAAATACCTCTACCAATGGTGACTGGCACTTGTTCTGAAGCTTTGGTGGAAAAAACAATGGACTTAGAAACAGAGAAATCAGGATTCACTCCCTCTTTACCATTTACTACCTGATTAACCTATAGAAAAATCTCTTGGGATCTAAATTTCCTTATCCTTAAATCAAAGTATTCAAACTAAACAATTTCAAAGATCCCTTTCAGGTTAGGTTTAAGCTAAGGAGGAGCTCACTTAGGCTGAGGTGCCCTTTAAGGGAAAGAATCAGGCTGTGTGGTAGTCTCCTATTTAATTAATTATTCTTGTTAAATAGATGCTAAGCACAGTTATTTCTCTATTGCTGAAAGAGTGTAAATGTTGACAAATATAAATGACAGACTTTTCTAAATTACATCATATTTGAAAGTCATTATTTAAAATTTTATCACCTTCTAAATTTTATCATCCTGGGCAAAAGCCCTTCTTTTAGTTCTTCAATTATGAGAAAGTCTTCATTTAAAAAAAGACTCCTTATTTCCAGCACATTGTTAACTAGGTATCATTAATCAAGTTCAATTTCTGGGCATGGTTGTGTTATGTGCATTATTAGTTTGTTGTGTCACCTGATCTCAGCCAAAGGTAGTGTAGAAGTAATGGATATGAAATATCATGAGTCTCAAAAACATAAAGTCCTATAGTAGCATTGAATTCCAAAATGTTAGCATTTGAAGGAGCCACACATCATTCAGTACAATCCTGTCATTCAACAAATAAAAGAATGTTTATTACGCACCTATTAAATCTTACCAAGGTTGAATGAGGGAAACTGAGTTGCTACACAATTACTTAATGGCACAAGATAGTTATTACCCAATTCTCTTGACTAAAATCAAGTGTACTTTTGTCCAATTAATGATGACTTAGTGTGTTATTTTCAGTCCTATATAATTTTTAAAGTAAAATCCATTTGCATTGGCTAAAAAAATTATCTTCTTCCAACTAGAGTGTAAACTTTATTAGAACAAAGATTGTCTTAATTTTTTTTTACTCTCCTTCCAGAATTCAGTCTATTTGTATGTCCATAGTAGGCATTTTGTAATTATCTGATGAACTGAACTGAATTGAACTTAAAGGGAAGGTTATAGTTGAATAACAAAAAACAATTTTTTTAGGATATCTTTTTTAAAAGCACATATTCAGCCTCTGGTGAATAATTCTGTAATAGTTTGCTAAACTGCTAGTTTGTGTGATGGTAGGTGAAAAGTGGTAATCATTTTTATAATTTCAGAACTGGCAATTAAAATCTAGCTGTGTCCATATTTAGTTATCCAAATTTTCCTAATTTTCAAAAATGCACCTGTAGCAGAATATTTTCCCAAGAGGATTGAGCCAGCTGGAAAAAGAGACAATTAAGACTGATTGGATGACTCAGCAACAAATATAGGAAGCTAGCTGGATGAGAAAGGGAAAGATAGAAAGAACCAGATTGTCAGTGAGGGGGCTACTTCAAAGAAAGAAGAAAGGAAATGAAAGCTAGAATATAAGCACAAACAGGCATAAAATAGTGAGAGTGTATGTTCATCTCATCAGTATGTAAAATGTATTCATTCATTCACGCAGGAAAGTATTTATTAAGCACCTATTGTATGCAAAGCACTGCCATGGGTAGTCACTAAGAGACACGCAAAATTTAGATAGAGCTAATCCTTATGGAGTTATAGATTAGTAAGTGTAGAAGAGAGAAACACAGATATAATGTGCAACATTACATGATCCATGCAAGGTTTGAAGGGAAAGTTAATTATCAGCCAGGGTTTCTTTGGAGTTGGGCTTTAAAATATGGTTATGGATCCAAAAGGCAAGGAAAAGGGGAGAAAAGGGCAGGCAAAGAGTCCAAAACAACAGCATGAATGAAGTCAAGGAGATGGGAGAATACGGACCCTGTTCAGTGGTCAAACAATGCTCTGGCTTAGTTGGAACATAGAGAAGATGGGGGTATAGTAAAGTGGCAGCAGATTCTAAGAATCAGAATTGTTGCGGCTAGCACAGTCTGGGTCTAGCTACCAGCTGAGTGAAATAAAGGGACAGAGAAAGAGAGCTCTGAACAAAGATATTTTTAATGTGTTTTGTAAAGAACAGGGAGCCACTGAACTTCCTTGCACAATAACATCATGATCAGATCTAACCAATGAAAATACTAGTTTGGCAGATATGTGAAGGAACTTTTTGGAAAGGGAGAGAGTAGAGTTATGAGGCTATTGTAATATTCTACTTGGGTAGTCTCGAAGGCTTATATTCTGGTGATAATAATAGAAATAGAGAAGAGTTCGATGCAAGAGAAGCAATTTTTCTGTGATAAGTAAAACAAGTAAAAAATAATCACAGTTTAAAATGGTGGTACCATAAATAGAGCACAGTCAAGAGAAGAAAGTGATTGACATACCATGGGAACCTCAGGTATAAATACTGTATTAGCAGATAGAAATACAGATACGGAGTTCAAAATACAGGCCACAGCTGAAGACAAAAATTTGATATGTTAAAGATATAAATAATCTTCAATGAGATGATAATTACAGCAGTTTAAGTAAATCTAGAGGCAGCATGGGAAATGCAAAGAGTACTGTGTTTGGAGTGAAAGGCAGGAGGTTTAAATCTCAAATCTTAGTATGTTTACATCCTTTGAAAAGTCACTTTGCTTCAATGTGCCTTCATCTCCTCATATGGAAAATGCAGGGGACTTAATATGATATAATGTGATCTCTGAGGTCTTTTCGAGTTCTAAATCTGTGGTCCTATAAATGAGATTGCAGACGGATGCAGAGGAAAGTAAGTAGAATCAGAAAACAATAATTACAGTGACTACAAAAAAGCAAATGGGAGAAATGATAACAAAACTGAAAACAGTATAATTATAATGATGAAAGATGGTCCTTAAGGAAAAATAGGGAAATTATTCCCTCTTCCCTTTTTTGTAGATATAAGAGGATATAGGTATGGAATGATATAATGTCAAAAACAGTTTATTGCTTTCACTAAATTGCTTTTTTATTGTCTTTGTCAACTTTGTAACTAAGGTTGGGAAGGAGGTTGTATTCAAAAATTAAGATGACATAATAACACAAGATAGCAACAAAGATAAGATAAAACACTTAAAAGGAAAATAAAATACATTTTAAAAGTAAGCACATTAAAAAGAAAAAAAACCAAAGGAAACACCTCTTTAGATTCTCAACTTTCTGTCCAAAACTTTGTCCTTGATTTATCATAATGGAGCCCGTAGCTTTTATAGTAATTATAGGACTAGCTTATTTTTTGTAACATACTAAGTTTTCTAAAGTGCTTTCCTCAAGACAATCCTTTGAAGTGGGTAGTAAATAGTTACTTGCTAGTATGAGACAACTCTTTATCTACACAAACAATTAGTAAGGGTTTATCCATTCATGCTTAAAGTACTGAGATAAGGGAAGACCTGCAAGTTCCCACAAGCATGCCTTTTTGCCCACATCATCTTCACACTTCAGACCACTACCCTTTTGCCAGCTTCTATGTCTGCACAAATCAGAGAACACCATATATTTGGATACTCATAGCTAATACTACTCCTGATAAGATAAGAAGATGAAAAAAAATTGTGATGTAATGAAAAACCTCTTTAAAATTGCCAGAAGGGCAAGCACCCTTAGATGAAACAAAAACCTTTTAGATTTTTGGAATTGTGAATGGGAGATGAGATAAAAACATAATTGAGGGGTTTTTTTGGAGGGGGGAAGGATTTCTGTATCTATAACTGTCTGAACTATTAAATTACAGCTTTGAAATCATTTGTATGTTACAATCAAAAAAAGTACCTAGAATATGTTAACTGTCTTTGAATATTCTTAATTTCCTCATGTGCAACAGTGATTAAGGGTCTAACCTTGAGGTCTAGAATGAATGTATTCAAGTCCTACCACTGATAAATACTGGCTTGGTAATACTGGAAAAGTCACTGAATTCCTTAGTATCCCAGGCAAATCTCAGAGTATAAATTACAGACAAGTGGACAGCCTGCACTGGTACTTTCCTCTTGTGGAGTAACCCATACCAAGGAAATCACGGGTCTGAATAATTTCTTTTAAAAAGTTTCGGGCATTTATCAAACAGCCAGATTTTTCATGTTTATATTTTTAATTAGCACCTGATGAGGGTCATAATATAGAAATTCCTTTGGTTCATATTGCATCTCTTTTCCCTTCTCAATATTTTGTTCACATTCCCTTAAAATTCTTCAAGTTTCAAGTGGGGTTCCTGAAATTGCTTTGAATAGACATGACTTCCTTTCCCCCACCCCTTCTTTTTTCCATCACTTATCAGTGATGGACTAGGGAAGAATTTAACTTTGAAAAGTCAAATCTTATGAAAGCTTATAATTTAATAGAGACTTTTTATTGTCTCAGCTCCATATTGTTTGGTGCATTTTTTTTCTTTTTACTGAATTTTCATTTAAATTTATTTTCCCATTTTCTTTTCAGATGAAGCTGTAGCATGTATTGCTAATGTTTGTCTTATGTATGTGTGTAGTGTAAAAGTATGCATCCAAATTACCTCCCACCCCTTTAACTGTCCACATCTGATCAAAAACCCTTTGCTGTTAGAATACCATAACTGCATAAGACATTATACCTACATTGCTGTTAAAAAAGTAAAATGCTTTACTACAAACACTTAAAATAGTCAACTTGTAGTTTTTAAGACCATAAGAAGCCATCAGCTAGATTCCACTTACTTCTTCTCTCCCTACCACCATTCCATAGACAGAAGTGTGTTTATTAAAGTTTATTGACATATAAATGCTTATCTAAAATGGGTATCTGAAAATGAACACTTTTTGATGAGGAGGATGTTATTCAGTCTCTCTAGACTTTGGTAGCTGGCCCATACTTCCATTAGAGAGTTGCTTAATTTTCTTGAGTATCATTTCCAAACGTTGAGTATTACTACCATCTCACTGGTGGAGCACATTGGGTCAAAAGGCCAGTCTAAAACAAGTATGATCTAATGTAGAGTAGATGAAAAAAAATTATTACCCAGATTATGACATTTAGCTGGATAAGTGGCCAAATGGGTTGCTCCATCAGTATTAATACCTTTATTATGCAATGAAGATGGACAATGAGTGAGATCAGAATTGAAGAGAAGAAAATCAAGTTAAACTGTATTTGGAAGTTATAAACTGTTCAATGATCCTTGTTTCCTAATGCAAAAAAAAAACCCGCAACCAAAAAAAAACAAAAAAACAAAAAAAACTGGAGAACAATCTGGAGTTATGCCCAAAGGGCTATAAAACTGTGCATACTCTTTGATTCAGAAATACCATTACTTGGTCCCCAAATACAAAGGAAAAGGGCTCATATGTATAAACATATTTATAGCAACTCTTTTTTGTGGTGGCAAAGAATTAGAAATGGAGGGGATGCTCATCAATTGGGGAACAGCTGAAAAAAGTTATGGCATATGATTGTGATGGAGTACTACCGTGCTATAAGAAATGAGGAGGGGGGTGGAGAAAACAGCATGCCAAGACCTCTAGGAACCGATGCAAAGTAAAGTGAGCAGGAGCAGGGGATCTTTGTACATAGTAACAATAGTGCTGTAATGATGATTAACTGTGAAAGACTTGGCTATTCTATTCAGTAAAATGAACGGAAACAATTCTAAAGTATTCATGATTTAAAAAAAATGTTATCCACCACCACAGAAAGAACTGATGTACTCTGAGTACAAACTGAAATATAATGTTCTTGCTTTATTTTTTTTGCCATTTTTGCAATGTGACTAATATAGCAATATGTTTTGCATGATTTCACATGTATAATTGATAAAATATGGTTTACTTTCTCAGTAGGTGGTGGGAAAGGTGGTGGGAGGAAAATAATCTGGAACTCAAAATTTTAAAAGAAAAAAAATTTTTTAAAAAGGAAAAAATATGCAAAAAATAAAAACCTAATTGTCTTTGATGCCAGTATTCTCCTGGAGGATAATGTCTTCAAATCTTGAGATACCAGTTCTGAAAGACTTAAAACTGACATTGCCTCAAGTTTTAGAGTAATAAAAAGGATGGTAGGTAATAGCAGGCTGTAGCATATTAGCAGATTACTTGTATTTGAAAAGTGGCAAAATGACATCAAGGAAAAGTATGAGAAAAGGAAGTGAGCCATTCAAATAGCAAGAATTAAAGATGAGTTGCATAGCCCATCTGCTTCATTGATGCTAATGAGATATTAAAACACACACACACACACACACACATTAGATCTACATTGAGAAAATCTGTATGTGAATCTTGATTCGGCTTCACATCTTGTAACATCTCTAAAACTCAACTTAGAGCCAGAAGGACCATTAGAGACTTAGGTCAATTTAACAAGTATTAAGTACCTATTACGCATAAGACAAGACATTTCAGCTCTCTTGTGGTGGCAAAAAACCGGAAATTAAGGGGATACCCATCAATTGGGGAATGGCTAAACAAGTTGTGGTATATGAATGTAATGGAATACTTTCTATTGCTATAAGTGCTGTAATCTAGTGCTATAAGAAATGAGGACAGATGGACTTCATATTTACTTGGAGAGGCTTATATGAACTGATGCTGAGTGAATGGAGGAGAACCAGGAGAACTTTGTACACAATCACAGACACACAGTATGTGTGATGACCAACTTTGATAAACTGGACTCTTCTCAGCAACATAGTTATAAGACAACTGTACAAGTCTCAGGTTGGAAGGAGATGTCTACATTTAGAAAAAGATCCAGAAAGAATAAAGTTTAAATGGAGACTGAAGCAATCTACATGCTATCATTCTTTTCCATGTTTTGTTCTGTTTCTTTTTTGCCATTGTTCACTCCATTGGTTACAACCCTTCTATACAACCAGACTAATGTCCAATGTGAAAGTATTTTCAGATCCTATACTTGATTGCATGCTGCCTAGAGGGGAGTGGGAGGGGAGAGAGAGAGGAGAAAGTTTGAAACTCATGGGATTGTGGAACTGAATCTAGTAAACTAAAAGTAAATAAACAAATCAACTTTAAAAAATAAGAAAAGACATTTGCTAGTTTTGCCTCATAACAAATGTAACAACAGTTTTCGTTCCTATAGCATTCTGAAGTTTTCAAATTGCTTCCCTTACAATAGCCTATGGACCAGAGATATAATAATAATTCCCATTTTTCATTTGAATAATCTAAGTCTCAGAGAGATATTTAGTGATGTGCCTAAGGCCCCAACTCTTGTAAGTAGAAGAACCTACACTCTTGAGTGCCTGGACCTTTAGATTTAAATCCACACCCTTGGATTCCTGACTCCAAGTATAGTTTGTTTCTCTAATGTACTTCAAGAAGAATATCATTTTTCTTTTTTTTTCTTTTAATGCACTATACTTTTACAATGTGCTAAATTGTAGCCTAGATAGCTGAAAGCATATGATGATGCTTTTCCTAAAATTCCATGTATTCTTAGGGAGAAATTCATATTCTGGCATGTCCTGGACTATTAAGAGACTTTTTTTTAATTTCAAAAGTCACTGTCATTGAGTAACATTTTAAGCATTTTTCATAACTGCATCTGTAGCTCTACCTGGTTTTAAGGTTTCAAGGTTTGTTCACAAAACAAAATATCCCTCCCATGATAAACTAACTCTACTTTGCATCTGTTGCTTTGCTATAGAGCTATGGAATTCCATAGAACATATATTAGAGTAGCATCTCAAATTACTAAATGCTAGCTCTCATATTATAATGTTTTAGTTTAACGTATATATTAAAAGACAGGCACTGCATCTGTTGTCACCTCTGAGCTTATTATTGTTTATACAGTTGAACATGAATAAAAAGCAAATATTGATGTCATCCTGTGTGGATAGTGCAGGGCTATTATTTATTGATTTCCTTTATTCAGTTTTCTATTCCAATTCTACAATAGAATAACAACAAAATAAATCACAATTCCATTAAAAATAGGGGTGCCATAACCTTGGAAACCACTGAGAACCAATAAATTCATAAAATTCTTTGTTATAACTAAGATATTGAGAACATTTGCTTCTGAATATATTAATGTTGATTTCGTGAACTCAGGATGTATTTTATTACAAAAACAAAAAAAGAATGGTTGCATGAGTGAGCCAAAGAGAATTATATCTCCTTTATATCCATACCCCACCAAAAACTCTGACCCCTCTACTCCAAATCTGCCACCCTAATTCAGGCACTCAATATCTCTTGCATAGACCCTTTTAATTATTTTTAATTAGTCTACCTACCTCCAGCCTCTCTCCTTTCCAATTCTCATGCAGCTGTCAAAACACTTTTTTACACAGCATTTGCCTACCCAGAGAAGGAAGAACTATTGTTGGAGCGAGTGAGGTATGAATTTGTTTGCTGCCTCTGACAAATACTACCTATGAGACACTGGGCAAGTCACTTAACCCCTTGGTACTACACCCCCCACCCCAGACTCCTATCTAAACTTATAACTTATGGAAGAGTTGACAATAATGCAAAAAGGAGATGCCAAACCAGGGATCTTGCAAGTAGTCATGAAGACACAGTGCAATCTCTACTTCCCAAAACAAAAATAAAGCAAAACAAAATATATCACTTTCTACTCAAAAACTTTCACTATCTCCTTACTATAATGATCAAATATAAACTTCTATGAAGCCTTGTGTTTAAATTCCTGACATTTCACATTGCTTTGCTATTTGCCTCTGTTTCAAATAAACTAGGCTCCTTGATATCACTCAGAATTTTCTCTCCTTCATATGCTATATTCATGCAGGCTGTTCTCTGTGACTAAAACTCATTCCTTCCTCAATCTCATCTGTTGAAATTCCTTTCTTAATTCAAAGCTTATGCCACCTCTTCTATAAAGCCTTCCTTGATGCAGCAGTTTGAAAGTGATGTTTCCTTTCTCACATCTTACTAGACCATTGGGTTATTCCCTTGCCACTCTTACAATGGTATCCTATATCATATTTGTTTCTCTATGTATTGTATCTACTACATTTCATTATAAACTCAATGACAGACATGATTTTGCTTTTCTTTCTATCCCTATCAACTAGTCTGATCCTTTTCACATGTTGAATAATTAGATTATGCTTTCCACATCACAACTTTCCCCATCACAGTTTCAATATATCGTGGACTGGCATACGAAATTAAAAGGGAAATTTGGTGGAGATCTGAGGAAGCCATAGATGACAAAGATCAACAGATGACATAGAAAAAAGTTTAGAAACTTGAGAATGCATAAAATATATGTATAATATTATATAATTTGTATATAGATATAGATCTTCTAACACTGTAATAATTCAGACTTCTTCTCTGGTACAAAGTGAGGGCCAAAAAATTTACATGGCTTTTCCAGATCACAGGGATTCCATATCCCTTACCCCCAAGAGGTGGAAGGGATAATTGCAAATGTTTCTTTGAATCATGGGATCAAAGAGCTAGAGTTGAAAATTAAATTGGGCGCCACTTAATTTATCCCAGCATTTTACAGATGAGAAAACTGAAGCCAGACAAATTAAGAAACTTTCTAAAGGACACATGTGTAGTAACTTTTAAAGGTAGGATTTAACCAGGTCATCTGAATTCTAAGGCAGTGATCTTTCTACTGAGTTTAATTGAATCTGTAAACAGTTCAAGTTAGAAAGAACCTAAAAATCATCTATTCTGGTCCACTCATTATAGTGATTAAATTATTTAAATCCAGTAAAATAAAGTGGCTTGTCCAATGTCTCCCAGCTAATGGATTTCTGAGTTAGGACTAGAATTCAAACCTCCTGGTTACCAGTATAATGTTCTTTCCATTATGCTTTGTCCAAATAGCTAAAGACGGTAACAGAAAGAAAAGAGAGCATGCGTGCAGACAGACATTTCTATTACCTCTCCTAATAATTTTCACTGACTAATGCAGATGGCATTATTTCTCTTACTTACAATCAATTCATTTTTCTAAGACTATATTGTTTCCAAGAATGTACTTCTTGACAATTGCGAACCATTGAATACGCCAACAAAGCTTTAAATGAGTCTGTTTTGATAGAAAAAACAAAACTATTCTATGATCAGTTCCAAAATAATCCTGAACTCCTGGCATTAAAGTAAGCAAGGGTTGCCATTGCGAGTTGAATATTGTTTTGATTTTTCTACAAAAGGGTAAAGATATGTGGTTTACTTTAAATGTAGTTGCTCATACCTAGAGTGCACTAACTCAGCCCTGCATTAGAGTCCTTATCTTCCTTTGAGGTTTGGCTCAGATGCTTCTTCTGGGCTACCTTCCCTAACACACCTCTAAAAATGATCTTTCTTCCTCCAAATTGCAGGTTGCATTTTGCTTGTCTCCTTTGTTCAGTAAGTACCTCTTATTTTACAGGTGTAAATGCTAATCTTCCCCAAGAGAATGGATCTTCTTCAGAGCAAGGATAGTCATTTTTCTCATTGCAGTGCTTTACCCAGAATAGATGCTTAATAAACATTGAGTTGAACTGAAGTTGTTGCTTGGTTATCTTTTTTAAAATGAATCTGTATTATTTTTGTTTTTCAGAAATAAGAAGAATACCTATAATCATATTGGATCTATTGATTCTGGTATTTGTCACTGTGTACTTGAGCCAAGTAGAAAAAAGCTCTGAGAATTAATATGGGGAAAGCCATGCTGATGGCTCTAAACTTTTGGGAGTAGGTATCAAGAGCAAAATTAAAGATTTCCTTTTCATATTGCATTCTAAAAGAATGAAGAAGAATCTCTAGCCAAATTTTCTTGTACATTTTATAGGTAATGCTCAGTCACTTCATTCGTGTCTGACATTTTATGTACACTTTGGGGGTTTTCTTGGTAAAGACACTGGAGTAATTTGCCATTTCCTTCTCTAGCTCATTAAGAGATGAGGAAAACTGAAGCAAATAGAGTTGAACAACTTGCCCAATGTCACACAGCTAGTAAGTGCCTGAGGCTGGGTTTGAACAGTGATCCTTCTGACTCCAGGCCATGCAGTCTATACACTGTGCCACCCATTGCTGTTTATAGGTAATAAAGCCAGTCGATAGAGATGTTATGTAACCCCCACAGTGACAGGGTAAGGAATCAATTATTGGCATGCAGTATGTATGGTTGGCTAGGCACTGAGTTAGTCAGTTAATAAGTGTTACTTAAGCACTTGCTCTATACCAGGCACTGTGCTATCCATTGAGAATACAAAGAAAGGCAAAAGCATGGCCCCTGCCTTGAGGAA
Source organism: Pseudocheirus occidentalis (assembly GCA_028646575.1). Classification (NCBI taxonomy): domain Eukaryota; kingdom Metazoa; phylum Chordata; class Mammalia; order Diprotodontia; family Pseudocheiridae; genus Pseudocheirus; species Pseudocheirus occidentalis. The sequence continues at coordinate 306,161,358 of CM053594.1, forward strand.
ACTCACATTCATTCTAATAGAGGAAGCAATCAAAATACTGTGTACATAGAAGACAGAAAGAGAAGAAATGGAAGACAGTCTCAGAAGGAAGGCATTAGCTTTGCATGAGACAGGAAAGGTCTCTTGCATAAGGCAGGATTTGAGCTGAAAATTGAAGGAAACTTGGGGAGTAAGGAGGCAAAGGTGAGGAAGGTAAGCATTTGAGAGATGGGGGTCAGGTCAAGAGAACAGATGCAGGAAACAAGAGTAGTGTGTGAGTGTGTGTGTGTGTGTGTGTGTGTGTGTGTGTGTGTGTGTAATGAACAGCAAACTGACCAGAGCAGCTAAATCCTATGATCTGTGGAGGGAAGTAAAGACAAGGAAGACTGGAAAGGCAGGAAGGGGAAAGGTAAAGGGCTTTGGAGGCCAAGTGAGCTCTCCATACACCTGCATTGCCAGCAACTGTGTTTCTTAACTGGCCACTTCTTAAACTTCCCCAAGATTCCCCTAGTATTTCTAAGAAAGGCTCCTGAGCACAGATGCTTTTTTAGCTGAGATACAGACACTTAATCGGTAGAAGTATCCATATTTATTGAAAGCAACAGTGAGACCAACACAAAAATTTTAATGTATAGAGCTATGACCATTGTTTGGACAATCACCCATGTAGTATTAGAAAATTAAAAGATAATTAGATGAATGAAGTGAAGCACATAAGGTCAATGTCATGACCACCATCATTCTTTACTTCATAATGGAACAGGTGTGTGTGTGTGTGTGTCTTGTGTGCATGTATGTGTTTTGCTTTAATGAATGCTTATCTCTTCCCTGCTTGGCTGATTCCTCAGCCAAGGAAAATAAAAAGACCATAATATCACCATTTTACTTAATTCTAGTAATATGCTACATTAAAATAGTTGATTAAATGCATAAATAGCAATGCCTCTGTAGTATGCTAAATGACACCCTGATTTCTGCCTGCCTCCATTTTCTCTAAACTATGGTCCTTTATCGTATCATATCCTAAAATTATGATCATAGCAGTAAAAACATTTCCCAGAAAATGATATATCTCTCTCTCGCTCCCTCCTTCTCCTCTCTCTCTCTCTCTCTCTCTTTCTCTCTCTCTCTCACACACACACACACACACACATATCCACATCCACACATATTTTATAGATTGTGGTTTGGTTAAAAAGTAAAGTCCAAACAAAAGGAAAATGTTCTAAAGAAAATAGGCACTTAATGAAATGTATTTCTGCATTGGTTTTATTATGTTTTTCTCCTTTTCTGCTGTCAAGATCACATTGAAAATAAATTTTCCCTAGAAAAGTGGTAATTTGATTGTCTTCCACAATCATGAAATAACTTTCTTTTAACTCAAGTGATACAAGATATAAAAATTTAGCATTATGATTTATTTTGGTGAAGAGGATAGCACATTCAATTATGATAATATCCATTCTTATTTAGTAAATTGTTAAATTTGCACTGGTGCCAATGTTTTGAAGTTATGAAATTAGTATTTCAATTAATAGGGTCATTATTAATTTCATTTTGTTTGAGTTCAAATGTAAAAAGCAAGAATAACAAAGAATTTTTTATTGGTAGATGCCTCTAGGAATCAGGTTTTGCTAGACTGTAGGTGAGTGACAAATTCTAAGGAGATAGGAATCAGAAGGTAAGGTCTTATAGAATGATGTGATAATCTTTGGCCCAAATTATACACAGCTGATATATAACAAGGAAATAGCAAAAGCAAAACCTTGTATACCATGGTTCATATTACCCAGTAAAATTAGAAACATAGGATCATAGAATCATAGATTCAGAGCTAGGAGAGATGCTAGAGGTCATGAAGTATAACCACCTCTTCCAATAAGGAAACTGAGGCATAGTAAAATGAAGTGACTTGGTTTCAGTCCCACACTTTGTGTGTTTGAGGCAACATTTGAAGCCAGGTGTTCCTGACTCCAAGGCCAGTACCCTATCTACCATATCACAGGAAAGTATAGCTCCAATGGTGGTCACCAAATTCAGTTTTGATAAGAAACATGACTGGCATGATTTAGGTAGATGAAGGTTGTCATGAAGGTATTGTTCAGACTTTTACTCTCTTTAAGCACTATATGATCCAATCAAACTAGGCTGTTTGCTTTTCTTCACACATGATGACATTGCACCTGCTATCTCTGCCTTTTGACTATTCTTCAAAGCCAGGGGTGGGAAACCTGTGGCCTCAAGGTAACATGTGGCCCGCTAGGTCCTTAAATGTGGCCTTTTGACTCAGTCCAAGTTTTACAGAACAAATCCTTTTATTAAGAGAATTTGTTCTGTGAAGCTTGGATTTAGTTAAAGGGCCTCACTTGAGGCCAGAGGTTCCCTAGCCCTGTCCAAGACTATTTCTCACATCTGAAATGCATTCTTCCCTCCTCTCAGCTTCTTAGAATTTCCAAATTTTGCCAAATCTTAGCTTAAGAACTACCTCCTGTTTGAACCTCTCCACAATGAGAACATCTTAATTCTCCAATTTCGTTCCAACATAGATGTATACTTGTTGTAATGTAAGATTCTTGGGGGCAGTGAATATAATTGTCTTTTTCTTTTTATCTGCAGGGCCAAGCACAGTGTCTGACACATAACAGTTATTTAATAACTGCTTCTTTTTGATTGACTGAATGCAGCAGTGGAATTGAATGTTGGCAATCATGAATCAATTCAATGACAATAGTCAAAAAAGGTCAAACGAAAAGGTTTATCTTGTTGCCTTACTTAATGAGGTTGAATATCTCATCTACCTACCTTCCCCACATAATTTCCCAAAGCTTCATCATCCAACACATGCCTTTCTTTTGACCATGATAACCTGGCATGTCTTCCCCTGGTTTGAACTTTGTCTTAACTAAATTGTTGCTCAAATGAGATGATGTCATTTAGATATATTTCAAGGTTCATAATTTCACCTAATTTTTACAAAAATCTAAACATTTATACTTGAAACCACAGCAAAAGATTTTTTAGTCAGTAAGCCTCTATATCAGCTATTTATTTATGACTTAATAAGAATGTCACTCCAATTCTCCAAACTATGGGTCAAAGATTGATTAACTGGACAGCCATGGAATGGAATATCCTACTGGTACTATGAAGGTTAAGTCACGTTGATCTTTTTTTGGCCTGGGGAGTGTTGTGTTACCATATTCTCATTCTTACTCATATTCATTCTCTCTTTGTCTTTATCTCTTGGTCTCTTTGTCTGTCTCTCTGTCTCTGTCTCTCTGTGTCTCTGTCTCTCTACTTCTGCCTGTGTCTCTCTGTCTCTGTATCTCTCTGTGTCTCTGTCTCAGCTCTCTCTCTCTCTCTCTGTCTCTCTCTGTCTCTGTCTCTCTCTGTCTGTCTCTCTGTCTCTGTCTCTGTCTCTGTTTCTCTGTTTCTCTCTGTCTCTCTCTCTCTGTCTCTCTCTCTATCTCTGTCTCTCTCTCTTTCTCTCTCTCTCTCTCTCTCTCTCTCTCTCTCTCTCTCTCTCTCTCTCTCTCT
>CM053594.1:306165373-306181233 GCA_028646575.1 Pseudocheirus occidentalis
CAAAGTCCTTCTGGCCTCCTCTCAACTTGGGCCTCTCTCAATTCATGGCTCCTCCCAGTTTAGTTCTCTCTCTTCACATCAACAAGTCCATCCCACAAGTAGGATTCACAAGCTCTGGGTTTTAACACTCAACCCCAAAACCAAGCCAGTACAGGGGCATCTCCAAATTCCATTACTATTACAGGCTTTTTAACATGATTTTATCTGGTCTATTCTCAAAGGCTCCTAATTATTTTTCCTGTTTCTAGCCCTCTTTTCCTCAGTCCATCCACAACTCAACTAACAAATGAATATTTCTAAAACACATTTCTTTCCAAGTCATTCCTCTGCTCAAGAAGCTTTAGTGGCTCCCTGCTGTCTCTAGGAAAACAAACACCTCCCCTATTTGATTTTTACCTCCTTCACAATTGGTTCCAATATATCTCTCCAAGAACTCTTCTCACATATTCTATTTGTTAGTCAGTTTCAGATCTTTGCTTTCCCCTGTATATTACACTACACTTCATTCATTAGTGCCTTTGAACAGGTTACCTGCCATGCTTTCCCTTCTAGCCTTTGCTTTTTGAAACTCAACTCATTTCAAAATGCATATCAAGTACCAATTGCTTCAAGAGACCTTTCCTGAGTTTCCCTAATTATAATCATGGGCTATGATCACCTGAGCTCCCCTACCATTCTTAGAAGAAGTGTTAACTTACTTCCAGGGGCCCAGTTCTTTTCTGTATAACTGTCCAAACCAATATGCCCTTCCTTGCCCACCAGTTCAGGTGTTGCCTTCTTCATTAGAATGTGGGTTTGTTGAAGACTGATACTTACTAGTTTTTGTCTTTTGTGCCCCAAATGCCTGATATATAGTAAATGATTTGTTAATATTTACAGTTTGGTGGACTCATTAAATAATTCAGTATTGTCTCCATGCCACAATGGGAAATTAAGATAGAACTTTAATGGATGAATTCCAAAAAAATAGCTATTTATATTGAAGATGGAAAGATATTAACAACTGGAATTAATAGATATCATTTCCTAGGATTTTAATGACATTGCATATAACCTGGGTGTATTGTGAGTTCTAGATATTGTCACACCTTGAAATAATTATAAAGAAAAGTACAAATGAAATAAAGATAAAGGAGTTTATTTATGACTAATCAACCATTAAGAGAAAATTCTTGCAATGTTTAAGAAATGTTTGAAAGGTTATAAAAACAATGTGGAACAGAAATAGCCACAATTGATGAAAGTATTTTAAAGAAATTTTAATATAACTTTGGAAGTGATTTTTAGAAAGAAAAAAACACAAAAAGAATCACAAATAAATCATGTAGGTGCTATCGCCCCTGTTTTACAGCTGAGGAAACTGAGTCAAACAAGTTAAGTTATTGCCCAAGGGCACACAACTAGTAAATATTTGAGGTCACATTTCAAATCTGGTCTTCCTGATTCCAACTCTTTATCTACTGTACCACCTAGTTACTTTCTTCTTATTACCACAACTAATCTCCCTCTCCATGAATTTCTCACTAAGCTGTGTACATTCAGCTACCTTTGGTCTTTCTTCACTCTGCCCTATAGTATAGCTATGTTTCCCTGGCCTTTTCCCTCTATTATATGGAATAGATCCTTGAGTTCAAGCTCTCTTTATAATTCTGGAGTACTGCTCTGCAAAAAAACAAAACAAAACAACAATGATTTTTATTAAGTTGAAGTGAATATGAACCGTGCCTTAGAGAAGGAAATAATATATCCCGTTTTTTGAATTCCATAAAAAAGACAAAACATGAATTTCAACAAATTAAAATAAATCTTTGTTGAGTATCTAACCTGCTGTTGAATGAGTTTGCAATACTGTTGTGAGAATGAAATATCTGTAAAATGTTTAGCACGATTCCTGACATATGGCAGGCACTGTATAAATACCAGTTGTCATTATTATTAATTATTTAGCACCTAGATCTTGAGGAAAATGAGAGACTTCAAGAGATGGAGGCCAGGGTCAGGTGAAGGGGAATCCCATGCAGACATGGGTGGCAGCATGAATAGAGACACAAAAGTGGGAGAGGGCAGGGGAGTTGTTTCATTTGGATAGAACAAATGTAAGGGAGTAATGTGAAAAAGGAATGGAAAAATATTTTTTGTGGGCTAGATGGTGGATGGCCTTGAGTGTCAAGAGCAGGGGTTTGTGTTTTGTTTTCTATAGGCAGTTGCTATAATAGGAAGATTACTTGGGAAGAAGTATAATGGTGAATGGCAGAAGGATAGACTGAAAGCAGGAAGACAAACTAGAAGGTTATTAGAGCCTTAGGAGCCTCATAATTACTAAGAAAAAATAAAATCTTGAACTAGAGTGATTGCAATGGAAAAAGAAAGGATTATAGATGCAAGATTTTGCAAAGGGAGAATGAATAAATAGAACTTGGCAACTAACTTGAACTCTGAGGATTTAGGGGTGGCAGGGTTCTAATTTATAACACCTGGACAGTGATCAAGTGATGCATCAGTTTCAGCCTCAGTTAATGGGTTGGTTATTGCTCCTGTCTTCCAGATTTGCTTAGAGAGAGTGTGATCTCCTTAGACCAGAAATAGACCAATTCATTTGGTAGTCCCATTCCACAAATGCCTGCTCTTAGTAAGTGGAAGACATGATTATTTTTGTTTTGTTTAGATTCTCAATAGGGTGTGTCTTCCAGGCCAGCATCATCACCTGTCATCCATGGTTTGAGGTGTTACAATCTCTCCTGGCCTTCTCTGTTCTTTTATACTTTCTTCTGGGATGCTTTTCCCTTTCATCTTCCATGTTTCTTCATCTCTAATTTGTGGTTATTGACACTTTAATTAGTGAAGAAGGATTAGTTCTGCTCACTGCGAGGAAATTTGGCATGTAGTGATACCAAGAAAAAATCTAAGTACTGAATGGATCTTGATCTGGGAAGTTTACTACTCAAAAGCATGTAAACCTATCTGTAGCTCCCTTTCCCTTCAGACCTCTGGGTATGCATCAATGGTAGTTCTGGTATACAAAGGATTAGATAAAGGTTGCTAAGCTAATGGTTTGCATGGCTGACCCTAAAGGCAAGTTACCAAGGTACGTTTTAGGTATATTGGAACTTTCTGGCTTATAGTAGGGCAAACAAACATGGAGGGGGGAGTCAGCAGGGAAGAAAATGTATAGGATGTTTAATGGATTAATCTTGTGCTTGTACAACATAAGGTATAAGCAGTGTTGTTGTCACTGAGTCCTGTCCTTTGTGACCCCATGTACTGTACCGTCCATGGGACTTTCTTGGCAAAGATACTGGAGTGGTTTGTCATTTTCTTCTCCAGTGGAACAAAGCAGAGGCTGAATGACTTGACCAGAGTCACACAGCAAGTAACTGTCTGAGACTGGATTTGAATTCAGGTCTTCCTGAATCCAGGTTCAGCACTTTATTTTCTGAGCCACATAGCTGTCTCCATGTTTTCCATATGCAAATGAAGCAGGATGATTATTCCTATTGTTATTACAAACACCATCTCCTAAATGATTCTTTTACTGATTTCCTTCCTAAAATCACCTTATAATAATTGTGTATACACACATACATTTCTACATATATATGTTTGTATGTATATATGCATGTACATGCACACACACACAGACACACACACCCATGTGGTCTCTCCTAATAGATTATATGATCTTGAGGGCAGGGACTGTTGTTTTTTTTTTCTTGATATTTCAGTACCTAACACAGTGCTCTGCACAGGGTAGACTTTGATGAACACTTGTTGATCGATGATAAATTCTAAGGCAATTTTGAAAGGATAACTGGGACATAAAAGAAAACATTCTTAACTTTAAAAATTGCTTTCTAAATTTGCTTTTTATGGGAAAATTTGTTTTACACTCCAATAATAATATTTTTTCTTAAAGTTGATTGAATTGTCAAATAACCTAATGTTGGATTTATTTATAACAATCTCAGGGTTTTTTTCCTTCTTACCATACCTATGATTTCATTGGTTTAGGGCATGCTAAGTGAGGGAGTTCCCTCTCCCAACACAGCTCTCTAAGTGTTCTGTGATTTGTAGTTATAGTCATTTGCCTGGGACACTGAGAGGTTAAGAGATATTCACAAAACAAAATGATATAGCCAGTGCACATAAGAGGTGGAATTTGAACCCAGGTAGCCCTGACTTGTAGGTCAGCTGTCTGTCTCATGCCATGCTGCTTCTCAGCAGGTTATAGCAGTAGTAGTAATAGAAGTTGTGATGGTGCTAGAAGTAGTAATAATAGAAGTAGTGGTTACTAGTTGCAGGTAACATTTATATAGCACCTACTGTGTACCAGACATATAGGGGCTGTTCTAAGTGCTTTACAAATATTGTCTCATTTGACCCTCACAACCCTGGGAGGTTTGTGCTATTATTAGCCCCATTTCATAGTTGAAGAAACTGAGACAAACAGAAGTTAAGTGACTTGCCTAAGGTCATACTGCTATTAACATTTTTAGGTTGGTTTTGAACTCAGGTCTTCCTTACTCCTGTGTTACCTAGCTGCCCCTTAATTCATTAAATGGTATATCTGAATTTTTTGTGGAGAAAGATCCTTGTGAACTATAAAATATTATTATTATTGTTATTTAATTTTATTTCAATAACAAAAGGTGTGTGTATTCAAGATGCACCTTAAGATTTATCATATTTTAAAGACTTTTCATTTAAAACCATATTTAAACAAATTATTAGGACTCATATTGACTTGTGCTCAATTATTTTGGAGTAATGTTATCTTTTCTACTTCTTTTATAAAATCTCCCAGGGCATGCTTTCCCTACCACTTTTGGTATCTACCCCTTAGAGCCTTGCTTTCCACATTTGTAAAAGGGGGATGATGATACTCTACTGCCTATCACCTGGTTATAAAGATCAGATGATATCATGTATGTTCAACAATTCAATTCAGCAAACATTTACTAAGTAACAAGTGTACGAGTGGGCTAAGGGATAGTTGTGAGGGTAGAATCAAAATCAAATAATACAGTAGTCCCTACCCTAATGAAGTTTATAGTTTTGTCTATAGTATGGTATAAATACACAGATACTAATTCTAATACCCATTGTATACATTTTTAGTATTCAAATGGCAAAAAAAATCTAGTGCAGAAAGTGTTAAGGGCCGAAGAAGATAGTTTTTAACAGAGTGGAATCAATAAATACTTCCTTGTGGAGGATATATTTGAGTTGGGTTTTAAAGATTGGGAAGCTTCAATAAGTGAAAAAGGTGAGAAAGGATATTTTAAAATTAGAGAGTAAAATGTACAAAGAATTGGAGGTGAGAGAACACAGAACATTTTCAGAAGACTGAAGGCAATCCATTTCAGCTTGAGGATACATTCTGGGGTTCTTAACCTTGGGTCTTTAAACAAAAAAAACCCCACAAAACAAAACTGTATTTCCTTCCTGTATTTCAATATAATTATTTTTCTTTCTAAATACTATGTATTTAAAAATGTTATGCTGAGAAGGGGTTGATAAGCTTCACAAGACCACCAAAACTGTCATACATGACAAAGTTTGAGAACCCCTGGCATAGAGTAATATGGGAGATAAAATAATGAAGTGTTATTGTTTATGGTTCAGTAGGTTTGGATTTTTATACAGCATATTTTCTTAGTGCGGGACATGTAGATGAGCTGTAGAGTGACTAAAGATAGGCAATCAGTGTGGTATAGAGCCACTGATTTTATGCCAGTTTAAAGACTGATTAAAAAAAAAAGATGCATTGAGCCTGGAGGACAGATGACTTGCATGATAGTGTCTTCAAGGATTTGAAAGACTGTTCAGTGGAAAGGGAATTAAATATGCTTTGCTTGTCTTTCATGGCTACAACGAGCAGAAATGGGTGAGAGTTGTAAAGAGGCAGATTTAGGCTTGAGGTGAATAAGAAGCAAAACAGAACAAATGAACAAAAAAGCCCCAACTTCCTGACAATCATTTATACCTAAGTGGAATGGGCTGCCTTAGAATTTCCCAGTCATGTGGGATCTTCCATAAGAGCTGATGACCACTTGTCAGGTTGATTGGAGAAATTATTGTTTAGATATGACTTGGATTAGGTAGCTCCTGAGATCACTTATAACATATATTCATTGATTATCATTTATAGAATAGTGAGAGGAACAGCTGTTCTCTTGAATTTCTTTGTTGTGGAAGGTGGACTGATTGCAAAATGGGGAAGTAGATTAAGAATAAGGTGCAAGCTTATCTGAGAATTGGAAACATGAGTGATACTTCATTAAAAAAAACAACCTAGGAATGATGTTCCTTTATATCAAGTTTGAAACACTGAAAAAAAAATCCTTTATAGGTCACAGAAAACTGAGCTGCATGATGAAAATTCCTCAGGGCCCAACTTATGATTGTCTCTTTTCTTGCCTTATTCTACTTCCATCTGAAGATAAACAAGGGTGACCTGCAATTTTTTATTGTTTAAAAGCCTATTTGTTGCCAGTCTAGTAAAAATGGAAAAAATATCTTAGGAAGAGAGAACAAAAAATTATGATTTATAAGAATTATAAGTTACTTTCCCAGGTAAACTGAAAAACTGAACAACCTTTCCTATATATACACAGTATAACTCCTCCCTAGACTCAGCCTAGTTATGCCTGCTCACTGTGGAAAAGAACTTGTGGGAGGTAAGATTTTGTCATAAGGTCAAGGGAAAGAGAAAGTATATTTTATGTTGAACTTGATTAGACTTTCATTCCCCCTCATTAAATTTTCTTTTGGTAGCATTAAGTTCCAAACACATACTACAATTTACTGAAAGATTTTCAGCTATAGATCACTTTACCAGCTTGTACCAAAAGTGTTCCACTAGATGGGCAGACAACTTGGTTGGGGTGAGATGAACATGGCTGTAATATATATTAAATTTATCTTTTTTTGTTCCTTGTTTTGTAGAAAATTTTCATCCTGTTATTTCCCGTCTCAATTGAACAAACACAAGAATGATTACGTACTTACAACTACAAAATAATCAAATTATTCCACTAGTCACCCTGAAGTTTTGCCACAACAAGGGATATATATTTTAAGCCTTTTATCTCTAGTGGTAGAATACACACACACACACACACACACACACACACATTTCCCTCCTCCCCCCTTTGTTAAGTTACTGAGCAACCACAGGGAGTGGATTTTGCTTTTTTTTTTTTAAGGGGGTAGTGCTGTTAGGTGAGGGCCTAAAAACCATTGACCCTGATGGAAAGCAGAAACCAAAACTTTTGTGCTTGACTTAGAAAAAGAGTTAGAAGGCATGCCTACCAGATATGCTCCTCTTTCTTTGGGGATGATGGATAGGGCAGAGTGTGGGGTTTGAGCTACAGAATGCTATGGAAGATCTAGTGTCCAGACCTGCTGAAGAAAGAAGCCTATGTCTTCTTATCAACAGCTTCCAATGACCTACAAAGAAAATGGATGTTTTAGATATACCATACCATAGCACAAGAAAATCTCTTCCTTCCAGAAACTCCCTATTTGTCTATGCGTGCTTTATCTAATCACAACCCAGCCTCTGACTTCCCTTTCATCTGCCCTAGGACTATGAAATATATAGTCAATATTTTCCAACACATTTGGCATTATTTAAATTTTCATTCAATGTTTTTTTTAACATATCAGCACCTTTTTCCATCATGTTGACCTATATGGAGCTATGTGTAACCTAGGTTTTCTTTCTCCTTCTAGCTATGAAGATTCTTCAAAAGGAGAGTTCTAGTGAAAAATATGATTTTCCTTATTAGAAACATTTTAAAAAATCCTTCAAGGCTATCTGTGTCATTGAAAAAAAAACAACACTTTTTTTTTGAGGCAGTTGAAGTTAAGTGATTTACTTGCCCAGGGTCACACAGCTAGTAAGTGTTTTAGGCTAGATTTTAACTCAGTTCCTCCTGACTCCAGGTCCAGGTCTCTATCCCTTGTGCTACCCAGCTGCCCCCCCAAATTCTCATGAAAAACACAGACGTGAAACACAACCAGTTAGGGTAGCATGTTCAATGAACTGGTGATTGATAGATGTCATGGAACCACACAATCATGGGGTCAAAGTAGACCTCAGATATAATTTATTCCAAAATCTTTATTTTAGAAATAAGAAAGTTGAAGCCCAGAGAGGTAAAGATGCTTTCCCAAGGTCACATGGCTTATTAGTAGAACTGGTTCTTGAATTGATGGTCTTAAACCACTGGTGTTTCCACTACTCCACACTGATACACATTCATGTTTATGGAGTACTTGCAATATTATGCATATACTGTAGAATCAGGCACAATTACCTCAATAACTCATACATTTAGGTGACAGTAGAGTAGTTTATAAAAGAAGCAATGTGGACAATGGATAGAGAGCTGCCAGGGAGATGTGGGCTCAATTGCTGAATCTCACACATACTGCTTATGTGACCGTAAGGATCCCTTTAGTGCTTCTAGGAAGCTCTCTGAGACTGAGTTGTAGAGAAGATGGTGACTCTAATTGTTAGAGTCTAATTGTTAGAGGAGTTTTCTATACCAATGAAATCACAAGTCCCATCTCTCATCCCTATCACTGTACAAGCTTATCAATCCACTATAAAATCACTAGTAACTGACTTGTAAAACATTCTGCTCAAGGTTTGTTTCCTCCAACTATACCTTGAAACATGTATGTATGTATCAGCAGTCCTCAACCTGTGGGTCGTGACCCCTTTGGGGGTCAGACGACCCTTTCACAGGGGTCACAGGGGTCGTCTAAGACCATTGGAAAACACATATTTCCAATGGTCTTAGGAACTGAGACACTGCTCCTCTATCCATCTCCAGGAGGGTCTGCCCACATGCAGATATGCCCACATATGAGTATTAAGGGGTCATGGCATTATTAGATGTATAGGAATACATACACAAACCACACTATATGTGTCAGTTTTGCACATGTATAGATATGTTGTATATATATTCACACATACATATATTTAGTGTATACGCACAAAAATACTTTGATTACTTAGAATGTAACACTAGGCTGGTTTTGTTTGCAATATTACTTCTTTTAATATTTAAAAATTGGCAAATGAATGAGAAGTCTTTGTTAGGTGTTTCTCTTGCACCAATTTGTTTTGAAAAAGGAGAAAGAAGAAAATCTTATCAAATTATATAGCTAAACATAAGCCTGTAGAGGCCACAATGTTTACCTCAAGGTTGGTTTCAAAATAGGGTTTTGAAGAAATGATGAAGAGTGTCAAATTAAAATGATGGCATCCAGTTTTATTTTACATATGCTGCCTAGACCAAGATAGTGTCAGACTTAGAGTCAGGAAGAACTCAGGTCAGATACTGCCTTCAACACTTATTAGCTGTGTAACTATGGCTAGGTCACTTACTCTCTCTGAATCTTGGGTACTTCTTGAAGATTATGTTTTAAAATGGTTGTAATCTGCCTCAGTAAAAAGATATCTCATGTTGACAAAAATGATAGCTTTTATTTATATAGCATTGTAAGGTTTGTAATAAGTCTTATAAATATTATCTCATTTCATTGTCATAACAAACCAGGGAGGTTGGTGCTATTATTAGCCCCATTTTACAAAAGAGGAAACTGAGGCTGACAGGTTTAAATCATGCATACAAGGTAACAGAACAATTGATTTTTTTTGTTTTGCTTTTTTTTTTTTGCAGGGCAGTTGGGGTTAAGTGACTTGCCCAAGGTCACACGGCTAGTTTTTTGTGTTAAGTGTCTGAGGCCGGATTCGAACTCAGGTACTCTTGACTCCAGGGCTGGTGCTCTATTCACTGCGCCACCTAGCCGCTGAACTCATCTTCTTGACTCTAGTTACTATCCACTATCTACTGCACCTTGGTCTAATGATCTATATCACGTTTTTTTTTTGTATTATACATCTTTCTAAAAAGTACCTCCACCTTTGTTTGAGTCAAGGGATTTAATTTTTTTTGTTTAATCTCATTTTGATATTCCATGATTTCCAACTGAAAATAATACTTAATGAACATTATAGACACGTTTTTATATTGTGGCTGTAGTAAAATGTGGCTAATGTCAACATTAACCTGAGAGGCAGGGAAAAAAAGGAATAAGATTATCAACAAATATGTACTATCTACTAACCAAGTATCATTAACACTTAAATTGTAGAATTAACACCTCTGTTTGCCCATTGAATGAAGCAACCCTTACTTTATGTTCTTTTCATGATATATTCATGAGATATTTCTCTAAGACGAATGAGTGAGCAAACCCTCTCTGCATGTTCCCTGTAGAATGTAAAGGCAAGAGTCTGGATATCAGTTATAACAACATGCATTGATTTAAGGAAAACTGTGGTAGATTTTGAGATTATATATTCATATAGATGTGGATTATTCATAAAGAATATTCTTTCCCTGGTTTTCCCCTTGTGGTTTTATATCTAGCACTTCTGTTGTTGTCTCATTTAAGTTTTATGTGGTACTTTGAATATTTAGATATCCATATTTTACCCATAAAATGTCTAAATTATATATATATGTATATATATGAATATGCATGTATATGTACACATTGCCTATAAATACTGCATCTGTTGTGGAAGTTTGATAAAAAATTCCAGGTAGCTGATTTTTTCATTTTTCATAACTAGATGTCTCATTTAAGTAAAATTTGACACATATAAGTATTAGAGGCCAATGAAATTCAGTAATTCCTAATTAAAATGTAAACATGAGCTTTCTAAGGGACACTTCCCAGTGAACTAATGGATTATCACATTTCATTTGGACAGCATGGTGTTTGATTTCACCGGAGGAAAAGCATAATTATTTGACCATTAGAACTGAACGTGACCTTTCTTCAAAGGTGAAATTTAACTATTTTCGAAAACAAGCTAGCTGTGTACGTGTTCTGTCCATTTAATGTCAAATTGCTTAACAATAATGCGCTGGATTGTTTAAGCCAGTCTTCTTTGGTTATAACTTTCTACAATCCAGAGTGACAGGAAAAGTTTGTGACAGTTGTTTCAGGGTCTATTTTAGAGCATCTTATCAGTGCTTACAGTCCTAGGGAACTTTATTGGAAGGCAAACACCTTTTTCAGTAACCTCTAACCCCTGCTTTGTGCTGCTGATACAAAGGGAAATTTGTGATGCTGAATAAAGCCATTAGGAGTTAGGGAGACTTGGCCTGTTTGTAAAGATCATTAAGAAAGTCTCATAGTAACAAGGTTTTTGAGGCAAAAAGTAGAATATTGAGCACATACCTAAACACTGAGTCTGCTTGAATGAAAACTATCTTGAATCAAATAATTCTGTTTACTTTTTATTTCTATTAAAAAAACTTATTTAAATCATTTTCATAGTTTCATTGCCCTTTTTCCTCCTCAAATTGTATTGATTTCTCTTTTTTTTGAACAGTCATTTCCTCTCATTCACAAGCCTTGCTTCTAACATTGGAGTAGTTAAATAAATTTGACTGATAAAATGGTCACCTCTGATAACGTGTGTAACATCCTGCACATATAGACCTCCTGCCTCTCTGTTGTGAGGAGGGAAACATTCCATCACCTCTTCTCTGGGACAGAGATTGGTCATTGCAATCAATATGATTTTAATCACCTTTTAATGTTGTTTTCACTCATATTGTCATATTCATTGTATGCTTATACCCAAAGGCTTTGTTTTTGTGCCCCATTCTCTTTTTTTTATATTACTCTCTTAGTAATATTATCAACAACCCTGTGTTCAGATGACCCTCTAATATCTTTTCAGAATGGTAACCCTGTAATTAGAATCACCCAAGGCACAATGAAATCACAGGATCACAAGCTGATAAGGCTGATATGTACATATATACAGATGAAGATGCTAAGGATAAGAGATTAGAAGTGGTTTGTTCAAGGACATACTAATAGTAAATTAACTTGTGTGTGTGTGTGTGTGTGTGTGTGTATACCTACCTACATACCTTTTGTCAAAGGAAAGAGAATGTAGTTTATAATCCCTTTCCCAAATTTAAGTCTAGAGGAAGCCACTTACACTTATGAATTTTGCTTATCTGAATGGCAAAATTTAAAATGAGGAAAATGCCCTCAGACTAGGATTAATGCTTTTATTCATTAAAAATCCCGGAATGCAGCCAACGGCGAATTCTTCTTTTGCTAAATCATTTGAATTAATGTATAACTTTGAATAAACATTCTACTGGCTCTCCATAAAAGAAGCAAATCACTTAATTATTTAAATCCAAATAACTGTTTTCCTGAAGTTTATCACTTTTGTGGTCAATAGATTTGAGTTCTTGTATGTATCTTAAATGATAAAATATTATTAAGTCGAACTGAATTGAGCATGCTTTCTACAATCACCAGGGATGTTTCCTATACCTGTAATTGTCAGTTGTCACATGTCACACTTATCAAAGTGAACTTTTACTGGGTCAGAATTATTGGAGATTATGGTCTTCTAATTACTTTAATATTTTGTTTAACAAGTAGTTATATGCAACATGTAGAGAATCATAAGATTTTAATGGTGGAAGTACTTGCAGAGATCATCCAGGCCATTTCCTTGAACCAAAATGTAAGGTAATAACAGAGAGATGAAGTGCTTTGCACTAGATTACACAGTTTGCTGAGATGGGACTAAAACTTGGCTCTACTGGTTTGTTGCACTTGGAGTCAGAAATGTCTGGGGACCACTATTGACTCAGATGCTTACTGTCTGATCCCAGGCCGGTCATTTAGTCCATCTCTGTCTTAGTTCCATCATGTGTAAAATGGGGATAATAATGGCACTTGTGGTTAGATGAATCAAATGGGATAATATATGTAAAACACTTTGGAAATATGGAAGTTTTATATAAATGTTATTTCTTCTAGTCCTCCTCTTCCTCCTCCTTTTTACACCTCTTCTTTCTCCTTTACTGGGTCTAACATGCTAATTGAATTTCCCATTTTCAAGAATTAGAATACTATAAAATATTTACCATTAAAACGTTATTGAAGGGCGGCTAGGTGGTACAGTGAATAGACTGCCTGCCCTTGAGTCAGGAGGACCTGAGTTCAAATCCAGCCTCGGACACTGAACATTTATTAGCTGTGTGACCTTGGGCAAGTCACTTAACCCCAGTCACCCTTCCCAAAAAAAAGCAAAAAAACCCCGTTATTGAAGCTAATATAATATTATTTGGTAGAATCATAAAGTGTTTTAGTGTCTGTGGGTTATTGTTATGAACAACATTTTTTATATAGATTAGAAAGGGTAAAAGATTGGGCTGAATCAGTTCTGACCTTATGACACACTCTGGAAAATGCTTTTCTAATTTTTTTGGTCTTTTTTGGAGGGGGAGAAGGTAGGGCAATTGGAGTTAAGTGACTTACCCAAGGTCACACAGCTAATAAGTGTTAAGTGTCTGAGGCTGAATTTGAACGCAGGTCCTCCTGACTCCAGGGCTGATATTCTATTCACTGAGCCACCTAGCTGCCCCAGGAAAATGCTTTTCTGAAAAAACAAACAACTTTTGGTTTGCTTGCATGTCACTTGCTTCTTTATCATGAACGTATTCAGGGGGAAATCTGGTTATTTATCTTATAGATATTTACAATTTTATTATATTGACAAATCAGGTGATGATTACAGTTAATACAATCTGGAAATAAGTATTCAGCTATGGTTACAGTATGTGTGCTAAACATGGTTAGTGTTCCTTTTTGCTGAACTCCTTTTTTTTTCTCTTGGTTCTCAGGGAATGGGATGGGAAATTATGTAATTTGAAATTAAGGCTGTGCAAACAGAAAATATGTCAATAAAATGCAATTTTAAGAAAGAGAATTATACGTGGAAAGAATAGGTCCTGAAAGAATGCAATCATCTTTCTCCATAGATAGCACCTCGACTAATTGAGATTAGGTTTGGCTGTATATCAAGCATTAGATAAATTTGTTTTGGGAAGCTTCACTATAAACTATAAAGACTGCCTTAAACTGAAAGGAGTTTGGGGAATTAGTTTAACAAAGTGCCTTTCCCTTCTACATAAGTGGACTGAAATCATTCCAGGTATGTTAATGATAAAGAATGATTGCCACATTTACTTCCTTTTGTAACCTCTTAACTGAGAATCAGTGTCTATATATCTAAGGGGAAAAAAAACATCACAAGCAGGCCACACCAAATAATATACTTGTCCAAATGATTAATTTCTATGTCATGACAAAGTATTATTTCACCATTATTTTAAGTAGATATAAACATTGACTATGGGCTCATCTGAAGAGAATGAAGAGTAACATTGGAACATGTTAAAAACAAAACATCACTTAAAAAAATCAGCCTCTAATATAATAATCAGTTGTGTTGTTGAATCAATCTGGTATGACTCAGCATGATCTTTGCTTATCTGTTAACCTCCGTAACATCTAGAACTCAAATAAAATGCATCTTCTGAGTCCAAATGATGGTCTCATTGCTACATAAGTTTATTCATGTTCAGCACTATGTACTTAAGGAATGAACCATATATAGCATTCTTGGGGATAAAAATAAAATTTCCCATTTCTTTAAATATCTCTTCTGAGAATAATAGGCCTGCCTTTTTGATATGCGTGAGGAAAATATCTGAGACAGCTGTGATAGAAAATCAAACAAACAATAAAGCATTTGACCTTATGTGAAATGTGTGTATAAAAGCAATTCAAAATGGAAGGAGTGTGGAGCTTTGCCGGATCTGGAATCAGGAGACCCAAGCTTTATTCCTCACTTTGTCGTCTATTTGTCACCTCGTTCCCAAGTCATTTAGCTCACCTAAGTTTGTTTTCTCAAATTTGAAGACAGAAATGCTAATACCTTAATTGTCTATGCCAATGGATTTTTGGGAAAATCAGTGACAATAATGTCTCAGAAGGTGCTTTGTAAATTATTTTTAAAATTATAAGTATGAAAAGCTTCATTGTTTTTCTCCACTGAAGTCCTATCCTGATGCTTACTCAGGGAATTGAGTTGATCCTGGGTTCTCAAAGGCTTTCCCACCTAAGAATAAGCATGGGAACATTTTGTCAAATTGAAAAGACTTAGGGTATGGGCCCACTTTTCAGTGTTGTAAATCTGTCACTAAAGGGTCAACCTTATTAATTCAGGAAAGGCTGATCCCTGGGTTGGGAGGAGAGTAATGAATTTTCTTTTAGCCAAAACAACTCTTAAAGACTTTGCACTAAGTCATAAAGGGGTAGTGATTTGCTTTGGTGGATAGAGAGTTCAAGTTGAAGAAATTACAGATTATCAAGATCTTTTTATTATTATTGTTCTTTCAGGAACTTCTACAATGACCAAATAGTATGGAAAGAGGAATGCAAGGAAAGTTAACTTGAACTACAAAAATAAGTTATCTTGCTACTAGTGGTAGACTTTAGTCCTAGGAACATCATCATGATCTCATTCCATAGAATTCTATAGTTTTGGATGATGAAGATAATAATAATAACGATGATGATGATGATGATGATATAGTTAGCTTTTGTTTAGAAATTTAAGGTTTACAAACTGCATTACAAATCTTATCTCATTTGATACCTGCCATACCCCTGGAGGAAGTGGGGATGTGAACTATTATCCACATTTAAAGTAGAGGAGGAAAGTGAAGTGGACAGAGCTTAAGTGACTTGCCAAAAGGCACAAATTTATTAAGTGTCTGAGGTTAGATTTGAATTCAGAACTTATGAAGTCCAAGTCTCTCATATACATATGTATGTATGTATGTGTGTGTATGTATATATAAAGCCAAGTACAAGCAGATTCCCAAAAGAATGCTACTGTGAACAGCTTTTAAGATTCAGATTACACAGTAATAGTGAACACT